>SSNS01000116.1:1581960-1719473 GCA_006937985.1 Aphyosemion australe
AAATACACTGCTCACAAAAATTAAAGGAACACTTTTTTTATTGGGCCTGGCATGAAATCAATGAAACCTGTCTGATAATTTTCTGGTTGATTAAGCAGCTGAGGGCATTGTTAATCACTTTCAGCTGTATTGGTGTTCATGGACTTAACGACAGGTGCACTAAAGTGGCAACAATTACAAAACCCTCAAAACAGGACTGGTTTAACATGTGGAGGTCATTTCAAGTTTCTCCCTCTTGATCTTTTTTGGCTGGTTTTCCACTCGTGCTAGTTTTGGCTTGAGTAATTATCTCTACTGGCAGCATGAGGCGATTCCTTAACCCTACAGAAGTTGCACAGGTTGTCCAACTTCTCCAGGATGGCACATCCACACGTGCTGCAGCAAGAAGGTTTAATGTGTCTCCCAGCACAATCTCCAGAACATGGAGGAGATTTCAGGAGACTGGCGGTTATTCTCGGAGAGCTGGACAGGGCCGTAGAAGGTCCACAACCCATCAGCAGGACCGATACCTGCTCCTTTGTGCAAGGCGGAACAGGCTGAGCACTGCTCGTGCCCTACAGAATGACCTCCAGAGGGCCACTGGTGTGAATGTCTCTACCCAAACAATCAGGAACAGACTTCATGAAGATGGCCTGAGGGCCCGACGTCCTGTAGTGGGCCCTGTGCTCACTGCCCAGCACCGTAGAGCTCCACTGGCATTTGCTCAAGAACACCAGAATTGGCAAGTCCGCCACTGGCGCCCTGTACTTTTTACAGACGAGAGCAGGTTCACCCTGAGCACCTGTGATAGACGTGAAAGAGTCTGGAGAAGACAAGGAGAACGTTATGCTGCCTGCAACGTCGTTCAACATGACAGGTTTGTTGGTGGGCAGTGGCGGCTCGTCCATAGGGGGCGCTAGGGCGCCGCCCCACCAGTCTCACAGGAAGAGGAAGAAGAAGAGAGGAATCACAAAATGAATTTATAAAAACATAAAATTTAAACTAAACGATCTATACACCTTATGGGCTGTAAGTGCTGTGTGTAATCTGCATTTAATTGTAGTTTAATAAAGTTCATACTTTTAATGCGGCCGAAACGTCGACGCACTTCCTGTCACGTGTCCTCTCGCGGTCGCAGCAATCTTTACCATTGACTTAATACGGGCTAACTGGCGCATGCGCGCTGGGTCCCCAACGACAAGGAATAGGAGAGCTGTTGGGCGCATATGGTTGCGATCGCAAGCAAACGGGGGGAGTCTGCTCAGATCAGGAGGAGGATGCTGATTGGTCAGCTCACCCAGCCCAGACAGAACCGGAAATTTCTCCACAGGCTAGTTCACCGTCCTTTGTTGTTGTGGAGCTGCTGCTAACGTTGACTATGGAGAAAACTAGTAGTTTCATCTTTTTATCAGTGGATTCTACGAACCAAGTGGATTTTTTACTATAAGATGGATTATTTTGACCAGCAAGGTAAGACAGAATTTAGCTTTTGACTTCATGAAAATAGCTTTGTTTTGCTTTTCATTTAGCAGTCATTGGTGTTGAGGTAGAAAACATTTTATCAATTAAAAGAGCTTCTTCCTGTTTAGTGTGTGTGAGGTTTGCATATATTGGTGAATATGAAGCATGTTTTTGGAACAACTTTGTAGCTAACTTAGCAACAAAGTCTGTCGATTTCAAGTTGTGTGACGCATAAGAATGGTAATTTGGCATTCCCTAGTGGTGATATGTGGTTAGCGCATCTGAAAAACTCACCTGCAAATAAAGAAAATAACGATCGTTTATATAGCGCCTCTCAAGATAAAAACCATTCACAAGAACTAACATAAAAAAAAAGCGCCCCACCCAAAAAAAAATTCACCAGCCGCCACTGGTGGTGGGTCAGTGATGGTCTGGGGAGGCATATCCATGGAGGGACGCACAGACCTCTACTGCCTAGGAAATGGTGCTCTGACTGCCATAAGGTATCCAGATGAAATCCTTGAACCCTTTGTCAGACCCTACGCTGATGCAGTAGGTCCTGGTTTTCTCCTAATGCACGACAATGCCCGGCCTCATGTGGCAAGAGTATGCAGGCAGTACCTGGAGGATGAAGGAATTGAAACAATTGAATGGCCTTCACGATCCCCTGACTTAAACCCAATAGAACATCTGTGGGACATTATGTTTGGGTCCATTAGGCGGCGCCAGGTTGCTCCTCAGACTGTACAAGAGCTCAGGGATGCCCTCACACAGATCTGGGAGGAAATGCCACAAGACACCATCCGTTGTCTCATTAGGAGCATGCCCCGACGTTGTCAAGCATGCACACAAGCTCGTGGGGGCCACACAAGATACTGAAAAGCATTTTGAGTTGCAGAAATGAAGTTTTTGAAATAGTGGACTAGCCTGCCACATCTTCATTTCACTCTGATTTTAGGGTGTCTACACAATTGAGCCCTCTGTAGGCTGAAAACTTTTATTTCCATTAAAAGACTTGGCATCCTTTTGTTCCTAAGACATTGCCCTGTCGTTATTTGTATAGATATCCAACTTCACATTGAGATCTGATGTATCTAATGTGTTTCTTTAAAGTGTTCCTTTAATTTTTGTGAGCAGTGTAGTAGCTGCTTCTCTAATTATTGCCACCTTTTATATTAAATATTTTATCATGAGTATATTATTACTTCCTATATTTGCTTATCTCTTATTTTTTATCTTTCTTTTATACACCAAGTACCGCAGCAATTTCCCAATGTTGTGATTTCTCACACATATGGCAATAAAAACCCTTCTGATTCTGATTATGCCCATGTTTACTTTGATTTTCAATATAGTTTTCGGCCAGAGGTTGACATTAATTCATCACGTGGTCATGACACCTCCCTCTGTTGCGCCAAGGCGCAATGTGCAATCACAAGTTCAGCATTGCGGTAATATTACTACCAAGCGTGGCGACATGAATGATGCAAAATTCCAGCATGGCCATGCCCCCACAGCGCGTTCATAAGACACACTGTTGAAGCAATATTACTCTGATTTTCCAGCATGGGATGTCTTATAAAAAGGGCTAGTGTAGCCACTGCTGCCCCAGGACAGAACCGAGGCTGCTGAGCACTGGCGCCAGCGGTACCTCCGACCACCACCATCAGGCAATGTGTGTTAAGTGTCTTGCCCAAGGACACAGCAGCAGCATTCTCTGCCAGGAGCCGGGATCGATTTTACAACCCTCCGATTACTGGACGAAGTGTAGATATGTATATTTCTGGCCACAAACCCAGCAATAAAGGGGCACTAGTCAGTTTTTGCTTGTTTTTAGCAACCCCTAGTGTTCGTTGGTAAAATCGAAAGTAAAACTTATCTCTCTTCGCTGTGCGTTCGTCTTTTTAACACCTTTATCTAACTGCTGAAATGTCTCCTCAGCCTTCATTAGTGTCTACAGGAGCGGTTCATCACTAAATCAAACAAATCAGCTGTGTTCATGACCTAAAACATGCAGGAAACATGCTGGAACCAGACTGCAGATCCAGGTAGGTCAAGCTGAATTTTTTTCTAAGTCCCAGCAGACCGGACCGGCAACGGTGAAGTTGCAAGTGGAATATTCTGGCCACAGGGGGCAACAGGGGCTGGGTGGCCTTTCATTCACACTGTAAAGGGTCATTTTAGCACATACTGGCTCAAGAACATGATTTAAAAATATTAAAAAGTTGCAAAGTGTCCCTTTAAATTTCACTGAACAAGCAATAAAGACATTAAAGGTATTAAACTTCATTTCTTCAAACCTGGAACTGCCCTGGAAAGCAGTGATCCCCAACATCCTTCCCCGAGGGCTGGTATCCAGCATTATAGAGCATTAATAAAGAAAGGGTCCGTTTATTAACGTTACCGTTATATTTAACGTGTGTCCTTACGGTTAGGACAAAGGAGTGGGGTGGGGGGTGTCTGCTTCAAAATGCGTTTCATAATGTTAAGCAGTTGCTAATACTTTATTTAATAGTTTATTAATGCTTAATAATGCAATAAATAACATTAATAAAAGGACCCTTATTGTAGGGTGTTACCTTAGTTTCACCTTTTAAGCTGAATTACTGACATAAATGAACTTTTGCACCATATCCTCATTTTCCAGTTTCACCTGTATGGGGATACATGAGTACATGGGTACAGGGAAGTACCGTAAAGTACTACGGGAAGTACTATGTTTGTGCCACAGTTTGTGTATTTACCTGACATTTGAATAAAAATTCAAGTTTTATACCCAACAGATAAAGTCTGATAAATATTTTGTTTCCTAACACAGTTTTGTCTCTTCTGCAGACCAAATGTTTCATTTGTGGAATAGGAAATGACTACTTTGACACGGTACCACACGGCTTTGAAACGCACACTCTACAGGAGCACAACTTGGCAAACTACTTGTGAGTACAGCTGGTGTCTGTGCGTCTGTATTAGTAGTAGTAGTAGTCATTGTAGCTGATGATGCTTCATGTCTAAATAAGATGGTGGGCATCATATGAAAGAAGGTTCAGTTAATGGTTTGGGTCATTAGCGATTTGAGACTTGACTTGAACACCTCTACGATGCTCACTGAGGGGATCTGAGAGAAAGCAGACTGAGTAGCAATTGGATATCATGATGAAAAGGGGGTTTGCAGGAAAATAGCTATGACGGTTTTATGCTAATGGACTGGTGACATCTATGTTTACTTAACCAAGAAACACAACTTTAAAGTTGAAGCCAAAACAGAATGACACAACACCAGCCCCTCACACACACTTGCTGGGCCTTTCCACCGGATGCGTAACATCCGTGAAACGTAGTACTCAGCAGTTAGCGCCGTTATAGTGGATGTGTAAGTTTCCACCGGCCACGAAGCATAACATTTTGGAAGTGTCCCACTAGCATAGGGACGCATTGTTTACAGTTCGAGTCTATTTTTTATGCACTACGCTTCCAGTAAAGCATCCGGAAATGTTCAAAATAAAAGTCACCTGCAGGTTTACAGTTGCTTAACTAGTAAAAAGTGTTTGTCATTTCCTGTGAAACCTCCGTAGCTGAGGCAAACAGAACAGAAAATAAATCAGACCTTTTTGATGCATGCTGCTGTCTTTCTCCTTGTCATGTGTACTCTGAAATCACGCGTGGTGTTGCAGTTCTCCCGTGATTTTGTAACCTTGCAGGACCTGCTGCGTGGAATGCTTTCGCTGCCGTTGAAAGGGAGCTTGTGGGTAAAATGTGTCTTTTACGTTACATCCAGTGGAAAGGCTGGGTCACCCACCATGTGGCTGATTCCAGTTTAAGTACTAAGCACCACCCCTTCAAGTAAATAAATAAGACATTGGCTCATGATGAATCTCATACCTATTTGCTCCTGGATATTTCACATTTTTATTTATTTATTAAACTTAGCTGTAATCAGCTTTGAAAAACACATGATTGGTGTTTATGTAAGTAGGCGGGACTTTCAGCATCACTATGGACTCTGGTTCCAAACAAACAACATGGCAGCACCTGTAAACAGGATATAATTGCTTTACTTTTTAAACAGCAAAAGTAGACAGATGTTTCGTCCACCATTATTAATGATGGAAGATTAATGATAAAATTAGTATTATTGCTTTGTTATTTGAGTAAAAATATGGAGGATTAAATTTTGCAAGTGCAAGTAAAATCCTCAGCTAAATTTCCACTTTAAATTAATTAGAGTGGAGACTTGTCATCCCAAAGTTGATGTGAGTATTTTCTCTTTATTTTTCTTTAATCTAGCGCTGTTATATAATCCTGACTATTCCCTTAGAGCTGAATTGTACACGGCCTATAGCGATTTATGAAGTCCAAGGACTCCAAAGTGCTTTTCCATTACAGTCATTTACACACAAATTCACACGCTGATGGCGATGAGTTAAATTGTAGCCCTGAGGCTCACTGCCACACAGCCAAGGAGGGTGAGATGTCTTGCCCATGGACACAAAGGCAGGCACAGACAAAGCCTGGGATCAGGGCTGCCACCGTGAAGGAGGCTTGTGATTTTAACCATGTAATACTGTTGTTGTCTCTAAAAACTGTTTCTGTTTGTTTCAGATTCTTTTTGATGTATCTCATCAACAAAGATGAAACAGAGCACACAGGCCAGGTAAATCACCCACTTACCTACTTACCTGTTTAACTACCTAACCACCCAGAAAACTACCTTCCTGCGTACCTGCTGCAGTGTTGGGATTATTGTCCAGTTTGGTCTAATTGACTCTAGAATACTTTAGCACTCATTAGGTACGTTTACATGTGCCAAATTTCCCTTATCCGATTCAAATCTCTGTTTATGTGGACGCTAACTGAAATGATCTGAATATGCCGTCAGTAGGTTGAGCATTCACCATCTTGTCCGCAAGTCTTTTCCCTCTATTTTTATTTTCTTATTCTCTAGCTTTGTCTGTTGACTTACCCCATCAAGGACCACTTCTTTTTACCTCCCGCCATGTTTTCAATCAAAACCTGAGCGTCTGCAAAGGCGGAAAGACGTCTCGCTGAAGCTACACACATGCGCATTGGGCATTACTCCAACAATCCAAATGGGTGTGTACATGGACATCAATCGGAATGATGATCGGACAAAACCACCTCTCTCAATCAAAATGAAATTTCATTCCGATCGGGCCGTATCGGATCAGAATATTCCGATTGACATGTTTACTTGAAGGATTTTTGATCTGACAGGGCGTTTATTCAAATCACATGTGCCCATGTAAACGTAGCTACTGACTTCAAGACACCTAAACCATCAGCCCTCCACCACCGTCAAGGTCAAGATCAAGGTCAGCTTTATTTCTATAGCAACTTACTGTTGCTCACGCAACCCAAAGTGCTGTACATAGCAAAACCACATAACACACACCCAAGAAAATGAACATGTTAAAAAAAATAAAAAGTAGACAATAAAAATAATAAAACCATGAATAAAATGAGAGGTTGAATAAAACAATAACTACACGATCAAATAATAAAAATACAGTAAAACCAGATAAAAAGTAAAAGAATAGCTAGACAGATCAGCCAACATTAAAAGCCAGGTCAAAGAAACAAGTCTTAAGCAACAACTTAAACTGCTCCAAACTCTGAGAGGTCCTAAGCTGCAAGGGAAGACTCCTCGGGTCCTCAGACGAGCCTTTGGGATAATTAAAGCCGGGTGTACACAGTGCGACTTTTTCATTCGTAGCGTTCAGCTTCAGCTCAAACTGTACGAGTTCCTCGCAGAGCAAATCTCACTAGTCATGTGTTCACACTGTACGTCTGTCATGAACTCGTCGCAGCTAAAAAAAAGTATATATGACGCAACACGTTGGTCTGCGTATGGGAGGACGAGGACGGCATTTGGAATAGAAGCGTACTCTGTTGCTTCAAGGCAAGCGCTGCTTGTTGCTACGGTTAAAAAATCAATCTGACATAAAAATAAAAGTCTGGTTTGTTCCGTAAATAACAAAATAACAACGAAAACATATTATTTGTATTATATTTGATCCACTTTTGATCAAAATCGATAAATCTCCAGCATTTCCCGCTGTTAAATGAAGAAAATTTTTTTTTAATTTTTCATCAAAACAAAGAAACGCTGCTTTTATTTTGAAAGTGGGTTAGCTATTTGGTTTGTTTTCGCTTCCACTTCCTTCATTTATGCTACTGCTTCTGTGTTTGCTCATGCGCCGTGTGCGGTTCTGATACTTTTTGGGTCACAGACGCTCGCAGCGCCGCTTCAACAGTGCGATACCCTCACGAGGGACGAGCAAAATATCAAACACGCCAAAAATTCGTGCGAGCTTACGATTGCTGATCGGCAGATGGTCATGTGGTGTTAATTGCCTCTCGTAACCCCCTGTATACTACACGACGCTCAGCGCAAAACTCGCCCCGAGCTCGTAGATTCTCGCACGAGGAGAAAATCGGCTCAAAAAAGTGAAAAAGTCACACAGTGTACGCCCGGCTTAACAGGGACTGGAACTGGACCTCAGATTCCTGGCAGGAGTGTAGGTTGTCAGCAGATCGTCTATGTAGGGTGGGGCTAGGCCATGGAGAGATTTAAAAACAAAAAGCAGTAATTTAAACTGGATCCTGTAATATACAGGAAGCCAGTGAAGGGAAGCGAGCACCGGAGTAATATGACCATACTTCCTAGTACCTGTTAAAAGTCGGGCTGCTGCATTTTGAACCAGCTGTAAGCGATTTAAAGAGGAGTGTGCCAGGCCATAATAGAGGGAATTACAGTAGTGTCAGTACCGTGCTGACAGCTGGTATCAGGTTTGTTTGTCCAAATTACAGATGGTCATTCATTTTCTACAAAAGCAGTGAGGGTGAACTTTTCACTTTTCCCTCTTTTGTTGTTGGTAAAGCCTGCCGCACACGAGAGCCAACAGCTGAGCTACCGGTCATTCGAGGCCATTTGCTCAGCAGATTACTCGCTGTGTGCACCTAATTTTCTGCCTCACGAGACGCTGAGGTGAAAATCAAACCGGTTTGATACTTTCCGCCCCAAGGGGGGCACAAACTCGCCGTGTGCGCACTACGTGAGCAGTCGGCTGAGCTGAAATCTTCCAAATGACCAATCACAATGCATTCTCCCCTCATGTGATTCCAAGGTGGCAGCCTCCTGTCTGCATGATGGAAAAATAAACAAAACGGAGACTTTAAGCCCTTTTTATAAGACACACCATGCCGGCAAATCAGCGCAATATTACCGCAACGTGTTTATTATGAACGCGCCATGGCGGTATCACGTTGCGGTAATATTGCGGCTTTGCCGGTCTTATAAACGCACATTAAGCGTTGGCACAACAGAGGGAGGTCATACATGTGATGAATTAATGCCGAGCTCCGGCCGGGAACTATATTGAAAACACGCGCTTAAGTTTCACTTTTGTAAACAGGACCAGCTGAGAAACTGGAGCGATGCACAGCTCCGGGAGCTTTTCTAGGTTAGATCTGCAGCTCAGATCATCTGACAGCTCACAGGGATGGTGGAGGATACACACCTGCGCAGCTTCGATCGCAATAAAAAGCAAGTTATGTCCAAGATATACGGAAGTCCGCGACACGCGCTTAAGTTTCACTTTTGTAAACAGAATCAGCTGAGATGATCATTGCGTTGCGGAGCTCCGGGAGCTTCTCTCCGTTAGATCTTCAGCTCAGATCATCTGACAGCTCACAGGGATGGTGGATGACAGACACCTCAACTTTATTAAAATAAAAACTTAACGAGTGCGGCTTCGATCGCAATAAAAGGCAAGTTATGTCCAAGATAAACGGAAGTCCACGATAGTGCAGAGACCGCCCCCATACCTCCTTTATGCTGCCATCGCGTAATCTTTTATAAAACGGACATGATTGCGCAACATTACTGCCACGGTCTGAGCTCTTATGAACGACCTTAGGCTCCCAGATGCCGCATCAGCTTTGCGGCAAATTGGCGGCATTGTTTTATAAAAGAGGCTCATGAAGAACTAGAGGTGTCTGTAAAATAGAAAACAATTTTGATTAATGACGCCTCATCAGCAAAACAAGTATAAGCATTTCCTCCATATCCGTCTCCGTCTGGCTGTTGGAACAAATTTAAAACACCATATTTCACATGTACTGGATCATTGTGAGTGGTCTGACAAACAAGAGAACACAAATCAGCAGAATTTAGTTTTCTTAAAGCCCTATTCCTTAACTTTGTGGATATATGCTTTTTGTCGCCCTCTCAAGGCTTGCTGCGCAATGTCACTGTCGTAAAATAAAATCTCTCTCTTTAATAAATAGTTTTATCAGGACTGTATAACAACTTTATGCCCGACCAAACACAATAAGCCATTAGCAGCATGGCTAGGTCAGAGTCCGTAGTTCATGCTGTTCTTTCTAAAAGAGCTCTCCAGCGAGGAAAAGACGGCCCAATAATAACTCTGGTCTTTGCTCTTGCTCTATCACGTTCTCCTTTTCTTTTCCTATATTCCTCTGATAAGGGATTTCTAGCTTTCTTTGGTGAATCTGCCACTGCTAAACCGTGAGTCTACGTTATACAATTATGGCAAGCCAAAGGGATAAAAAAAAATGTGCGTTCTAAATTCGCATTATGTCCGCCAAAACGCGCGTTCAAGACGCGCATTTTTTTTTATTATTTCTTTTATTTCGAACAAGGTTAAATAATATTGAATTCACAAAAACAAGGGAAAAAAAACACAACAAATGTTTTCTGTGAAAAAAGAATAATTAAATAATAATAGTAATTAAAAACAAAAAAAGCCTTACCATATAAGACTTTCCAACTTATATCAAAGTATCAAACTAAAATTGTTCAAAAAGGAATAGGAAGAAGAATAGCTTATTTCACCTATCCCTAAATTACTTTACACACTTAAAAATTAAAAATATTAGAGCACAACAACGACTGAGTGCAACATCACAATACAACACAAAATATCAACATCAGAGTATAAAAAAATTAATGTATAATGTCACTACCGTTTATGTATTACTCATTCTTCCTCTTGTCTGTATCTGGAGAAAATTAGTTCTTTGTATAATTTTTTAAATTGCAATAAATTTATACTTTGTTTGATAGTTTCTTCAATACTGTTCCATAATATAACTCCACTGATTCACATACACATACTTTTAAGTTTTGTTTGAGCATAATGCTGTTTCATATTTAATTCCCTTCTCAGATTATATTTATTATATTATATTTTGGCGGACATAACGCGCGTTTAGAACGTGCACTTTGTTTATCCCTTTGGCTTGCCATATATTGCCGTAAAGCAACACCCAGTCAGTACTTCCGGTAATGACCCGAGCTCAAAAACTGTATAGTGCGGTAAACAGACATGGGACCCCCTAACACTATCACAGGTACGAAAATGAACATAATAGATGAGAGTATGACGCCAAAACTTTACAAAAAAAGCATCATTTTCAGGTGTAAAAGTTGCGGAATGTTGCTTTAAGATGTAAAACGAACCTTCTCTACCTTCCTCTTTTTGCCTTTCTTGTAGGAGTCTTATGTATGGAAGATGTACCAAGAGCGCTGCTGGGAATTCTTCCCGGCTGGTGACTGTTTCAGGAAACAATACGAGGATCAGCTCAACTGACCCTTTCTTGGAGCAATAGACTCAACACATTCACACCGTCTCCACATGGTGGCGCTCTGCTGCCATGAGCCCTCTGCTTGTTCCACAAAACATTTCTTGCATCTTTTTAGGAGACCTTATTCCACCAAATGACACATTCTCCTATGTGCTGAACTTCCTGATATAGGGGGGTCTACTCACCTTCCTTGGGCCACCTTCCTCCAAACCATCACCTCAACAGCTCTACGAGAGTTGCAGCGCAGTTTGTTTGGAATGCTTAGAAAATCTTTGTATATAAACAGATTATATGCTGTACCATAGGTTACTTGTGGGTTTTGGCCCCAAAAATGTTTTGTTTCATTTTATTAAACATGGGCCATAACATGCAAAAAACACAAAGAACTGATGGAGCAAAGGAGGACTTAAAAGGACTTGAAGATGAAGGAAAAGTATTTTAGGACAACGATGGATACCTAAAGAGCCTCAAGTTGTGTGAATTTTCATGTGTAGAATGCAAAAACACATCAGATCTCATTTATACAACTTCACTTTAAGTTACAACAACTGACTGACATGTCAGGGCACATGACTAGTGTGTGTGAGAAGGGTCGAATGCTCCATTTGACCAGTGAAAACAACCTTTGGGTCATGGTGACAAAGAGAGCTGCTGTACTCAATCTAATCCAAGTTTATAGTTGGTGTGTCTGAACCTTGTTCATACATGTGAAGGGCTTCTTGACTAATTGTTCACTGTATGCAAGATAGTTTCACTTCCTTTATCCCAGTGTCAACCAAATGGTTATTTATAGAGCACCTTCTAGTGTGCTAGAACCCCTCAAGGTGCTTTCCAACACAACAGTCATTCATCCATTCACACACTGGTGTTGAAGAGCTTCAGCTAGTGCAAAACTCAGCTGTAAGACTGGAGCACACAAGCGGCCCCACATTACTCCCTTCACTGGCTCCCAGTTGAATGTTGAGTTTAATATCCTGGTTCTGACGTTTAGACTCCTTCACGGGCAAGCTCCCCCCTACTTGGCTGACTTATTGCAAATCCATTCCCCGTTGCGCCAACTGGGATCTGATGGCCAGATGCTTCTGTCTGTCTAGTTTTAGCCAAATTTTCTTCTAATTTTATCTGTTTCTTTTATTCCGGTCTTGTGTTTCTATCACTTGTTGTGAAGCACTTTGTGGTTTTTACCTGAGAAAGGTGCCATATAATCAAATATTCCTTATTAACTGACTTACATTGTAGCCACAGCTGCCCCGGGGCTCAACGACAGACCACCACTGGGTAGAGAGGGTAGGAGACTGAGCAGGACGCAAACCTGCAACCCTTCGGTTACAGGCCGGGCACTTAACCCTTCAGAACCTACATGGATAAAGTCAAAGTGTTTTTTCCACATCTGACCCAATAACATGTCCAACATCATCAGATATTAGGTTAATTCATTTTAAACTACTTATCAGAAGTTCTGAGCACATCTATTTTCTTGGTACTTGGTAGATGACTTCTGACCTTTTCCAGATCAAGGCTTAAATTATACTAATATTAGTTAATTAAGTGATGTTATGATTTTTATTAATTAAATTATCACCAAAAGAGCACAGAAAATATTTCTAAGCTGTGGACTTGAAAGTGAACCCAAATGGCACCAGGTCATGTTTTCTCTTGGCCTAAAGCTACTTTTACATTTTGGTTTATTTGGATCTATGAGACGAGCTCTGGACTGTAAACCTCTTGGTTTTTTTGCACGTGTTTTCCAACTGTTTCTTTGTTAATGTTGGTTATTTGGCCTCACTCCATCAGTACTTTTGTTTGCATTTAGATCATCTTTTGTCATCAAATCAATGTGAAGGAGAAGCTCTGCCCTTTTGAATCACCCTTCAGACCACACAGGTCATAGAGACTCTGAACAAATCTGATTTGAACACCTTCATATTCACCAAGTTTTCAAAACAAATGGTCAAACGCAGAAGTTAAAGAAATTATATGTTTAATTGTAACTAGGTGTGTCCTGGTCCAATTTCAAGTATCAGAGCCAGGTCCTGATCCAGAATTTGCCATAAATTTGTATAAGGTTAGTATGGCAATACCCCAAACCTCTAGTCTGCAAGTCTGTGCAGTAATAATAATAATAATCCTGCCCCAAGTGGAGGAGTTTAAGTATCTTGGGGTCTTGTTCATGAGTGAGGGAAAGATGGAGCGTGAGGTCTATAGGTGGATTGGTGCTGCGTCTGCAGTAATGCAGGTGTTGTACCGGTCTGTCGTGGTGAAGAGAGAGCTGAGCCAGAAGGCAAAGCTCTTGATTTACCGGTCGATCTACGTTCCTACCCTCAACTATGGTCACGAGCTTTGGGTAGTGACCGAAAGAACGAGATCACGGATACAAGCGGCCGAAATGAGTTTTCTCTGCAGGGTGTCTGGGCTCTCCCTTAGAGATAGGGTGAGAAGCTCGGTCATGGAGAAGAGCCAGTTGAGGTGGCTCGGGCATCTGGTTAGGTGCCTCCCTGGTGAAGCTTCCAGGGCACGTTGATGGACGGATAGATGCATGGATGGGGAAAAAATGAAGATGCAATTATTAGGCTGAGGCTTGACTTTGAATCAGTTCTGGGGACAGAAAATCCTGGCTGAGGATGCTCATGATTGTAAACAAAGATCAGCTGATCATTGGCCATAAGTCTTAAAAAGAAAAACCTAGTGTGTTGTTGAACCTGTTTGGTGTTGATCTTTTCCATGCTAATGGGATAGTTGTGTAGAGCTGCTAACTTCAGAACTAATGGACAAAAATCAAGGAGTTGTCTTTTCTGTCTTTTGATTTGATGTAATTTAGAGAAATGTAAAACTGTTTTAGTTAAAACGTCATCATAAAGAAAGAAGCAGTAACATGTTTATTATGGTGCTTTAACAGTGAATCTATGCCATCCATACATAAACATCATGGTGCAAATGCAGAGCTTTGGACTGTATTGTAAGTTGTCGTTTTTCACTACTTCCCTTTGACTGGAGCAAAGAAAGATACTTTCTTTAATTTTTTTTAAAGTGAAACAAATACATGTTTGCTATTCTAAGATTAAGCAATAGCTCTTCAGGGAGGGAGCATATGAATTTAATCCCAAACAAGCAGAAAACAATTAGCAAAGGTATGGTTTATAATGGAGAATAGCCGAAAGATCATCACACCATCTGGAGGTAGAAAATTAGGTGAGCTGTGCAGGTTTTACTCAGTTTGTCCAACCTCTGTGATAAGAGCCAGAAAGCTCTTTGCTCCAACTGAGGAGGTTAGTAATGTGCTCAGCTTCAGAGCTGTATAAGGAGCAGTTTAGGAACTATAAGGTACATTATTTTTTGAATCAACTACACTGTTACAGAGCAGTGTTAATTCTTGTCATGGCTAGGGATGTTTAGAGGGATGTAAATCGAATCAAATGGTGATTTTAATGTGAAAACCCAGATCAGAAGGATTAGTCTAGTCATGCTCTGGGTTTGGCTCCTGCACCAGGGTTGTTTTGAGACTGTGTTAGACTGCAGAATTCTGAGGTTTGGTTAGAATAACCTTTTGGTCTTCTTTTGGGCATGCCGGACTTGCAGCCAGAGGCTGTAAAGGAGCCCATTTACTGACTCCAACCTGTAGTTTACTGGTGGTGCATGCGTGAAGTCCATTTAGTCCATGAGGGATGTGACTATCACATCTGGAACCAAACCATGGGACTGGTGGAACTGCTGCCATGTTTTCATACTTTGCTGGTGTCACACTTTTTTATACCAATGCAATATAATTTCAGACTGAATTATGTCATAGAAGCATATAAAAAATATTTTCCATAAAAAAAAGACATGTTCTGTTTGCCACATTGTAATGCAACATGTAGACCTTTTAAATGGACTCATGCTACTTCTGACAGAGAACAATGTAAAAGAGGAACTGAGTAAATGAGTGATGAATGGATTTGCATGATCGAAAAAATAAAACTTATTTATAAACTAGAATGAAGTATTCCTCCTCCTTTTTAGAAGCAGGGTAAAAGTTTCTCCTTCTCACCAGGGGCCTCCAGTGGCGCCCCCAATGGGTGGCCAGGGGTGGCCTTGGCCACCCCAGGGGAGACCAGTGTTCTTTAATTAATCATATTATTGTTCACTCAAACTATAAATTCATCTAATTTAATCAAGACATAAATGTAAAACCCAATAAAAACGTTTACAATTAATGAGTAAAGAAATAATCAGAATAAAAATGCATGCATATATGTTTCTGCTGCTCACCATTTAAAAAAGTTTATATCTCAATAGTTTTTGTGAAGACAGCAACAAGTGAATTAAATAGAAAATTTAAATAAATTTTTAAATAACATTGGTGCGTATCGCACCAATAGTCAGGTCGACTCGGTAATTTAAGATGGCGACTGCACGTTTCTTATTTATGAATGTGCTTCTGTAGCCGACAAACAGAGCTAAAACACGTTGTTTTACAATCATTATTCTCATGTCATGTTGTGTTTTCATATATTTATATTTTAAAGACTTACTTGTCCGTGAAAAGTTCATCAACGCTGCATCAGCCGAGGTACTTCCTTAAATTAGACAGTGTTGGGAGTAACGAGATACAAAAGTAATTAATTACTGTAATGCATTGCTTTTTGTCTGTAACGCGGTAATGTAAGGCATTACAGAAAAAAATCAGTAATATTTTACTCTGTACAATGTCAGTAACGCGCGCATTACAATGCAATTTTAACCAGGAATCAATTAGTGAGGTTTCTTCAGGGTTCTAATTACGTGGGAGCCTGAAAAAAGGTCCAGTTATGATATGACATTATTTATATGAACTCTCAGCGCACCAGGACGTCTTTAGAGCAGAGAGGACAGAGACCGCTGATGGATCATGTTCTCCAGGCTGCGCGCACCGCGACTGCAGTAAAGTCACGCCAAAAAAAACAAAACAAAACATTTAACACGCGATCGTTCATGTCCGCTTTCTGGCACTTTCTCTTTTACTCATGCCTGGCGCGCTCTGCCTCAGCAGAGCTCATCTGTGTCCAAGTGACATCACCACACCTGCGGCGTGCAGCGCACATTTCGCTATTTTTGAGGTGCAGATCTCAGAACTGCTTAGTTTAAAAGTAGGCTAGCTCATTATGTGGAAAAAGTAGGAAATCCAGGAAGCAGTTTTTCTGGAGAAATGAGAGGAGATACAAGATAAGAGACAGACAGGAAAATAGTCAAATAAAAAACAAGGAAACTAAATAAAGTTCTTGAAAAGGAAAAGTAGGTAGATTTTTACCCACTACAAATGTTTAACAATATTAACCAATAATTTATAAGCATGTAATATTTATTTATTTCATAAAATTCAGATCACTTTCAAAACTCAGGTCCACACCCAGGGCCGTATCCAGGCATTTGGGGACCAAGGCAAAATACAGGGTGGTGGAGCCACCCCCTTCCCCCCACACACCGTTTACACGCTCAGTTAATAGCGTGCTAAGCGTACAATTTTATGTTGCATTTCTTTCATACAAATTCATTTACTGGGGGTCCAAGCCAGCTTTGGACACTTTCATGCCCAGGGACAATCATCCTCCAGCCTTGGAGGTGATCAGAAGGACCTGCAGAGCAAAATCTTTCTGCTTCTGCTTCGGTGTGTCTAGATTTCTAAGCTACACAAGATCAGCAGAAGAGAAACGTCCACGCAAAATGTTTCACTTCCTGTAGTCAGACAGAGCAGAGATGAGTGAACCTGCAGCTGATCTAACGTTAGATAGAACATTCTCCAGATGGGCATATGCCCGTTACTTTAAGTTTGTGACGAATAAGGATATGAAGAACATTGTAGTCAAATGCTCTTTACACCTAAAGAACTGTTGTTATATCTGACTGTTTAAACCACAACCCCTAGCCCAGTTTGATACCACATCACCTTCCACTGGATGTGTGATGAGCTACTTGAGCGTCATGAGCTACATTTAGATTCCCAAATCCATATTATTTTGGTGAAAGTAACTTAAAGTAATGCAAAAGTAATGTAATGCCTTACATTTTAAAATCAGTAATATTGTAATGTAATGAATTACTTTAAAATGTGAGTAACAAGTAATAAATAATGCATTACAGTTTTGAAGTAACTTGCCCAACACTGAAATTTGAAGCACGTAAGCGAACGCTATTGGTTAGTTCTGGTCGGCAGTCAGTTTCCTATTGCACGGATTTTACGGGGCAGGGGGCGGGCTTAGCAAAAAAAAAAGGCTGTATTGCTTACTGGAAAATCATACATACATACATTTTGAATGCATATTGTTTTTGGGTTATGAATCTGACTGTGTGTCAGTCAGGGGCGTCGTACTGGGGGGAAAAGTGGACCTGACTACCCAGGGCCCAAGAGGGAGAGGGGCCCATGTTTCCCACGATTCCCTCCCCCCGTTTTTATTTAGAAAACATTGTGTGCCCTTTGTGTCAATTTGTTTCATTATATTGTTGTTTCCAACTAAATATGGGAAAATCGAACCAGACTTTATGTCAGTGTTCGTTTTCCCCAAAGGAGGAGCCCCCCCCCAGGAGACGTAAAATGGTTTATTCCACTCAGCAGCGGCGACAGGCTGCAAGCGGCAAGCCCAGCACGCTCTCAGACTGAAAGCTGCATTCATGTTCAGTGTTAAACGTCTTTAGTTTCACCATCAAGATCAGTTATAAATTCATTAGTATTATTAGAATTATAAATTCGCGGACCTCGCAGTGAAAACGGGTTCTCTCTGTGTGGATATTTTAGCTCCTTCCCACTCATGGATCAGGACAAACTTGGTATCAATGGATTACTGGTAATCTCAGGAATGTGAAGCTGTCAGTGTCATCATGCTATACGACAACCTGAATGCACCAGAGCTCAAAAACTGTCTTGTTAATCCCAGATGAGCTACTTTAACTCTAGTAAGGTAAAGTTGCCCACAGTGGAGGTGACTGACTTTAAGGCCATAAATGATGGCCCATAATGAAAGCTGGAAAAAGGCATAGTCTAATTATTACATGAGCTCTTGTTGCAAGGTATGGAGATCCAAAAGTGACACAATTCAATAAATAGCTAAAGCATTAATTAATTTTAGAAATAAATAAATATTTTAAATATTTAATTACATGAACCATAAAAATATTTAATTCTTAAAATAAATTTATAGATATTTAATAATTTATTTCATTATTTCATGGTTTGTTCATCATGATTTTGTTTTATCTGCCAACCTTGCCCATCAAAACCAGTGAGCAAGGCTCAGGTTGATAACAAACATGGCAGCTTATATGTTAGAGGGTTTTTATTGACTTGGTCAGAGATATTTTAAGCCTAACAAGTAAAACAGTTGCTGACTCAGAATCAGTGGAAAAACAGTACAAGAGGAATTTCAGAAAGAATTTCCTCCCTGATAGAGAGACTGACTACAGAATACCTGTAGACGTACTCCTTCATGTGCTTGGTCAATTTAACCTATTGCAACAATATATATTAGTATTAGCAAAGCTTAATATCATGAACCACATGGCCCTTTAGATGCAGCAGCAGCAGCAGGGCCCTCATTCTCTCCAGATAGCACTGAGATTTCACTTTTATTATGCTGGCATTTGTATTTGCTCACTATAGAGGTTAAACTAAGATCACGTTTATTAACATGTCTTATAGCATGACAAAAAATCTGCACGAGAGATATTAAACAAGTGAGCGTGGGGGCCCACCTAGGTGGCTTGTACCTAGGGCCTAGAATTTGGTGCTACGCCCCTGGTGTCAGTATCAATGAGATGGTGAATTTATCTACATTTACAGACTTATAGACCATCGCACACGCCCACACACACCCTGCACGCACACACACACACACACACACACACACACATTTTCTATCGGAAGCTAATTCAGGAGGTGAATTCCATGTAGCATGTCTCTCTCATCACTGTCAAGTTGCTGACGCAACGGTAGCATGCTAACATTTCCTTCTGCTCTTACAAAATACAGCATTTAACATTTTTCTAGCTTTTAATTGATACCAAGGTAACTTTAGAAGTTTTTGAACATTTTAAAACATATATGAAGTATGATTGTAGCTTTATAACATATTGATCTTATTTTAACCTTTTAACCCTTTTTAAACTGTAACACACCTCATGAATGCACTAACACACTGTGCTAAAATCATATTTCATTGATTTTTTAAAGTACCTGGGCGTTTTTATTTAAAATGGTCCAATTTGAGGTCCGCCTGGATTTCTATCAACTAATACCTCCTTAACTTTTCCATACTTCATTTTTTTGCATGAAATTTGGGTCAGCAAATGTTCAGATCCTATTCTGTGGATTTCTAGATGTTTTAGGCTGCTACTAGATACTTTAGAAGGATTTTTAACATAAAGTGGATTTTTTTTTTACGCAAACAGATTTTTTTCTCATCTCTGCTGTGTTCCAAATCCTGTTACTCTCAATCAGTGACATAAGTGTTGCTTTTTAGAAATGTAGAGTAATCTCTAGAGTCCTACCTTCATTTTGATACCAAAACAGCTCAAATAAACCTTGTAGTTCTTGAGATATACTCAATTCATGTTGGGCACGTCTTTTTCAAGAAAATCTCTAAAATGGCCTAGGGCTCAAGGGGTTAAACCCTCATTTATATTGATTCCCTTCAGGCATGAGCGTACTTTTCTATTTTAAAGTTAAATTGAAGTACCTCATATTATTGCCCTGGTAATTTCATTTTAAATTTTTTTGCCTTCATGTATATTATATTTGATGTTTACATAAGATTTTCGCATATATTTATAAATTTTGGGTTTGAAGGTTGTCAGCCATGCAAGAGGAAGACGGGAGAAAGCAGAGGACCTTGCTGTCGAAAAGCACTTGGTGCCATTCATCAAGACTTGGTTCCCACAAACAGTGACTATGAGAAGTGTATTTAACAGGAACCTGTTGTTGGCCTGTTGCACTCAGAAACAGAAACTGGCTTGGCATCAAGTTCTATGTGAAGGATAGTGTAACAGCCCTTATAAAAACTCAACTTTGTCATGGGTCTCTCCGTTTACTCTGGGCTTCTAGCACTAGTTTTTGGCACTGTTACCATACCTTGTTTACTTTTTTGTTTTCAGGATTTTTTATGGCATATTTTCCACACAACCACACAACTTTTAAGTTGCAAACTAAAATTCCTGTAAACAAAGGTTCTTCCTTCAGGATGACTTCTGTTGTCATTTGGTAAATTAAAGCAAAAACAAATGACCTTTTTCCATTTTTAAATTTCTGAAAAGAGTTCAGGTTTAAATATTTTCAAGGAAAATTAAATGTTGCAACCCTTGTAACTTGAGTTTTCTTTGAAGTCATTATACTGTAGATGGTGTTGGCTGAGGGCAGGAAGGATCTCTTGTTTGTTGAGATCTGTCATAACGTAGATCTCTGGGGCGATTCTAGCATCAGAGGTTTAGGGGTTTAGTTTCACAGTTTTGTACATTTTAACACAATTTCATTGCCACATTTGTAAAAATAAAAGCAAATCACTCTTTTCACAAAAACAAAAAGGTTTCACAAATCACAAACAATGTCGTGTCCTGTGTCCTCCTGACCATGTTCTCCCTGTCCCTTCCACACCCCATCTTCCTAGTCTCTGGTCCCCATTCAGGTTTTTTACATTATTTCCCATTATCAGTCCTGCCATTTCCATTCCCCAGCCATTTAGCATTATTTTATTTCTCTTTAGTTTTCCCCTTATCTTCGTTAAGACTTTGTGTTGTCATGTCATTGGGCGTTGTCCAATTGCAAGGAACCTTGCCTTGCCTGCCAAGGCAGTGCCTTGCCAGGCCAGACACCATGCTTTCTAGGACATTGTCCTTCCTTGGTCAAAGAAAACGATTAAATGGAACAGACTTGTCCCATGTGACCGCGGCCGGCCAGGGCCCGCCCCCTGCTTACGCGCTCTGTTTATGTACCACCCATCATAGTAACGTTAAGTTTCAATATAGATGTATATCGAGCCTTTTATGTTTTTAATTGTGTATATATTGGTTAAATCAAATATGTAAGTGAGTTAGTACCTGCTAGCCACCAAAGCTGCAACTACTAAGCAAATAACCAACCATAGATAAATGGTTTGGATGTAAATAAACATTTTACATATAAGCCCAATAGCTACAATTAGTTGACTTACATTTAAACTGGAAATTTGCCCCCAAAGTAGCTGCTACTGACTCCTGATCACATCTGTTTGAAAATACTGCGCTGCATTCTGGGAAATTCTTGACCAAGAGAAGGCAACAAGGCACCTCTCGTGTATCCTTGCTCAATTAGCTAAACGGCTAACAAACGGAGGACAGACGCCTTGCTAGAACATGAACATTGGAACACGCTTTAGCGGTTCTTGATGACATATCTCCTAGGCAACCAGGGCAGGACCAAGGCATCAAGGCGAGGTTTCTTGCAATTGGAAAACACCCGTTTGTGTCTATGACCTTTGACCCCTGTGATTCTCTTAGCTATGGTTTCTCCCCATATTAGTCATCTTTCATTGTCCTCTTATATTTAGGTCACCCTTCAGTTTAGCTTCTGTCCTCGTGCCCCTTTAGTCATCCTGCTCCTAGTGTTAAGTTTCGTCTTATCCTTTTGGTTTTAGTTAGGGTTAGGGTTAGGGTTTGTTTTTCTCATTCATCCTCATAGTTTCCTTCCTGTGTTGGTCCCCTCTAGTGTTGCTTCTTGTCTTTTGTTAGTTCAGCTGAATCATTTATTAATCTCCTGTTTTCTGTTTATTCATTCTAGTGTATTCTTTTAGCATTTAGTTCCATCATCATCATCTTTATTTATAGAGCCCCTTTGCAGGCATGATGCATGCTACCAAAGTGCTGCACAGTAACACTTTAAAACTAATAAAATCAACAAAGAATGAAAACCAACAAGTAAAAACAGAGCAAAATCTAAGTTCTAATTAAACGAGTTCTAGTGTCTAATGTTACTGTGTCTTATTGTTTATCTGTTCAGTTTTTGTACTGCCTCCATCCCTCAGCTTAACCAGTCACACCTGTGGGCCGTTCTCATCAGTAATCAGTGCACCTGCTCCCTTTGTCTTCACTCAGCAGTATTTAAACCCAGTCATGTGTCTTATGTGTGTTTGAGCTGCACGTTTCTGTCCTCCTGCTCCAGACCACAGCTTAAATAAAACATTTTGATTTCTGAACCTATCTGGCTGCCTCCTGGATATTCCTGCATTTTGGGTCCTGCTTCAACACATTTCATGACAAATAATGCTTTACGGATTGTGCTATTACAATAATGTAGTGCCAGTATCCAGCATGTTTTACTGTTGCTCCAGCTTCAACACACCTGGTTTCAATCAGCAGGTGATTAACAGGCTTCTGCAGAGCTTGATGAGATGCTGAACAGGTGAAACAACTAAAACATGCTGGATACCGGCCCTCTGGGATGGGAGTTGAGGATACTGGTCTAGGTGTTGTAGTTTTTGAGCTGGACCAGTTCCTGTGTGGCCCAGATGCAAAACAAACAGGCATAAATAAATAAATAAAATGCTGAAATCAATTTTTTTACTTTCACAAATCAGATAAAGGTTTCACAAACTATGTTTAAAGGACTTTGTCATTAGTGGGAGATTAGCTAGTCCAGGTTTGTAGTTCTATAATAAGAGCAGATTAAAGATGTGGAACATTAATTGGAACTGCCATGAAAAGTACCAGAAATATTTTTGGATTTGTGTATTTTTACTTAAGTTTTCCACTAATATCAACATCCCATTGAAAACAATTTCCATGCTGTTTTTGCAAAAGTTATTTCTCCTTAATATTAAAGCCAAAAAGAAACAAAATTATGTTTTTTTCAAAAATAACAACAAATCTCATATAGTAGATATTTAGAGGGGGGGGGGGGGTTCACTCAGCAGAAGAAGCCGAGGTAGGCTTCAGTTCAGAACTCAGCATTAACCCTGTTATGACCAAAAATCATCATACAAGCAGGTTAAGATTTGTTTTGGTCTTAATGGGAAATGACACAGTTAATTAATGTAAATACAACTGCAACAACTAATATTATGATCCTGATTTATATTCACACACACACACACACACACATACAGGTTTCCATGTGGACTGGGGACCAACTTTAAGATCATCACCTGTGGGGACCACCTTTTTGGAAGGTAGTACAAACTCATAAAAAACCTGGCACAACACACAGAGCTGCCTTAGTTTATACACAACTTCAAATCACTCAAATTTAAAAGTAAATTCATCAAGCTGTCAGGACCATGCTTTATGGGGACTCTTTAACTTCCTAATAAACATTACTCATGAGGACCTTGTTTGCATATATTTGCATATTCACACACACTAATTTACTTAATGGGGACATGCAAAAAAAAAACCCAGATCAAATAGTCTTCCATGCTCTTAAGTCAGTCAGCCAGACAAAAAAGTTATCACAAGTCATTAGTCAGTTATTATTAAATGCATGAAATAGCAATTCTAGGGAAACAAAATATTGCAGAAAGTTTTATTGATTTCCAACAAAATGACGTGGTTCATTGACCCTTACACTTTATTTTAAACTTAAAGTTTAGTGTGCACTAAAAAGAACTCAAAACCTAAAGGGATATTCCACCCTAAGTAAAATGTTGTCTGTTGACATATTCCCCAGTGTTAGATAGGTGAGAAAAAAATCTATTTTGTAACCAGCCCAGTCATTCTGCAAATCTGGCAGCAGTCGGTTCGCCTTAGTTTAGTATAAAACAATGTAGGTAATTTGGAAACTACTCACTTTTTATTGTTCCCATTCACTTAAGCAAACTGACAACTGCCTGATCAGGAGAATGAATGAGCTGGTTAAAAAAAAAATGCATTTTTATTTCTCTTTTATCTAACGATGGGGAGTATAACAACAGACAAAATTTTACCTAGGGGTGGAATAGCCCTTTAAAATAAGCAAACCTCAACATTTGTATTAGACAAAATTTGCCTAAAAATGTTGCACTTAAAGGTCCCATGTGGGATATTCATAGAAATCATAGTAAAAATTGTGACTCTTTAGCACCATGCAGTTCAGAGTAAGTATTGCAGCTACGGTGGCCCACTCAAAAAGGCTCCAGCATTCACTCCAGCCATCTGGTTCGTTTTTTTTATAAAAAGCATGGGATTGATTTATTTCCAATCTCTGTAGCCTAACCCACACAAAGCATATAACTACTCCACCAGTTAAAAAACATTTTTTAATGACTGTTCAGTCTTAATGCATAATGCCACCCCACACACACACACCCCACCCCCCCGACGAGACGGGGGGAGGGGGTACGTGAATAATTTTCTAAATCTAATCAGAGTATAAAAGTTATGCATCAGTCAACAAGACTATGTTTCAAGAAAAAGATTGTAGATCTAAGCCCTTGTAGTTATTTTACTCACCACTACTGTAGTATCCAAACCCTATGATTGTACATTTATTTAAGTCAAATTACAGGTTTTGTAGATTTTGACATTTAACTGACAAAGAAACAAGGTCCTAAAGTGTCTGTAGGGTACATTTAGTATATAGAATTATTTAGAAGCAACTACATTTACTTGCAATAGCTTATCTACATTTGCCAGACAAGCACTAAATTACTGTTCTATGAAAAATAAAGAGTTTTTAAATGGTTACACTAACTGTAAAAAATCAAAAAGCTCAAAACTTGTGTTGTACTTTTACATAATTATGAAAAAAAAACAACCTAAACCATGTAATAAAATTGTTTTACTAAATCTTAGAGTAAACACATTCTGTAATGATCGTTGTTTCAAGAAAAAGGTATGTGGTTACAAAGTACTGCATGTTCAAACCAGTTTATACATGAAGTGACAGATATATAATTGCTCTTTTGTAGAATGTTTACTGTAACTTTTCTCAACTCTTACCAATAGAAGTAGACTTTTCCCTGTCCACAGCCCTGTTGTCATCATCAAAGTCAAGGAGGTTTTCTGTTTAGATCATAAAAAAATAATTTTATCCCAAACTAAACAGACCATAAACAGAAACCACAGACTGACAGACACACCTTCAGGGTCTATTCCAATTTCATCCAAGTTCTTGTAATGAAACTCAGCCATTCTTCCTCGTTCTAGAGCCATCAGAAGCTTGCTTATCTCAGCAAGTTGTAGGGTCTTCTCTGGAAGTCTGTAGAACTCACGATGGATTCGAATGTCATGTCCAAGAAAGTTGGCCAGCTGATCCATTTCTGTGTCTGTCATATTCAAAACCGTGAAAGTGTTGCAGCATGTTTTTGGAGTTTGGTAGATGACAGTGACCTAAGAGACTTGGCACCGCAGTCCTTTGCAAAGCAACAGAGGCAATCTGAACCTCGGAAATGTGTCAAGGCTTCTGGTCTTCAAACAAATACTGTTTTTTTTTAGAACCCCACTGGCATTCCTTTGTTGGACAAGGAGGTCTAAGGCACACAGCATTTTAGGAGTCAGAAGAATCGGAACTGGGCGCCCCCGTTTCCCCCTGGTGACAATCCTTGAGAAGTGCCGGCACAGTTTTTTTTCTACTTCAAAGAAAGCCCAGTCAAGATGTGGGTCAGACACATCTCTTTATAAAAATGCCTGTAAGGGCATGCTAGCAACTTCCCCTTCTCTGCGACGGTTAAAGAGAATTATTTGGGCTAGGGATACTTTGGCCAACTCCGTCCAAGCTTTAACAGAGGGGCTTGAATTTGATTCAGATGTGCATCCAGTTTTGGAACATCTTCAGTAAAGGGCATGAGAGTGGGTATGTTCCACTTAGCTTCTCGGATGTTTCTTAAGGCTGTTGCAGAGATACACTCATTCCACTTTTCCTGATGGACATCCTGAAACTCACTGGCCTTTCTCACAAGTTCGGTGTCATTCGACATCAAACCCTGTGCCTTCAACAGTTTGCTCACTTTAACCAAGGAATTCCCAAGTTTGTTTGCAAGTGATGGGATCTTGAACTTCTTTTGTTCATCATCAAATCCACATGTGAACTGGACAGCTTTGACTGTATCCATGTAATTCTTGGGATCAATGAGATCTTCAACTTTCTTTAAAGTCGTGCATTTCCTGGCATTGTAAATCAGCCTTCCCATTTCTCTCATCTTCTCACGGACACACTGCTGATTCCTGGGTGAAGTTCCACCTTTGTTCAACAAGTGTTTTCCCATGTCAAGTATCACTCTGTCATTTTTAATGGTATCCGTAATTTCACCAGGATCCATTGTGCTGATTGTTGTCTATAGTTCTTTAGTAATGTTGGAAGGTACAGCGCCTACATATGTACACGACTACACACAATTTTTTCCTGGTTTTGTGTGGGCTGATGATGGTCTAAGGGTACAATTTTGCATGTGTCACCATAGCAATTTTCTTGTAAAAAGACCTTGACAATATGCACAGTGCATTAAGTCTTCACCTGACCTTGTTTTAGGTGGCCGCTTGAATGGCACCAGCTCTCCTTCCCCTGAATCCATAACAGCAGCATTGTGAGCAAATTTTCCTTTGTTGAGAATATATTCAAGATGTTTTCTTAATCAACCTAATCTGAGTTGTATTTGTTAAGGCAAGTGGACCATCTCTTGTAGTGTCTAAATATCAACTTACTTGTGATCTCCACGGGCAGTCTGCACCTCCATAATCATAGGTAATTTCATCTCCTTGAAAGATTTTGAGGGCACACAAACAGAGATGAGGACTTCCATTCACATATGTTTTTTTCATCCTGCAGTTTGGATGTCAGTGTTCATCATTTACTAGCCTCCCAAATGAGCCATCCTCTCGGGAGGCATCAATGCTTGAAAACGAGAAAAATAAAAAAATAAAAAACAATTGAAGAAAAAGTCAAGACTGTCTAATGACTCAATTTACAAAAGTAATTATAAAATAAAAATGTAAAAACAGTTTAAATCTCACCACCATGTTTTCCTGTGCCACTTGAATACAAACATAAATCCAGCACATGATGGGTGATAATGTTTTTGTCTTCTCTCAGATTCTGCTTCAGTTATCCTTGGCAAAATGAACCTTTTGCAAATATTCCACAACCTGAAAAAAAATGAAAAAAGAAACATTTGCTTGAAGGCAAGGGTATTCAACTGTAGACTTCAAAGCCTACTACAATGAATGTTTTAGTTTTCACCCACTCCAAAACACCTGATTTGAATCAATGGGTGATTAACTGAGTTCTCTAAAAATGGAAGACTGACTGCAGAACTAATTAACCCACTTAATCATTTAGAAACAGTTGTAGTTAAAGTTTTTCATATTGAAGAATTTTGTACAACACTAAGGTGATAAAATACAAACAGTTGTATGTTATTTATTGTGATATTTATCAAATATGGTTATATATTGAGAAAAAATAAACATTTAATTAAAAAAGAGATTAAAAAAATTATTAAACACTCAAAAGTATCAAAAATTGGTACCGTTAAGTACTGGTATCGATTCATAGGTACTGGGAATTGGTACCATTGATTCAAATGTCAAAGGTACCCATATCGCCCCATATACGCTCACTGGCCACTTTATTGGGTACAACTTGCTAGTACCAGGTTGGCCCCTCTTTTGCCTTCAGAACTGCCTTAATCCTTTGTGGCATAGATTCAACAAGGTACTGGAAACATTCCTCAGAGGTTTTGGTCCATATTGACATGATAGCATCACGCAGTTGCAGCAGATTTGTCAGCTGCACATCCATGATGCAAATCTCGTGTTCCACCACATCCCAAAGGTGCTGTATTGGATTGAGATCTGGAGACTGTGGAGGCCATTTGAGTCCAGTGAACTCAGCATAGGGGTAACAATTACATATAGAGAGGAATTCAAAGACAATGTTTTTGTCAGGAGTAACTGAAGCAAAATTCATAGCGACTGTTAGTATATGTGAAAATAAATTATCTACAGATTGCTTTGATATAGATATGACATTGATTAAAATAAGTATACGTAGTATCTCCAAACCTCTACCTTACATAACTAATTTGTCATTTGAAACAGGAACCTTTCCAAATAAAATGAAAATAGCAAACGTAATACCATTGTATAAACATGGAAATAAACATATCTTCACTAATTACAGACAATCTCTCTACTACCTCAGTTTTCTAAAATTTTAGAGAAACTTTATAACAACAGATTAGATAACTTAGAGAAATACAATATAATTAATGAAAGTCAGTACGGTTTTAGGTCAGCAAGATCTACAACTATGGCAATATTGGATGCAGTAGAAGAGATCACAAATAGTCTTGATAAAAAGAAATATGCAGCTGGAATTTTTATTGATTTGAAAAAAGCTTTTGATACGATTAATCACGACATATTACTCAAAAAATTAGAAAGATAGGGAATTAGGGGAGTGGCTTTCAGTTAGATACAAAGTTATTTAGCAGAGAGGCAACAATACGTGAAAATGGGTAAGTTTACATCAGTAGGTCCTGGTTTTCTCCTAATGCACGACAATGCCCGGCCTCATGTGGCAAGAGTATGCAGACAGTACCTGGAGGATGAAGGAATTGAAACAATTGAATGGCCTTCACGATCCCCTGACTTAAACCCAATAGAACATCTGTGGGACATTATGTTTGGGTCCATTAGGCGGCGCCAGGTTGCTCCTCAGACTGTACAAGAGCTCAGGGATGCCCTCACACAGATCTGGGAGGAAATGCCACAAGACACCATCCGTTGTCTCATTAGGAGCATGCCCCGACGTTGTCAAGCATGCACACAAGCTCGTGGGGGCCACACAAGATACTGAAAAGCATTTTGAGTTGCAGAAATGAAGTTTTTGAAATAATGGACTAGCCTGCCTCATCTTCATTTCACTCTGATTTTAGGGTGTCTACACAATTGAGCCCTCTGTAGGCTGAAAACTTTTATTTCCATTAAAAGACTTGGCATCCTTTTGTTCCTAAGACATTGCCCTGTCGTTATTTGTATAGATGTCCAACTTCATACTGAGATCTGATGTATCTAATGTGTTTCTTTAAAGTGTTCCTTTAATTTTTGTGAGCAGTGTATTAATATATAGACTTATTACAATTGTTGTGCACAACTGGCAAGTGGCTTGAAATAAAAATAATCAATCAATCAATCAATCGTCATGTTCTAGAAACCAGTCTGAGATGATTCCAGCTTTATGACATGGAGCATTATCCTGCTGAAAGTAGCATCAGAAGATGGGTACACTGTGGTCATAAAGGGATGGACATGGTCAGCAACAATACTCAGGTAGGCTGTGGCGTTGCAACCATGATCAATTAGTACTAAGGGGCCCAAAGTGTGCCAAGAAAATGTCCCCCACACCAGTACACCACCACCAGCAGCCTGAACCGTTGATACAAGGCAGGATGGATCCATGCTTTCATGTTGTTGACGCCAAATTCTGACCCTAACTGAATGTTGCAGCAGAAATCGAGACTCATCAGACCAGGCAACATTTTTCCAATCGTCTATTGTCTAATTTTGGTGAGCTTGTGTGAATTGTAGCCTCAGTTTCCTGTTCTTAGCCCATCTGCCTCAAGGTTCCACATGTTGTGCGTTCAGAGATGCTCTTCTGCATACCTTGGTTGTAATGAGTGGTTATTTGAGTTACTGTTGCCTTTCTATCATCTCCAACCAGTCTGGCCATTCTCCTCTGACCTCTGGCATCAACAAGGCATTTTCACCCACAGAACTGCAGCTCACTGGATGTTTTCCCTTTTTGGGACCGTTCTCCCTAAACCCTAGAGATGGTTGAGCGTGACAATCCCAGAAGATCAGCAGTTTCTGAAATGCTCAGACCAGCCCGTCTGGCACCAACAACCATGCCACGTTCAAAGTCACTTAAATCACCTTTCTTCCCCATTTTGAAGGTCGGTTTGAACTGCAGCGGATCGTCTTGACCATGTCAACATGCCTAGATGCATTGGGTTGCCACCATGTGATTGGCTGATTAGTCATTTGTGTCAACAAGCAGTTGGACAGGTGCACCCAATAAAATGGCCAGTGAGTGTATGTATGTATACTTTTTATATTTTTACAAGTGTTTTTTTAAAAAACACTAGATTCTCAAATTGTAGAGGCGCTGGGATTTGATTTAGGGGTGCTTCAGCACCCCCCAACATGGGCTAAAAAAACACCCATGGTAGTTCTGAAGAAGCAAGTTCAGAAACACTGAAAATATTTTAGAAGATTTAGTAGTACAGTAACCTGTGGTGGTTTTTACATGAAACTTTGTTAGTGGTACTAACAATGTTAGAAAAACTAACAAGTGTGTATGTATTGTCCCCACAAATGACTTGTTACCTGACAGGTCCCCAAAAAGCAGGTTCTTATCAGGTTGTGAACTCTGCTTTGTCCAGTTGAGTTTTAAGCATATCTCTTAATTTTTTTTCATAGCTGCATAACCTTCAGAAAGGGTGGTTCCCACAAAGCATGGTCCCGTCTTGTGTCCCCACAAGTGGCTATAAACAAGACTGTGTGTGTGTATGTGTGTGTATGTGTACTTGTATTTATAGGCTTATGCAGGGCCGGCCCTACCCAATTTGGTGCCCCAGGCGAGATTACTTCTTGGCGCCCCCCCCCCTTTTTTTTTTCTCTCTGTGTTCCCCCAGTACAAACAGAATTTAAGTACAGCAGCCATCTAAATGATCACAACAGTTCATTTTTATTATTTGAACAACAGCAAAAATAAAAATCTTTCAAGCAGCTCTATTCCTTGCTGCAAAGGCATCTATAGAATCATTTAAATGACAGCAGTCTCACCTCGGGGTTGATGTTTGTACAAAAAATGTCCATTGACACCTGCTGGATCTCAGGTATGTTTTAATCAGGTTCAATCAGGAGAAACTTCTCTCTGCAGCAGCAGCAACTGTCACTGGCGTTGTGGCAGCAATCCTCAGGGCCAGCAGCATATTAGGGTAAACTTCCTTCAGTTTATCTCCTCTTTGTGGAAATTCAAAGTCTGATGTTAGCTGATAGGCCCTCTGTGGACTAACTCCACCTTCATCTTACCAGACAGATGAGGTCAGCCAGCAGGTCTAAAGGAGCCTTTAAAGACTCGTCCTGAACTTTAGGATGTGTTGATGGGTGTCTGTGTCCTCAGACTGGTGAACAGTGCTGCTGTGTCTGTCCCTTCAGCTGGAAGCAAATCAAACACACATGTAAATATTAATTATCCTTCAGTAAGGTCACACAGTGATTTATAAATGACAGGACATCAGGTAATAAACACACCTGAAGCATAAAGTATGAATAACAGTATTGTTCAGTAACAGGACTTCAGCTCTAACACACTGTTACAGAACTCACCTGCTGCTGCTGCATGATGACTGACTTGTAGCTATATTCAAGCATAGAGCACATCCAAACTGTCACACCACTACATTTGGCTTGTTGTGTCCTTCTACTTCATTTTATGAATAAAATAATTGAGTTTATGCATAAAGTTGCAATGTACAAATAAACATTATTTTATTTGACTAATGATTCCTACATTTACTGTAATTACTAACAAGGCTGTAGCATTCATTAACAGCAATAATAACATATGAGTGTGTCAGAGACCACAGGCATCTGGCTAAACTCACCTGCTTCAGGGTGGTGTTGGTGTGGATGTTCCATCAGAAGCTCCAGCAGCTGTTAGGCTGCATCTAGACAGATACAGATATACATGTTACTGTACAAGATCACACATAGTAGCAAACAGGTGAGTAAAACTTTATTTATAGAGCACATTTAAAGGCAATAGTCACAAAGTGCTGCACATGACAAGCAAAGAAAAACTGATAAAAACAATAAAAGTAAAACATAAAACACATGAATCAATGGAAAGCCTTTTAAAAAGACAGATTTTAGGTTGCTTTTTAAAATGTCCTCTGATGACTGATTTGTATCTAACAGTGGGTTCTGTAGTGATTTCTGACATTTATTTACTATCATTAATGCAGCAATAATCTGTTGCAATAATCTAAAAAAGAAAACCATCAATCTGAATTTTTGCAAAATGCAAACAATTTTCTACTATGAGTTTTAAAAAGTCACTTTGACCAGAACAATAGAATAAACAGACATAATTAATAATAAATGATCAGAAAATTATTAAGGATCATAATATAATTATTAGGAGTTATTATGGAATTCTCAGAACACAAAACATCTGAAGATATTCCAGAACACTGAAATGATCCTAAGAGGTTATTGTAACGTGTTCATGATGCTGCTGCTCTGTTACTGTTGCTTTAAGGTCATGTTTACAGTCTGTGAGAGCTGCATGTGCAGCTGGTGAGATGCAGATCATCCCAGCTGTTTAACAGCTTTAATAAACCACTGGAAACCCTGCTGAAAAACCAGCATAGACCAGCATAGTTACCAGCATAAGTTGTGTTTTAGTGCTGGGATGCTGGTCCAGTATAGGATGCTGGTGATAGGATACTGGACCAGCACCAAAACACAACATATGCTGGGAACACCTATGCTGGTCTATGCTGTTTTTTTCAGCAGGGAAGAGCTAAATATGATTGTGTCTCTTGCTTTAGTGCTGCACAAACGTTACAATATTAAGAAACTAGCTTAGTTAAGCCTCCCCAGGATGCTAACAAATGATGTCATGATAACATCATCATTACTGTAACATTTCCTTACCTCTGTCTTTGTCGCGTTTTTCCTCCTCTTCTTTTTTATTTCCTCCTCTGGGCACCAGGTCATTTAGGGCGTTTTGACATGTTGAGCTAGCTGACTTACCAGAAACGACCCAAGCAGCAGGTAGAGGCTAATGAGACGGAGGAGGGGGCGCCGTGGGCGCTAGGTTTACGTATCGTTTACAACTTCAGTAAAGTTGGCAAGATATTGACAGATTCGACATTTAAGATTCAATAACTCTGATCAGAATGTCGTTATGAAACATACCTCTGTAGTATCGTGGCAAGGTAGTGAAAAAGCTACAACCTCATTTTTTCCCCTAAACAACCTCCTGTCCTCTGCTCCTGACGCAGCTAGCCCACGAAACTGCTGCGAGCGCCCAGGGACCGTCTGCAAATATAAACACTAGACATGGCTGAAAAGATGTAAAAACTCCACACTTCTACACGGTATCTATTCATTTATTTACTTGGTTGTTTGTTTATTTCATTTATTACTTACTTTGCTGTTTACATGAGATGAATAGTGTGTCCCCCCAAAAAATTAATTAATTAAAAAAAAAAAAAGGGGAGGATTTGGCGCCCCCTCCAGCGGAGGGCGCCCTAGGCAACGGCCTAGTCAGCCTATGCCCAGGGCCGGCCCTGGGCTTATGTGAACAAATTTTAACTTTTAACCTGTAATGTGTGTGTGCGCGTGTGTGTGTGTGTGTGTGTGTGTGTGTGCGTGTTCTCAATCCCCAGTGAGTCGTGGCAGATGGCTGCTCATACTGATCCAGGATCCTCTGGAGGTTTCTTCCTGTTAAAAGGGAGTTTTCCTTCCCACTGTCGCTACATGCTTGCTTAGTATGAGGATTGCTGAAAACACACTGACACTAGTCAGTGTCTTGATGCAATCTGCTGGGTTCCTTATATAGGAAACTTTTTACTGATTGGCTTAATGAACTGAACTGTGTTGGAATGTTTACTTTGTGAAGAGCCTTGAGACGACTCTTGTCGTGATTTGGCGCAATAGAAATAAACTGAATTTAATTCAATGGGTGAGTTCCATAACCGTGTTTGTATTTAAAAGCTAGTTTGTTTTGTAGATTTGCTATTGCAGCTTTAAAGCACTGGAAATTATATTTTTAACCACTTTTTTGTTTGTAAGAATGGTGGTTTAAGTTTAGAACATAAACTCTGCTGCAAAGTCTATGATTTATTTTATGATGTTCTATTTACAACTCAAATATCCTCAAAAGCCACCTCCACCTCCATTTCCTTACATGGTCGTTTCACAGTCAAAACATGAGGAGGAATATTAATACGTTTCAGGAATTTCAGCATGGCCACATTCAGAAAAGGTCATGCATTTTTATACTAATCTTATTTCTGTTTTACTAAATTATTATTCCTTTGTTTTAATGAAAAGAGCATCCTCACATTTATATCAAAGCCTTGGTCTGTCAGGGGGTCATTTTTATCAAACATTCTGTAATAACTCTTGTGACAGCTCAGGTCAGAGATCCTCCTTCACAGACAGACTGAAGCATTGGTCAGAGGCGGAGCTGGAGGTTCCAGTCACACACGAACTGGACAGCATGAACTACAGCTGAATGCTGCAGGACTGAATCAAGGTTTCTTAACAGGAAAACCCTGTGAATATCTAGAACTATAGAAGACTGGCAGGTAAACGCTCATTTTAAGTTCCTTGTGCTTATTTTAATTAGTTAGTTAATCCCTTATAATAATGTTTATTAAACATTTATAAGTGTTTAGTATGTCATTAACAAATCATTTGAAAGGTAGGGCTGGACGATATAGAAAAAAAGCTTATCGATAAAAAATAATCATATTGATCTATGTCAATAATTATTGAAAACTATATAAAAAATGTAGAAAATATATTTTAAGTGCAGCCCTGGCCATTTTATGTTGTTACCTTATGATAAAACAAGTTGGTTGTGTTACCAGACTTGGTTTTTAAAAATTCTCTGCAAATTTTGCAAACTACCATTGTTGTTTTTTGTCAAGACTTGTAAAAATGAAAATATTGCCACACAAGGGAACTACAGTAACCTTTTTTCGGGACAATTTCCTCCACCTCTCCTTGCTGCAACATCTTGTTTAAGTCACAATTTGTTCTGTTTAGGTTTGAGAAGGGAGGGCTAGGTGACAGAATATGCATGGGTCTGTGCTTTTGATCAGTCGGGAGTAAGTATGAATCCATTTTTTTTCTGTTGAACCGCACGTCTACCGATCGACATACATCCTTATTGAATTATTGTCCAGCCCTATTGCAAGGTATTAGATAATATATATAATTCATTTAAAAAGGCTTGAGACGATATCTACAAATGCTTAAATAATGATTAAACATTTACAAATGCTCAACACATTTGGTAATGGTTTATAGACTAACTTTCTAAAGTCACAATCGTCATTGGTTATATATAAGATTATGATGCACCAGTGATTTATAAATGTTTAAACATTTTTAAATGATCATGAACTCATTTGATTGATTTTGAACATGTCATCATTTAAATATTGGTGAAATGTAAAAAAATTCCCACATTTATAAACCCTCTTCAGGTTATTTATTTTCTTGATGTAATGTTTTGAACACAACCCTGCAAACAGTCAACGTCGCATGGACGTGCAGATCACGTCTATATGGATTCCGTCGGTCTAGACCACGTCCTAACGAGGTCTTTGCAAGGTGGGAAGAGGGACTCTAAAACTCTTTTTTATACCATTGGTATGTCAAGGAAAGCCATAGCAGACTTACCAGGAAACATGTCACCGATGAACAGACCCATTCCATCCTGTGTTAGATTTCTATCTGATCCAAAGGGTTCAAATGAAGGCTACTAGACTTCTTTGTTTCTTGAAGACGTTTCGCTTCTCATTCGAGGAGCTTTGTCAATTCTGATTGGAATATGGGAGGGTTGCGCTTATAAACTGTCTATTGTTTCTTAAAGAGCTGAAACTACATATGAATACCCCTCCTCCCTACCTACCCCCTGAGGAGACATTGATGTTGTTAGGACCTATTGTGTTAGAATGGTTGTTTTGATTAGATGCAGGAGGGTGTGACCTAGACTGAAACATGCATAGTAGCTGCTGGAAAGGTGAAACCTGAGGCCTCCTCCTCTGGTTAATGTAGGTTTTTACATTAAATGAATTTTAACCCAAACTTACCCACTCGAGATAAACCAAATGACAAAACCTTACCTCCCTAACTAAGCAAATAGTAGGAAACTGATGTCAAAAAGGTAGTTCACTACAAACTCCTCAACGTGTCATTCAGATTTCCTGTTCACATAGACACCATACTGACAAAGGTGTGGCTGGTTGGGATGAGCAGAGGAGTGAATCCCAGCAGCATCTCTTTACACGCCATCCCCCTATCAGTGAAAGTAACTCTAGATACAGACTCTGTGAGTCATTCAAATTATTTAATAAATCTAATTATAGTAAATATTTCTTTTAACTAGATTGTGTTTTTACTAACTGAATGTCATTAGGTTCTACAATTTACAGTTATAGAAAACAGGATTTTATATATTTCCTGAAACTTTTCTAACACTCACCACACAGAGGCCCTCGATAACACACTCAGGTTTGGGTCAGCATCATCTTGGTTCTGGTCAGGGTGGAGAGAAAAGGTTTTAATTTTGATGTAACTTTTTTACCCCAAATAAAATATTTGAACAAATGTTGACTCACATAAACCATGAGGTCTTTGACGCCCTGCAGCCTTCTTCTGATCTGGCCTTGTCTTTGAAACCCCTTCAGAAGAATCTAACCGCTATAGGAGTCTGGACAGCAGGGCTACGGTGGTAATCCTTCAGAATTCTGCATTTATCTGAAAACAACAGTAAACACACAAAACTACATCTGAGAAACAAATGACTCTTAAATGAAAACATTTCATGGTTTGTAAAACTATGAAATGGCTGTTAATGTGAACAAAATACTAAATTTCATTTGCCCAGTTTTTGCAGGAACATATGTGGCTGATCTTATATGACTAGATAAAACACATTTTAAATTGTATTACTGGTGTTTTGGTTGTTTCTTATGGTGTAGAACTCCCTGACACTTCCTATTATTAATTACTAATATTTCCTGATGGTTTACCAACTTAGTGGCACATGGAGGGTCTGACTTTCCAAGCTTGCAGAGAAAACACCATTTGGTCTGCCACATACACTAGAGGAGAAAGACAAATAAATACAGTTGTGACAATTTAAAAAGCCTTATTTGACAGGACTAAAATTATATAAATGAACCTAACAGTAACTTAAAGCAACATTCCGCAACTTTTACACCTTAAAATTATGCTTTTTTGTAAAGTTTTTGCATCATAGTATTATCTATTATGTTCAATTTCATACCTGTGATAGTGTTGGGGGGTCCCACGTTTGTTTACTGCGCTATACAGTTTTTGTGCTTCGGGTAGCAGTACTGACTGGGCGTCGTTTTACTGTAGAATATGGCAAGCCAAAGGGATAAAAAAGTGCGCGTTCTAAACGCGCGTTATGTCTGCCAAAATGCGTGTCTTGAACGCACGTTTTGGCAGACATAATGCGAGTTTAGAACACGCATTTCTTTTTATCCCTTCGGCTTGCCATACTTGTATAACGTAGACTCGCTGATTAGCAGCGGCAGATTCACCAAAGAAAGCTAGAAATCCCTTATCAGAGGAATCTAGGAAAAGAAAAGAAGAACGTGATAGAGCAAGAGCAAAGACCAGAGTTATTATTGGGCCGTCTTTTCCTCGCTGGAGAGCTCTTTTAGAAAGAACAGCATGAACTACGGACTCTGACCTAGCCGTGCTGCTAATGGCTAGGTAAGTAATAAATGATTTCACCAGGGTTATTGTGTTTGGTCGGGCATAAAGTTGTTATACAGTCCCGATAAAACTATTTATTCAATGTGTGGAGGTGGAAAAGTTTGTTTTCGTTGTTTTGCCTGACATTAGGAATGTAAACATGCCTCTTATGCCCCAGAGAGAGATTTAATGTTACGACAGTGACGTTACGCAGCAAGCCTCTAGAGGGCGACAGAGACCATATAACTGCAAAGTTGGGGACTGCTGCTTTAAACGACTTAAGTTTGTTACACCAACACAGAAACTTACCACCACAGGGCTTGACATAGCACTCAGACAGGATGTAACCATAGCCTCTTTTATAAGACACACCGTGCCGGCAAATCAGCGTAATATTACCGCAACGTGTTTCTTATGAACGCGCCATGGCGGCATCACGTTGCGGGAATTTTGCAGCATTCGTGCCGCCACGCTTGGTAGTAATATTGCGGTAATATTGCGGCTTAGCCGGTCTTATAAACGCACATTAAGCCTTGGCGCAAAAGAGGGAGGTGTCATGACCACGCGATGAACTAATGCTGAGCTCCGGCCGGGAATTATGTTGAAAATGAAAGTAAACACGGCCATAAGCTCCGTTTTGTAAACAGAATCAGCTGATATGATAAACTGGAGCGATGCAGAGCTCCAGGAGCTTCTCTCAGTTAGATCTGCAGCTCAGATCATCTGACAGCTCACAGGGACTGTGGAGCACACACACCTGTAGCTGACTGGGGGAAAAAAACTTAAGAAGCACGGCTTCGATCGCAATAAAAAGCAAGTTATGTCCAAAATACACAGAAGTCTGCGACAGCATAGAGACCGCCCCCATACCTCCTTTTTGCGGCCATCGCGTAATCTTTTATAAAACTGACATGATTGCGCAACATTACCGCCATGGTCTGAGCTCTTATAAACGACCTTAGGCAAATTGCAAATTGGCAGCATTGTTTTATAAAAGAGGCTCATGAAGAACTAGAGGTGTCTGTAAAATAGAAAACAGTTTAAATTTGTAAGTGTTGATGTTATTTTACTGTAACATGTAAAGAAAGAAGAGAAGGAAGAAAAGGGAAAATACAGAATTAAAGCCATACTATGCAACTTTTTCATATTTTAAATCATGTTCTTGAGCCAGTTTGTGCTAAAATGACCCTTTACAGGGTTAATGAAATGTCACTCAGACCCCCACCACCCTCTGTGGCCAGAATACCACACTTGCAACTTCAGAGTGGTGGTCTGGTCCCTGTTGGACTTAGAAAAAAGATCTGACACGCATGGTGCTGCAGTCTGCTTCCAGCATGTTTTAGATCATGAACATAGCTGATTTGTTTGATTTAGTGATGAACCACTCCTGTAGACACTAATGAAGGCTGAGGAGACATTTCAGCTATTAGATTAAGGTGTTAAAAGACCAACGCACAGCGAGGAGATACGTTTCACTTTTGGTTCTACTAAACGGACACTAGGGGGCGCTAAAAACAAGCAAAACTCCATAGTATCGCTTTAACGTGTTGTTTTTCTTCTACTTTTTTTCTTAATAAGCCCCCTGAGGGTTTTTTTGCAATTTCTCCATCACATTTGTTAACATCTACTTGTGTATTATGTATTGGGTTTCATTGTGAAAATAAATCAAATCAATTATGACACCAAAATTTCTAACCTATTCTTCTTATTTCTAAAGACAATAACTTCAGTCTTATCTTTGTTTAACTCAGAGGTGGGGAATCCTGGTCCTGGAGGGCCGCTATCCTGCAGGTTTTGTGGTTTTTCTGCTCAAACACACTTGATTCAGTGCTTGAATCACCTGTGCAGCAACTCATCAAGCTCTGCAGAAGCCTGCTAATCATCTGCTAATTGAAATCAGGTGTGTTGAAGCAGGGTTACAAGCAAAACTTGCAGGATACCGGCCCTCCAGGACCAGGGTTCCCCACCCCTGGTTTAACTGGAGGAAGTTTGACTGCATCCAGTCATTAACTTGCTCCAAGCACTGACAGAGTGAGTCTAGGGGACCGCAGTCACTAGGTGATAGAGCTAGGTAGATCTGGGTGTCATCTGCATAACTATGATAGGTAATGTTGTTATTGTGTATGACCTGACCCAGGGGAAGCATGTAGAGATTGAAGAGCAGTGGTCCAATGATCGAGCCTTGAGGGACCCCACATGTCATGGTGATCTGCTTTGATTTATAATCACCAATAGAAACAACATAACCCCTGTCAGCAAGATATGATTGGAACCAACTGGACTGTACTGTATCTTGGGACCAGTGTTGTTTTCTTTATATGTAAATGACCTGCCGACTGTGTGTCAAAATGTACACTTCCAAATGTATGCGGATGGTGCTGTTATTTTTACACCTGCTAAAAGTACACATGAAGCATCATCTATTCTCACATCAGCCTTGGAGAATATACAACTTTGGCTCCATCAGTGTTGCCTGTTACTGAATTTAAAAAAACAGTTGCAATGATATTCACAAAAAAACCCATAACACTAGAGCGGTCCAACGTGTTCTTGGGGGAAGTAAAGCTAGACCTTGTCCAAGAGTTCAGGTTCCTTGGGATCACCCTGGATCCGACTCTATCCTTTAAAAAACATATAAAACACACAGCGAACACAATCAAATTCAATATAAATAACTTTAAACAAATTCGATCTTCAATGACTATAAATTCAGCTACAATGTTTTTGCACTCCATGATTTTCTCTCATATACACTACTGCATCACAAACTGGTCATTCACTGGCGACACTCTTAAAACCAATAGAAATATTATTCAAAAAGTCTATAAAAATCCTGGATCAAGCGCCTTTGTCATTTCACCATTGTAATATTCTGGAAAGGTACAACATGCTCAATTAAATTTTTTTTTATTAAGTTTAAAAATAGCTGTTTAATCTACAGAGCACTTAATGGACTAGCCCCACCTCCACTTTCCACATATATCAAACTAAGACCGGACAAAGGCTTTGGTACCAGAGCGTGGAGCAGAACAGGAGAGACTCCATAAGAAGCAAGCTTTGGCCACAGGTGCAGCTAAATGCTGCATAATAACTGACATGTTTGTCAGGAAGGGAAGAGGTGAGAAATTAAACACTATTTGTAACAATAGACCCACAACCATCCATCACGACTAATCCTATTTTGAAACTAGCAGGTACCAGACTAGTTATAAATTTGACTACTGTGTCAACCATAGTATCATACCACAAGTGAGAGGTACAAAACAACAAGCTTATCTATTCCCACCTCTAGTACACTAGCAGACGGCGCAGTTGGTCACTGCTCTCTGCCATCTTATCAATGATATCCTCTTTGTCTATGTCCATTAGAATCTCTTTCTCTGTTGCCATCAAAAGGAATGCTTCAAGGTTCTCTTGACAGAGGGAGGTTCTTCACCTACCTCAGGATGGAGAAGGTCTTCTCACAGGCAACCTGAGTGATGGATAGTGTGAGGAGGAACTTGTAGCCGAGACCAATAATATGGTATGCATCGGTGAGCAGATTGTATTGGGAAAGAAGTATATAATGGGCAGTTCTTGCAAGTGGAACAACTTCTGCTCACCAACTTCACACTTTCATCAGTGACCTCCATGCCTTCTGCTGTGGATTTTATAATCCATGTCAGCATCATCAATGGTCTCATATTCTGCTGACTCATGTGGCTTCCTTTTCTTTCTTCTATTTCTCTTTTCTGGAAGGGCAGCTTCTGCATCACTGTCTTGCTGCTTATCCAGCATGCCATTAGCTCACTCAACAATAGTATCAGCTGCCCTCTTGACACCCTCAAAGTCTGGCAAACTTCCTCAAGTGAGCCTCTGTTCCATTCACCAGATTCTGTGCTGTTGCAAGGTCCATGACACTTGTTTGCAGGAATTTAGATAAGGGAAAATCCTGAGAATCAGCTGTGAGTATGGTTTCATACTTCAGAAGAGCATCCTTGTAAATTTGGGCCTTGCTTCGGATGACAGGCTTTATGGTCACATCCTTCAGCATTTCTTCCAACGTGATGACCAGACCTGCATATAGTGTCTGGTCAGGCTTTCCAAAGCTTCCAAACACTTTCCTCAAGGCCTCATCTTTAGCCCACCACCATGTTTCACCAATTGCACCAAGCCGCCGGTGTCTCTTGTCACTGGTTTCTTCCCATATCTTCATGTGCTTGTAGAAATCTCTAATAAACACTGCAATGTCAGTTAGCAGTGAGAAAAGAGATGCCGCAACAACCCCCATGGTCTCAGTAAGCACAAGGTAGAGCACATGTGAGTAACACCATATGTGTACTTAGGCGACGTTGCTGTGAGCAATGCAGACAAGCCACTGTATTGTCCCTGCATGTTAGCTGCTCCATCTGTTGCATTTCCAACACACTACTTGATGTCTATGTCCATCTTCTCAAGGGTCTGTTTCACAAGGTTTACGAAAAGCTGCCCAGTTGATGACTCACAGTCAATGACAGCAGTGAGTCTCTCGTGGACAGCATAGGTTACGTAGCACAGAACTAATGCACACTGATCCTTAGACGTTAAATTCTGTGTTGTGTCCATTTGTATAGAAAACAGTTCCTGATAACTTCTATGACTTTATTTACTGTTGTTTTGGAAATCATAGTGAACAAATGACCCTCTTCCTTTACTTCCCATCTGTGCTTTACTTTTCTCAGTGTAATTTGAGACATGCTCTTTTAGGCAAATATCATATTTGCTTAGCAACAGTATAGGTTCCATTAAGTTACCATGGTTGACAGCTGTTTTCCAAGTCATATGCAGCTTCATGATGGTGTCCTCTGTAACTAAGCCCACATTAACCTAACCCTTTCACTACATCAGTAACACGTTCCATTACCTGCCACCTCTTTCTGATTGGGTCTCGCCGAACTGACATTTGCTCATCACATAGTAACGTATGGATGTCTAATTTGCTGGCTCTGAGGAAAAAGGCCTCTACGCTTTCTCCATGGACTTTGCTTCTCTCATGCTCTTGTATTCTCTGGTGGACATGTTTCCAAGCCTGCATGCCTTCTTTGACAAATGCACTGTGCTTTGCCAGACCCTGACAAAAACAGAGGACTGGGGTGTCTTTGTGCCCAGCTTCGCTGCATTTGTGTGAGCTTCAAGTGAGCAGATGCCCTGATGAGCAGCATGACGGATTGTTTATTTAGATATCAAGCACGTCATGACCATCGGCAATCACTGAGTGGGCCACATTATAAAGAAAAACAAATAAATAACAAAAATGCATGGTCATCTGTAGTCCACCTGGTGAGGGTGGAGGTGCTACAACAATGCGAGGCAGCCAAACTAAATGTTTATGATGACCATGAATAAGAGTGCAGCTCAGCTTGTTTGCCAATAAATACGAGAAGAAGAAGAAGCAGGACAGGAGGATGAGTGTTGGTGACCTTAAACATGGCAGAGGCAACTGTCTGAACAAACTTAAATTCTCTTCTTCTCCAAATGCCAGCTAAACTTAAATTCATCTATCGTCACACAGTCTGCTAAGCTTAGTCATTTCTGCTCACTGACAACGTAGTTTGATCTACTTGATTAACGGTCCTCTCTACGGCAAGCCAGTGTGACATTTAATCAACTATTGCACCTCAGTAATTCTTTTTTACATTGTAATAATAAAATGTATCCTAGTTCAAAATGTATTCTCACTAGTCTTTGAAAAAAAAATGTCAACAGCTATCGTGAAACCAGTAAAAATTATAGGTAATGTTTAATAACAACTGCTCTAGTTGGAATTAATTTTGAGAAACTCATTTTACATATTTGAATTATAGCTGTTAAAACTTATTTTGAATTGGTAGAATAAAAAAAACATAAACAGCCCATTATTTTCATCATTTCATCTAGTAATATTTAAATTTTAGAACTAGTCTTCCCAGAAACAAATAACATCTTCCTATCTGTTTTAAAATAGTTGATGTCATTTATTTCATTCCTCCTATCCATTATGCTGTTTTAGAGAGCCTGAAATTGTAATCAAGGAGTTTCTCTTAGTAAAAAATCTGTTTCTGCTCCACATTATCCATTCCAGATAGGAAGAATTTATTTGTGGATAGAAGGTGCAGCAAACCCAATACACATGAATGGGAAATGTTACGTCATTTATCCTAGGAAGAATTACATTTAAAATATCTGAAGTGTTCATATGGATGATACAAATGTTTTTACGGATTTTTGGAGTGTTCATTTTTATTAGAAACAATAGATTCATAGATTTCCAGAATACAAACTGCTTACCACCCCCACCCCCTCAACATAAAACAGTTCAAGGACAGTAGATGTAACTTATCTGTACATTGGACTTTCAGGAGACAGTTTAGAGGGAGGACAGCAGAAGTGGACAGAGACACAAGACAATGAGAAAGTTCTGCTGCTCAGGGATGTTTCTGGACACAAGAGAATTTTACTAGCATTTTATAAAAAAGTGACATTTATGCCAAAGTCTTGTTTAGCAGGTAAATAAGTTTTTGACTCAATATTTCATATAATTTTAGTGAGTTTTCATGGATGAGCTCAGAATCCCTTAACGCTTCAGATATGTCACTTTTCATGGATTTACTCACAAGTGCACATGCACATGCACACACACACACACACGCGCAAACATACTTACCAGTTACTTAGAATTTAGTAAATGACAGTCAGGCAGTAGAAGAAACGCTTTGAGATTTTCCACATCTCAGCTGATTCACCATCCATTGTGGAAGTGTAAGGCCTCTGACGCTCCGGCAGACGACCCTGTAGGTTCTGGATACGAGGGAGAGCAAGCAACTGAAACGACCCAAAGAACAGACAGGAAACCAGCTGAAGATAAAACAGTTTATTGGGAGGAGCAAGGGCACTATTAAAAGCCCAAAGGTAAAAAAGCCCAAAGAAACCAAAAGCAGTCCTTAGGAAGACTGGCATCTCGGGGTTGTCCTCCACAATAAAAGTTGATAAAATGTCCTCCACAACCTAAAACTGATTCGATACATCACCAAGAGGGGGCGGTGTCCAGCACGAAGAGCCATCCCTTGGCTCCAGCTGACCATATCCAACCAACACGCAGCTGGAACCCAGTATGCTCCCCTCTTGTCCTTTGGCCGTCGGGCACCCAGCCAATCTCCTTCAGCAACCTGCTTGCGATGCCACCGAGGCTCCAGCTTCCTCCTCTCGCCATCTGATGCACACACAGCCGATCTCCCGCAGCTCCTTGGCACAGCTCTGCTTCTCGGAAACGCCACGCCCTCCTAGGCCCAAGGCCCTGACTAGACACAGACGCACCAGAACCGATATTGCGCCACTCACATGTACGAGGAGGGGGCAACCCACGATCCTCATCACTTGGCCACTTGTCCTTCTCCCGGGACTGTGCTCCCAGTGCCGATCTGTGTTCCTGGGGGGTCGGGCGCACGTGTCCATGAGAAGGACCGCTGTCGTCCAGGATGCGTCTCCTGCCCTCAATCAGCCCCCATCCATGTCTCTGGTCTCTGCTCCTCCTCTCCTTCCTCAGCTCCTTTAATTGGGTGCCAATCATTCAGTTAGTCTGTTGCACCTGTGGGCGTTCCACACCAGTTCCCATCAGCTCAGGTTAAAGTGTCTCTGCAGCTTCACAAAGGGACAGACACTTAAAACACAAATCATACCAAGAAAATAATTGTAATCATAAATCATGCAACTTAAATACAAAAATTGCAAACAAACATAACAAATCATGCAACATAAACCAAATCCTCAAATTCCACTTTGTGACATCAGCAGAGGCCATGGAGCCATCTTTAGTTATTATAGGTAAACAGCTCCATGCTGGCAAGATTCTGTGGCACATGAAACTTGTCCAGACTCCCCAGCATCACTGAACAGATTTAAGCCAGATACCCATTAGGGTTGTTGATAAGCCATGTGGTTTTCATCCAGATAATGGAACACTAGGTCACTAGTATTTCCAAGTATACATGGGAATACCCACACGCAATCTTTGTATGTTTTGTACACATGAAAGAGCATACCCCTTAGTGGTGTAGGGCATACTTTGAGCACATTGGGTTTTGGGATCTCTAAGGTTTAAAACTTTTTCAGTCCCTGTGCAACCAAAGCGAGAGATTGGTTAGCATCGCCAACAAAAATAGGCTTGTTTCCAGTAAGTAGGTAGACTCAACCAAAGTTGCTGTTTTTCACTAATGCTTTAGGCCTTTGGTGAGGATGCCATGTGGACGCCTGTTTCTGGCTGGGATGGATCTTCAAAGTTTTGTAGAAAATTAATTCATGTGTTCTTAAAGATGTTTTTATTGATTTGTATAAAATGTAAATGTTCAACTCCAACTTTCTCCTAACTTTCTTCAACTTTCTCCATCAACTGAGCACGTGTTTTGAGAACATTTGATGGTTGTGGCTTTAATTAGTACAGCCTGTATTGGTAATGTCAACAGTTCTTTACAGGCTATGCTAATCTATGCCACAATCAGCAATCTAATGGAAGCTGAAGACCTACAACTTTGCCAGATATTCTTCAAATGTCCATGTGTTTGACCACCCGGAAACAAAAATGATGGTGAGGATCAAAAGGCTGCATGTTTAGATATTATTATTATCATTAATAATAGTAATAATAATAATAATTCTAATAATTCAATTCAGCTTATTTATATAGCGCCAATTCTCTGCAGTCCTCTACTGGCCAGATACTGCACTCAACAGTTTTGTGGAGCAGGTAAGTGCTCTATAGGGGGATCCAAAGGGTTCAAATGAAGGCAACTGGACTTCTTTGGTTTCTTGAAGACGTTTTGCTTCTCATCCGAGGAGCTTTGTCAATTCTGACTGGAATATGGGAGGGTCGATCTTATAAACTGTAGATGTCTGTTGTTGCTCAATGAGCAGAATCTGCCTGTGAATGCCCCTCCTCCCTACCTCTTGGTGAGTCGTTAGCATCCTTAGCCTCTATTTTGTGGGAGTTGTTGTGTTGATTAGATGCAGGAGGGTGTGAACTGGACTGAAACTGTTTTGGAACTTGGTTCAAAGCTGCATTGTAGGTGCTGGAAAGGTGAAACCTGAGTCCTCCTCCTCTATTTAAGGATGGTTTCTCCATTTTGACAGATTCCTTAACTCCTCTCTCAAACCATTTATCTTCTCTGTCCAGAATGTGGACTTTGTCATCTTCAATGGTGTGTCCGTTGTCCTTTAGGTGAAGGTGGACTGCAGAGTCTCTCCTGTGTTGAGCCATGCTCTTGTGTAGTTGTTGTTTAGTGTCTCCTATGTAAAGGTCCTCACTGCATTGGACTGCATAAACGACGCCACTGAGCTTCTGTTTGGGTCTCTTGTCTTTTGGATGGACCAACCTCTGTTTGAGGGTGTTGTTGGGTTTAAGGTTTACAGGGATTTTGTGTTTGGAAAAAATTCTTCTCAGTTTCTCAGAGACTCCTGCCACGTATGGGATGATGGTGCCTCTACGCCTGTTGTCCTGGTGTTTACTATTTGCTGCTGTGGTTTCTTTTCTACACTTCTTTGCTGATTTCACAAAGGCCCAGTTAGGGTATCTGTAGTTTTGGAGAGCTTTCTTGATGTAATTCTCTTTCTACTGAGAACCTTCACCAGCATATCTATAGGGGGAGCTCTTTACCTGCTTTACAGCTGTTAGCTGTTATGCTAGAAGTTAGCTTTTTCAGTTCACCGATCGTCAATAAAAAGCAAAAGAAGAAGAAAAAGAAGTTTGCTTTTTTTGTTGGCATTATGCTGGAGCCTGGAAGTAATGTATGAGATTATTTTTGAGCCGAAATGATGAAGAAAAACAATTAGGAGATCAAACAAAAATTTAGAATTTGAGAGAAAAAAAAAAACACATTATTAAAAAAAATTGTTTCAAAATTAAAAGTTATAACTGCAATCAATTTTCTTAAAAGTAGTAATAAAGTCTTTGTCATTTTTCAGTTTTACTCTATGTATTTTTGTTATCAGTTTCCTTTGTTTCTTTCTTGTTGCTTTGCTCTCATTGCCAGCTTTGCAGTTGCGCTTCCTGACTTATTGTGTGCAATTCTGACCCAAACGTCTCAGGTGGGTGGGACTTCTGAGAAGTCCTCTCCCAAAGGACAATGGTTTCTTGAATGACATTTCATGACTCAGAAGCGGAAGTGACGTAGCCACCCAGACTTTTTTTCCCACATGGGTAAATGACACATATTTTGAACTCCAGCCATGTTATTTCTGCCGTCTGTAGTGTCTACTGAGAATCTAAAGTGAGTATTGATAATATATTTGATATATTTGATTTGTCCTGCTCTGACAAACAAACGTCAGATCTTTATATTGGTGATAATTTGTTTTCAAACACATTCATGCAGAAGTATGAACTTGTTTAGCCCATCTAAATAACATGGGAAAAAAAATTATATTTATCTGTATGTAAATGTAGTTCAAGTGTCTTCCCATAATAGCTCATGCTGATTTTGTCTGAGTTATAACATAATAATCTTGCAGTTTCACTAAAACAGCAACTACCTGCAAACAGCCTGTTAGCTCTGCTCCCAGTCCTGCTTCCTCTGTAGAAAGAGTTCAGACACAGGTTAGCTCCACTAGCTGCAAAGTCTCTGGTGTTCCACGGATTCCTGAATAATTAGCAAAATTATTAACATAAACTGCAATAATGCACATTTCCATGCAACCAGTAATGAATGTGTTAAGATGAGGCTTTAACACGCCATCTCTGCAGTGGTCAGTTGGCCCTAAAGCATTCCCTGTCCTGTAGGCTAGCACATTGACTAGCTTAGCTGCTAGCTAGTGAGCCAACATCTGGTTAAAGCCAAGCATCATTTGGCTTAATTTACAGATTAACTAAGAGTGCCTAAGAAAAGATCAAATATATTATCAATACTCACTTTACATTCTCAGTAGACACTACAGACGGCAGAAATTACATGTCTGGAGCTCAAAATAAGTGTCATTTACCCAAGTGGGGAAAAAAGTCCAAGTGGCTACGTCACTTAACTTCCGGCTCACAAACTGTCATTCAAGAAACCGCTGTCCTATCCCAACAAACATTGGTCCGATGTCGACGTGGTGTCCACGGCCAAAAATGGTCGCAGTAGGACCCCAGCAAACATTGGTCCGGTGGCGACGTGGTGTCCATGGCCAAAAATGATTGCGGTAGGACGACCCAAATTTGTAAAAAAATATGTAATATTTCCGTTGTTGTCTACGTCATACCAAAATGAAAAAAAAACCAAAATGTTCGCCGCAGATGACAATTGGTAAGACGAAGTATTCTATTTATGATTATTATTATTATTATTATTATTATTATTATTATTATTATTAATAAATGTAAAAACTACATTTTATTTTACAGTGTAGCTAATACGTTCACTGACAGTCATTAAACTTCCAAATAAGATGCGCGAAAGACGTAATTCACGGCCAGAAAAGACGTCGGTTCAACTTTCATTTTGGAACTGTTTTTCAACCATGACGGGATGTGTCGGACCGACGTCTTTTCAACGTTGATTAAACATCCAAATGTTTGCTGGGATAGGAGAGGACTTCTTAGAAGTCCCACCCACCCGAGAGGGATGGGTCAGAATTGCAAACAAAAAGTCAGAGAGCGCAAAGGAGAAAGTCAGGAAGCACAACATCAAAGCTGGCAGTGAGAGCAAAGCTCTGAGCAGCGAGAAAGAAACAAAGGAAACTGATAACAAAAATGCATAGAGTAAAACAGAAAAAGGACAAAGACTTTATTATTACTTTTAAGAAATTGATTAATTTTGAAACCATTTTTTTTTTCAATAATGTTTTTTTTCCCTCAAATTCTAAATTATTGTTTGATCTCCTGTTTTTCTTGATCGTTTTGGCACAAAAAAATCCCATGGACTGATGGTGACCTGGCTTTGTTGCTGGACTTGTAAGTAATATATAGAGAGAGAGAGCTGAGCCAGAAGGCGAAGATCTCGATTTACCGGTCGATCTACGTTCCTACCCTTACCTATGGTGACGAGCTTTGGGCAGTGACCAAAAGAACAAGATCACGGATACAGGCGGCCAAAATGAGTTTTCTTCGCAGGGTGTCTGGGCTCTATCTTAGAGATAGGGTGAGAAGCTCGGTCATCCAGGAGGGACTTAGAGTAGATCTGCTGCTCCTCCACATCGAGAGGAGCCAGTTGAGGTGGCTCGGGCATCTGGTTAGTATGCCTCCTGCACGCCTCCCTGGTGAGGTTTTCTGGGCACGTCCAACCAGGAGGAGACCCAAAGGAAGACCCAGGACACACTGGAGGGGTCTCTCAGCTGGCCAGGGAACGCCTTGGGATTCCCCCAGAAGAGCTGGCCCAAGTGGCTGGGGAGAGGGAAGTCTGGGCCTCCCTCCTTAGGCTGCTGCCCCCACGACCCGACCCCGGATAAGCGGAAGACAATGGATGGATGGATGGACATCAAAGCAAACTGGGCCATTTGAATCATACTAATTAATTATTTAAACTAATAAAATTGTTTTTATTTTCCCCCCTTTTAATCCTAAGAAAGATTAACATGTTTTTAAAATCTTCAGCGATAATTTTTGAAGGTCAGAAACCAAAATTTCTGAGATGTGTGACAAATAAATATATATATATATATTTCATTTTAAATTAAAATTATGTCCTCTGTGCTTTCGTCTTTTTAACACCTTAATAATCTAGCTGCTAAAATGTCTCCTCAGCCTTAATTAGTTTCTACAGGAGCGATTGCAGCACCAGGCATGTCAGCTTCATTTTTTCCTAAGTCCAACAGACTGCACCTGCACTCTGAAGTTGCAAGTGTGGTATTCTGGCCACAGTGGGCGCTGGGGGTCTGAGTGACATTTCATTAACACCGTAATGAGTCATTTTAGTAGCAATGCACCGATCAGGATTTTGAGGGCCAATCACCGATCACCAAAAGCAGTATCTGCCGATCCCGATATTACCAATCACAGCATCAAATCCATAAATTCTTCAATATTGTTTTTTCATGTACACAAGTTGACATTGTATTATTAGTATAAAAAATAGGAGATGAGAAAGTATCATTAACCATTGTTTTATTGCAAGCTGAGGCCATGTGCAATATTTAACACTCTACAGACTCTCTTAGAGACAACTTGGACTGTAGCTTAAATAGTGCAAGAAAGCAAAAAAAACAACAACTCGAATTTGTGTGTGGTGAGATATATTATTATTCATAATAATAATAATATTATTATTATTATCACCATCATCATTATTGTAACAGTTGCGGTAATGATACAAGAGAGACAGAGAGGGGTGAGCTAATAGTTGCAGACTGACCACACAACTGTTGAGTGATCCTTGCACACAGCCTATACCATACCACTTTATTTGTAGAGCGCTTTTAACACGGCATTACAACCGACCAAAGCGCTGCACATAAAAATAAATAAAAAAACACAAGCTAAAATAGTCATGTATATCATAAGAAAAATTAAACATGATAAAAAAGTTAAAAGAACAATAAACTAAAACCAATCGAACAAGTAAAACCAGAATATAAAACACAAATTTAAAATCGAACAAGCAAGGTGGAAAAACTTAAGGATGAGTTAGTGCTTTATGGTTTGGGAGTTGAAGGCCAGGGAGAAGTAGTGGGTTTTCAGACGTGATTTAAAAACGGTAATAGAGGGTGCTTGCCTAACCTGAAGAGAATGAGTTCCAGAGTTTTGGGGCACAGAGTTTTGGGGCACAGACAGAAAAAGCCCTTTCCCCGCGGGTCTTCAAACGTGCCTTAGGGACGGTTAGGAGGAGCTGATCTTCAGACCTAAGAGCACGAGGAGGGTGGTAGAAATGGAGAAGTTCACAGAGAGAGGGAGGGGCCTGACTGTTCAACGATTTGAATGCAAGAAGCAGAATTTTGAAATTGATCCTGAACTGAACGGGCAACCAGTGGAGTGATTTAAGAATGGGAGTAATGTGCTGTCTTCTGTCAGCTCCAGTCAGGAACCTTGCTGCAGAATTCTGGACAAGCTGAAGTTTTTCTTTGTCTGCTCCCGGGCTGGAGCTGGCTCATCTTGCTGCATCTGCACCAAAGCCGCAGCGCCGCTGGACCGCGGCAAACGGGTGCGCCTCACCATGGCTGGTCTCACCATGGAGCTCCCGAGCTCCTGTAAGAAGAACCTTTGGTGAAAGTTCTTCTTTTGCAGGTTCCAGGCCGGCTCCACAGACAGCCACTGACAAGGGAATTGTAGACGCTCACATCCAAAATGTTGCAGAAGAGCAGTGTTGGGAGTAACGAGTTACAAAAGTAATTAATTACTGTAATGCATTGCTTTTTGCTGTATGTAAGGCATTACAGAAAAAAAATCAGTAATATTTTACTCGGTACAATGTCAGTAACGCGCACATTACAACGCATTTTTAACCAGGAATCAATTAGTGGAGTTTCTTCAGGGTTCTAATTACGGGGGAGCCTGAATAAAGGTCCAGTTTCAATATGACATTATTTATATGAACTCTCAGCACACCAGGGCGTCTTTTGAGCAGAGAGGACAGAGACGCTGATGGTTCATGCGCTCCTGACGCGCCGCAACCTCAAAGTCACGCCACCAAAAGAAACAAATTAACACGCGATCGTTCATGTCCGCTTATATTCTCGTATCCTTTTATTTGTGTCTGACGCGCGCTCCCCCAGCAGAGCTCATCTGTGCCCCGGTGACATCACCTCACTGCAGCGGGCGCACAGTGCACCTTTCTCTATTTCTGCGGTGGATCCCTGAACTGATTAGTTCAAAATGTGAAAAAGTAGGAAATCCAGGAAGAAGTTTTTCTGGAAGATTGAAAGGAGATGCAGGAAGATAAGAGACAGACAGGAAAATAGTCAAATAAAAAACGAGAAAACTAAATAAAGTTCTTGAAAAGGAAAAAGTAGGTAGATTTTTACCCACTACACAACAATAACAATATAAAGCAATCATTTATAAACATGTAATATTTATTTATTTGATAAAATTCAGATCACCTTCAAAACTCAGTTCCACACCCAGGGCCGTATCCAGGCATTTGGGGACCAAGGCAAAATACAGGGTGGACCCCCCCCCACCACCACCACACACTCAATTAATTTAAGCTAGCAGCATACAATATGTTGTTGCATTTATTTAATAAAAAATAACTTTCTGGGGGTCCTGGCCAGCATTGGGCACGTTCATGCCCAGGGCCAATCATCCTCCAGCCCTGATGGAGGTGATCAGAAGGACCTGCAGAGCAAAATCTTTCTGCTTCTGCTACAGTGTGTCTAGATTTCTAGGCTACACAAGATCAGCAGAAGAGAAATGTTCACACAAAATGTTTCACTTCCTGTAGTCAGACAGAGCAGAGATGAGTGAACCTGCAGCTGATCTAATGTTAGAACATTCTCCGGATGGGCATACGCCCATTACTTTTAGTTTGTGAAGAATGAGGATATGAATAACATTGTAGTCAAATGCTCTTTATGTGCTACATCTAAAGAACTGTTAATTATGTTTGACTGTTTTAACCACAACCCCTAGCCCAGTTTGATACCACATCACCTTCTACTGGATGTCTGATGAGCTAATTGAGCGTCATGAGCTACATTTAGATAGCCAAATCCATATTATTTTGGTGAAAGTAACTTAAAGTAATGCAAAAGTAGTGTAATGCCTTACATTTTAAAATGAGTAATATTGTAATGTAATGAATTACTTTAAAATGAGAGTAACAAGTAATAAATAATGCATTACAGTTTTGAAGTAACTTGCCCAACACTGCAGAAGAGCGACATGGGCCAATGTCTGGTTTTTGCGGTGGCAGCTGTATGTTGCGATAAGCTGAAATGATAATAAAAATTAAAACAAAATAAAATAAGCAGTAAGGTCGATGAATTATAATAAAATAAAATAAAAACCTTACCTTGTCTAAATTATCAACAGCTCCTTTGCATCGGTTGTAATCCAGGATTTCCCTCAGTTTCTGCTGCACTTTCTCCTGGATCGGCACATAGCCCACCGCGGTGGTGTTGGAGGTGAAGGCAAAGAGGAATGACAAAACTGCTCTCCTCCTCATTTGCAGAAGCTGAGGGGGCAGCTCAGGCTTGTTGCGTGTAACCGTTCCCACAAGACAGATTTTCTTTTTTAGCAGCTGTTCTCTAAGGGCTAGCGATGTAAAAAAAATTGTCTGTGGTGACAGTGCGGCCGCTTAGTCCCTCGGTGAGCTCCAGCACCACCGGCTTACCCTGCCCCTTCTCTGCCGGGGCGTCTCGGGTGATCTTTCCCAGGTAGGGTATCATCCCCCAGGCATAGGAAGAGGCCATATCGCACACCACCCACAGCTTGATGCCATATTTTACTGGCTTTGAGGGCATATACTGCTTGAAGTTGCAGTGACCTCTGAATCCGACAAGCTGTTCATCCACACACACATCTTCGCCGGGGTTGTAGGCGAGAGGGAGCCGGGACACCCAGAGGTCCCACACCTCCCAGAGGGGAGCGAGCTTGTCCGGCTGCACCAGCTGGCGTGCTGGCCTGGTCAAGCGGTCATCAAAGTGAACTGTTGCTGTCAGATCTTGGAACCTTCTCAGGCTCATTGTGGCCCTGAAAATCAGCCTCCTGGTCTCCTCCCCCCAGAAGCTTTTGGTAGATTCCCTGCGGGAGTGGTGCACCCCAGCAGCTGGGCACATTCTTTGGGCTGCTCATCCTAGCTGGGGCCCAGCTAGGATGAGCAGCCCAAAGAATGTGCAGACTTCTACAGCGTCAACATTCATCCAGCTGTCATACCTTCTCCTCCCCTCTGTATTAGTGTGGCGAATTATTATATCAGGGATGTTTCTTGTTAAAAAAAATCGAAGCTGTATTCAATTGTCTGAATTTAGCTCACTGCAAAGCGGGTGATCCCACGATGGTGGACGTCTGGTGGCCGACAGGGAATCCTGATGTCAGGTGTTAGGGACCAGGCGATGCCGCTCTTTGATTCCCACAAAGGATGTCCCCCTCTCTCCTCCGAATCATCTCCATTTTCTTCATTTGACTCAGGCCCCGGGGCAAAGGTTTCATCTTCAACCTCATCATCTGAAGAGCTATCATCCGTGGATGAGGCTGCCCTTGCCTCCTCATCCAGCTGCTGAAAATACTCCAGGGCTTGATCGACGTTAAAACTTCTTCTCATGCTTGCAGCAGAATGAAATGAATCCTAATCTGAGTCTCATATATGTACTTTTGGTCCTTTTAGGGTTAGGGTTTATGTAAACATAAATGGAAGCGGAAGTGAAGGCTGCTTTTAGCAGCCTAGCTCAGAAGAAGCCACAGTGATGGTCGAAACGTCAGCATAAAAAGGTAAAAAAGATCTCCTAACTGTGTTTTAAAAAGAACAAAAAGTTAAAAGGATTAAAGAAAACATACACAGAATGAACGTACCGAAGATGTACTTTTGGTCAATTGGTGCACCTGTGTAAACTGACCCCACCTCTATCTAAACAAATTCAGCTCTGCAGGTATTTGTTTGCAAAACAAATGTATGCCTTTGACGTTTTTCAGCCTTCATCTGAGCTTTGATTCGTGCAAATGCTTTGTAATTAATGACATTACAATATGCAAAACTAAATTTGTGGGTATCTGAAATTTTGCAGAAAATTCCTTGTTTCTTGATACATGGCAAGTCTTTGATGAAAATTCATGATTTCAACATAGGGCATGAGAACCTTGCCCCTCCCACCAACACCCCTCTGCCCCACCTGCACCTCCACTCCAAATGATGATCACAGATCTTTCATTTGAAGATTTGTAAAGTGCTTTGATCTCTACATGCATGCACGCTTGCACAAACACACACAGAGAGACACATGAGAATGAGCTGATTTTCTACTTTCAGTAAAGGCTGCTTTATTGGAGGAACACTGTAGAAACACAATTACCAAAAATTCAGAACACACGCGTGCAAATTATTGTATGACATCTCTAAATAACACACAAACCTTTTTTTTGTTGCAAAATATGTATTATAATGTGCAGTCAGAGGTGAAGAAATATAACAAAATCCTTTAAATTAAATGCACTGTCAGTCATCGCCCCGCTATTAGATAACTAACAATATGGTTCATATGCAGCTAAAATTATTCCACCGGAAAATCTGGCTTGATCCTGAACGGATGATAATTTAGCATAAGCTTGAAGCTTGTGCACGAACTGAATTGTAGAGGAAGTGCTACTGCTTTTAATGTTAGTTGTTTATAAATTTTGACAAATCAGAATCTGACAACTGTAAATGGGCTTTTTACCAAAAAGTCCTCAAACTTCACTTTTCCTTCGACACTTAGAAAAGACTTATTTTCTGAATCTGTTAAGTATATAGGTTAAACATTCATTTTTTAATATAGTAATATTAATATGTGAATATCCTGATAATAAACCATTCTTAAACTCATCAAGCAGACTCATTTGGTCATTATAAGAATAAACATTTATGTTGATTCATTCATTGTTGTAAAGCAGTCAAGACATTATTAAATCACTTTAGATATAACATTCATTGTACTGTAGATAAATTAGAATATGACTGTAAATAACTTGTAAAGTTAGGAAATCATTTATGAGACCAACTGAGGATCATTTTATTAAAAGGGAAAAGAGTCTCGTCTCCGTGAGACCTTGGGGTTTGCAGCAGCATGTGGCAGAAAGCCAGTCGGGACTGGATTGGTAGCAAGGCCACTAGCAGTATGTTTTCTGGCTTGGAGACCAGACAGTTAACCTGTGGCACACTGATGAAGCAGGCTGTGTTCAGTGTCTTAACCCTTGCATTACATGGCCTTGACCTACGTTACAACTGAAACTATTTATTTAAAACACAGCTGAAGACGTTTTCTTAAAGCAATCTTTTAGTTTTTGTTGACTAGTTTTTACTTGTATTCCCCATCTCTTTTATCTGTAATCAGAATTTGTTTTTATTGCATCTGCTTTTATATTGTTATTGTTTTTGTGAAGCACTTTGTGATTTCATCTGTGAAAAGTGCTATAGAAATAAATATCTTCTAATGAACTACTATGTTTTTGGCTACTTCTATTGCAGCTTTCACAGTAGAACTTAAAACTTGCTATAACTCTTCACAATAAGATGTTCAAATATACACACATACAGGCAAAACTCAAAAAATGAGAATCTGGTGCAAAAGTACATTTATGTCAGTAATTCAACTTAGAAGGTGAAACTAATCTATGAGACAGACTCATTCCATGTAAATCCAGATATTTCAGCCTTTATTTGTTATAATTGTGATGATTATGGCTGCAGCTGATGAAAACCCCACATTCAACATCTCAGGCTATTAGAATATTGTGAAAAGGTTCAATATTCTAGACTCAAAGTGTCACACTCTAATCATCTGATGAATCCAGAACACCTGCAAAGGGTTCCTGAGCCTTTAGATGGTCTCTCAGTCTGAGTTGGCTTACTGACATAACTGGACTTCTGCACCCTTTTCCCAGTTCCACTTGAACAGTGTCTGTCTTTGCTCCAATTCTAAAGAGCACGTTTGGCTTAACAGTTTGGTTTGGGGAGAAAAAAGCACTTACCTAGCTTAGTGAACTAGACCAAATTCTTGCCTTGCAAAGTTTGGTCTAGGCACGCTTCATTGGAACCCTCGCAGCCTGATCCACTGCTGTGACTGTCTAATCACAGCTCGCTATAATTTTAGTTGGGCCAATCACAGCGCTCTATATTTTGGGCCAATCACAGAGCGGGAGTAGCCGATGACGTCAGAACTGCGACCGCGAACACAAACAACATGGCAGCACAGGAACAACGTTGGTTTGAAATGGCTTTGTCATCAACATTGGATTATTTAGACTCCAACGTGCGTAAGTCTGTCTGATATACTTAGCGGCTTCTTATTTTTATCAAACAAAGTAGTGCAATGTCCCAGTACACCTGATATTCACATGTTTTTATACAAAAACCACAGAAATCATTGATGTTAGACACCATTGCTGCTTCCCTCTTTTCCGTCGCTGTGATTACGTCACGTTCGTTACTCTGATTGGTCCTAGTGCTATCCAATTGCGAGCTGACATTTTGAAAGACAACCGTAGATCCCGCCTCACGACTGAGAGCCGTCAATGGGTCGTGACCAGACTATATATTCACATATATAGGATGGCTTGCCAGGCTACCACTTACCTTCAATTCTTGAAATAGTTTTTTGCCTTCTTCCAGATGTCAACTGATGATAATGAACCTCACCTCCAGCGTTTCCCACGTCCACCTCCAAAGCAACAAATCTTCAGGTATGTGAGTTTGAAGAAAGAGCACTTGAGCACAGGTGCACATTGGCTAAAGTAATTTTTGGAAAAATTTTTAATAGAAATATGATTCTAAAGACTGTACCAGACTGAGCTGTGACTGTTTGACTGGTGGATACAGTAATCATGAGCATTCTCATCAATCTCATTCAGCTGGAATGGTCTGCATGACACTAATATAACATATTTAATAAATTGGAAGGTTCCATGATATGAATGAGAACAAATTCAGATATGCAAAGGTTGTGCAAATGTTCTTGTTCGATTCTAACCACAAAGTGTCTTAATTATCTCTGCATTTAGTTATTATTTTCAGGCTTATAATAACATTTACAAATACACTTATAAGTGTTTAGTATGACATTAACAGATCATTTACAAGGTATTAGGTAATATATGCAATTCATTTTTAGAGGCTGTGATGACATTTCCAAATGCTCCTACCACTTTTGGTAATGGTTTATAGATTATGTAAAACTTTCTAAAGTCACAATTGTCATTGGTTATATGTAAGATTATGATGCACAAATGATTTATAAAAGATTAACTAAATGATCATGAATACATTTGTTAATTGAGTTTGAACATGTAATCAAGTCAAGTCAGGTAGCCTTTATTCCAGACTTTTAGTCCAAATCGCAGAAGTAGAAAGACATCGTACAGATAAGCTAAAATGAAATGAGCACAATATGACACGCTAAAGCATAAGAGACAAAAACAAACAACAAAACCAAAACAAGAGACAATAACAGTATATATTATTGTAACTGTAATCTAAAAACGAAAAAGACTGCTATACCAGTGTTTACACATCTTGGACTGGTAACGTCGTGGGAGCCTAAGTCTTCTCCCATTCCGGTCGGCTCATGGGTCCCCGGAAGAACAAAAAAATGAATGTAAGTGAACGGGGCTATAAGAGCTGTTTTCTAATCTGCTTTGCCTTACGCCCTGAATCACACATATGTTGTACTTCAATTTAAATGAAAAGTAATTATGTGTGTTTCGACCATGCCTATCACGTACTATGAGATTTATCAGCTGGTAAGGATTTGTAATTACCATGACTACAAATCAGATGTCGGCACGCCACATATATGACATCACCACAGAATCTCCTCTGCCCTAGAATGGCTGCTATTTACCACATGGCAAGATTTATGGTGGATCTTTCCTCCTGAAAGAAGATATTCTGTTTGCTAAACTTACAGCCATTTTTCCTCTGCTCTTCTCCGTGTCTGGTTCAATTACTTCACTTTGGTGATATGCATTTATAGTCCTGGATGTATTGTCACACAAAGCCTAGAATAACTTTTGCTCCCGTTCGAAAATAAGTGCTTCCTTGGCATCAGAATGTGTCTTTAAAATTCACAGACATGTGAAATCCATAGCACATAACAAATGGGATTAGAAAATAGCTTTTATAGCCCTGTTGACTTGCATTCTTCTTTTCATTCTACAGGGGAGATAGGTATAGGTAGATGACTTAGGCTCCCTATTGTAATCATGTAATGTAAAAAAAAAAATCCACACAATTATAAACCCTTTTCAGGTTATGTTTTTTTCATTGCGTATTGTTTGGAATAAAAGAGGGTAGGGCTGAAACTGACACAAATATTCGAATAATTTAATTAAATTTTTTCGATGTTTCTTTCATGTATCAATTCCGGGTTATACAATCTCCTTCTGGTGTGACTTCCTGGTTCCGTGACGTAGACGAGAAGCACGCTCGTTCTGCCACTCAAACAGATCAGTCAGCGTGTGCAACAGTGGCTGGGGAAATAAGGATGACAACACCCAGGAAAAATTGCCAAAACGTTTCCAAAGTGTTGGAATATTTCAAACTCAAGCTGACTGAATAGACTGCTAGCTTTGCGCTAAGCTAGCATTGCGCTAAGCTAACATTTCTCAACAGCAGAAAGAATCCATGAGCTTCAGGCGGGAGCTGCAGATCCAAGACAAGGTTTGTTATCTGGAGTGTAAATGAAGATAAACTTACTTTAAGCTATGAAACTAAGTTTGAGAATTATTTAGCCGCTACCGCTGAAAGCCAACAACTGTTTTTCTAAAATGTTTGCTTGTCAGCTTAAACCTAATTTATACTTCTCCGTCTGCATCAGTACGGAGACATGCAGCGCCATTTTGCGTCAGTGCAAGAGCTCTCCAACAGGCTCACAGAGGGTGCCGGAGACACGCCCCTTTTTTAACTGTCCGTCGACAGCAACAGAGAGTGCTGGCTTGTGATTGGTCAGGACACCGCTTCCTTGAAATACGTCAACAGCACTGCCATTGCCGACTCAAAAAATAAAGAGAGCTGAAGATATCTAGCGGGAGACACAGAGGCAGCTTGAAGAACACCTCGCGAAAAAAGTCAGAAAATATGAAAGTTTATTCATCCGTGACTGAAGGAGCACAAAGATACAGAGCAAGCATTTTATTCATGGACGGAAATGATGGGAAACGTGGGTTTAGAGGTGCCGACTGCATGAAGAGTTGGAGGAGAATGAAGGACAAATTCATCCGTGTTAAAAAGTCTCATAAATACATAAAAACAATTTAAACACAGTAGTAAACACACTATCGTGGACCGGATACGTGACTGTGATGGTGGCAGGATACCCCAGAAAAGCACTACGCCCTCTGTTGTCCTGGCGGGGAACTGCTTTGCAACTCTCCCCAGATGACGCAGCCTGAAAGTGTGACAGGGTGAGCATCCTGTCACTGTATCCAGATTGATCATGTGCCCTGGCTGCTTGGCCACATCGATATCCCTTTGGCTGACTGGTTACTTCACTTCACTTTATTTATAAAGCGCCTTCCGTGACCTTATTGGATGCCTAAGGTGCAGAACAAAAAAAAAGACCCAGCAATTACCTGTCCCCTGCTGAAGGGGAAGGTAGATCTAGCAATCATCTGCATAAAGATGAAACTTTACTCCATGCTGGCAAAGGAGATACCCCAAAGGAATTAAGTAAATGGCAAACAACAGTGGACCCATCACAGAACCCTGCAGCACTCCCCAGTCTAGTCCCACCCAAGGCGAAGAGGACTCCCCTATGTTCACACAGAATGTTTGAACATAGGGGAGTCATAACCTATGACATAGGAGTCATAGGTTAGCGCATGTGACTATCACCCGGGAGTTTGGGGATCGAATCCCACTCGGGCCCTCCTTTCTCCACCTTGCCACACTTGGCGTTGTTGGCGGGATCCATGTAGTACTGTGAAGTAGGTCCATGGATTTGGAATTTGTGGCACCCTGCGCAGGAGCACAGGGACGTGCTTGTGGATAGAGGGGGGAAGATGTGACAGGGTGAGCATCCTGCATGATCATGCGCTCTGGCTGCTTGGCCACCGGGATATCCCTTTGGCTGACGGGTTACCTCCCGGGACTCTGGGGATCGAATCCCGCCCGGGCCCTCGTTTCTCCACCTTGCCACAAAAGGAAAACACCTCCGTCAATGCGTGTGCATGATTCAACACTTGAGCTGACGGAGAAGTATAAATTAGGATTTATTCAACAACCTCATACGTTTTAATTTTCAGTTAGATTAGTTTGGAACGGTGCAGTTTTATCAAATATCAGGAAGGAAACCAAAAGTGATTAAATCTAATTGATGGATATTTATTTTTTTGTTATGTATGTGTTTTTTATTTTGTTATTGAAATAACAACCAATGTTAGCTGGTAAATTAAATCTCTCTTTTTGTTTTAGGAATCAGCTTCAATGGACAGCTTGGTCTGGGCAAATCCGTCCTGCTCAGCTGAATCTGCACCAGAGTTAACAGGCAGCAGCTGAAATGTTGTTATAGAAATATACTTTTTATTCATTTGTTTTTTTTTTACAACTAGTACAGCTCTGTTACAATTCAACCACATTTTCAAAGCAAAGGAAAAATAAAGACTTATACGATTATTTAATTTATCGATAGATTACAGTGGCAGATTAGTGAATTATTAAAATAATCGATAGTCGCAGCCCTAAAGTAACACCTAAATATCCTTTGTAAATCTTTTTGTGGAGCTACAAATGATTCTTAAAACATTTTCAAGTAATGAGGTGTTCATACTTTACATTAGGGGAAGCAGAAAGTGTAATAGATTACTTGTAGATGTACAAATGTCATTTATTTATGTTTTTTAAGACTCTAAATGATTTTTAAAACCTTTATAAGTAATGAGGTGTTGCAGAACGTTTAACAATGAAATGTGATCTGGAACCGGTGAGACTCAGGAGGTTTACAGTGAAGTGCTTGTAGATGCTGACCAGTTCTGGTGTCTGATCATCAGATAGAGATCTAACACATGATGGGATGGGCCCGTTCATCTGTCAGATGTTCTATGGCTGAAGGGTTCACATTTACATCAGATCAGGGATTTAAGCTGCAGTTTTAGAGTCCCTCTTGTATTCAAAAGAAAGTTAAAAAAAAACTGAACAGAGTTTATAAATGTGGGGATTTTTTTTTACATTTAACCAATATTTAAATGACATGTTCAAATTCAATCAAATGTGTTCATGATCATTTAAAAATGTTTAGTTAATCATTTATAAATCACTGGTGCATCATCATCTTATATATAACTGATGACTATTGTGACTTTAGAAAGTTACATATATTCTGTAAACATTACCTAATGTGTTAATGAGTCATTGTAAATGTTTAGCTCATCATTATTTAAGCATTTCTAAATGTCAACTCTAAATAAATATATATATTATCTAATACCTTTCAAATGATCTGTTAATGACATACTAAACACTTATAAATGTATTTGTAGATGTCATCACAGTCCTTTATAAATTATTTGTTCATTATCTAATATCTTGCAAATGATCTGTTAATGACTTACTAATGACATACTAAACACTTATAAATATTTAATAACAAAACATTATTATAAAGTGTTACCAAAAGCCCCAGCACTGTTTTGAGATTGTTGGGAAAATCCTTAATGAATCATTGTGCTGTTTGCACAAACAGTAACAGCCCAGTGAGATACTGGTTTAATTAACAAGGAACCATTTGTCTCCCACTGAAATATTTATTTGAAATTTCTTGAATGGTGTTTCTTATATTTTCTATATGTTCAGGAGGCTCTTTCCAGGAAACATCCACATTATCTAAGAGTCACTGGCAGTGGCCTAAGGTTGGTCATGGAGACTTCACTGAGTCACCACTAAATAGGACCTTAATGCTGCCTGCAGAGGAGTTCGATCCACTAGGGGGCCATAGTGTCTGGCAGGTAACAATAGTGAACTTTACTCTTGTAAATTTTATTTTCAGGACTTCGATAGTGAGAAATATGAAGCAGTGCTGAAACATCCAGCTCTGCTCTACACGTCTGCTAAGACTTCAGTGAGCTGGGCTGTTTATGAGCACAAATTCATGTGTGTGAACTGGTGGACAAGACCACAGTGCATGAAAATAATTGTCAGGAGTGTTGTCTGTTCAGGGTATACAGGTGTCAGATGGTGCAAACCCCAAATGTTCCAAAACCCAAAATATTTTAAAGCTACAACTCTACTATGAAGCATGCAGGCCTTCACCTATCAGTGCTACTGGCACTGTTCCAAATGAACAGCTTTTGCTTTGTTGTAATTTGTAAACTGTTTTTATGTCAGGGTTCTAAAACTACAAATAAACGTGTAAAATGCCTTTAACTAAATCTATCTTTCCTCTTTTTATTCTCAGGTCATCGCAATTGTCTTCCTAACTGGATCCCTTTCTCTTGTCACTGTTGTTGGCAACATCTTAGTGTTGGTGTCATTTAAAATCAACAAGACACTGAAGACAGTGAATAATTACTACCTGCTTAGCCTTGCATTTGCTGACTTGACCATTGGCACCTTGTCTATGAACCTGTATACCATTTACATCATCATGGACCAGTGGGCGTTGGGGCCTGTTGTTTGTGACCTGTGGCTTGCAATAGATTATGTGGCCAGTAATGCCTCGGTCATGAACCTTCTCGTCATCAGCTTCGACAGGTAGTAGAAGATGTTGTAGTCCTCTCTTGGTTCTGTAGAAATACCATTAAGAAAGGCAGTATTGTTGACAGTAATTCTAAGTTCAGTTAAATTTATTGTCTCTCTTTCTTTTCATGATTTCATAGGTATTTCTCTGTGACCAGACCTTTGACTTACCGGGCTAAACGTACCACCAAGCGAGCCATGACCATGATTGGATTGGCCTGGTCCATTTCTTTTATTCTTTGGGCCCCAGCTATATTACTTTGGCAGTATATTGTGGGTGAGCGAACAGTTCAGCCCAATGAGTGCTACATCCAGTTCTTGTCCGAACCCATAATTACCTTCTGCACTGCCATTGCTGCTTTCTACTTGCCAGTGACGATCATGGCATTTCTGTTTTGGAGGATGTACCAGGAGACAGAGAAACGAGCTAAAGATATACAAAGTCTCAAGGGATCTGGCTCAGGCAGCAGCCCAACCCAAGATCAGAACCCAGGTAGTAATGCTGGAAGAACGAGTGGACAGGGTTCAAATACCAGCCAGAGGATTTCATTAGCCATGCTGCGCCAGTTAAGCACTCAAAGCTGCAGCAGCTCTGATTTAAATCAGTCTTCCTCCCAGAAGAAAAACAAACAAAATGTCTCAGCCCAGGAGATGGGAAGCCCCAGAAGATGTGGCACATGTTGTTTCCAGGTTTCATCCGTTCTGTCTGGTGATCATACATCCAAAATGTCCTGCAACACAAGTACAGTAGGTGATGCAGAACATAGCAGCTGTGAAAACTTTATCAGTGAGGAGGCCGGTGTGTCTGGGGATCTAATTGGTTCAGAGATGGAAGCTGATGACGTGGACCAATCACAGCCTTCAACAGGTTGTATACAACCCCATCAAGAACACGTTGTAGGATTTAAAAACTAAAGTGAGTTTAAAGTTTGATTTTGTTTTTCTGTCTGCTCAGATTGTATGGCGTCTACAAAGGTGAGGAAAAGCAAGGCTAAAGAGCAAACACCAACTACCAGAAGTCTCAGAGGGTCAAACCATGCAACTTCCTCTTATTCATCTGACCAATCATCCGCTACAATGACAACAAGAGATGCTGCACTGGCTAAACGCTTCGCCTCAAAAGCCAAATCAGAAATCAACAAGCGCAAGAATGAAAAAAAGGCAAACGAGAAGAAGGCAGCAAGAACACTCAGTGCCATTCTGTTTGCCTTCATAATGACGTGGTTACCGTACAATATCATGGTGTTGGTCAACACTTTCTGTCAGGATTGTATCCCTGAGACTCTGTGGGCTCTTGGCTACTGGTTGTGTTATGTTAACAGCACAATCAATCCCATGTGCTACGCACTTTGTAACAAGACCTTTCGAACAACTTTCAGGGATATTTTAATGTGCAATTTGCATCAGCAAAAGACCAAACCTAACTTTCAACAAAGGCAGGCTGTTGCATTCCAAAAGAAAGACAAAAAGTAGAGTATGATGGTCAGACAGATTTATTTATAAATCATAGGTTTTGCCAGTATGGTTGTTCATATCAGGATTTTATTGTCCCCATACTGATTTAAGCTCTGCTAATTCAAAGTTTCAGTGTGAGACTTTTTTTGTGCCCATTTAATTTGCTGAAATCAATGCATGAGTTTCTGTGGAGGATCTCTGTGTAGAGAGACAATTTATCCACACAGATCACAGAATGTCTAACTATTCCTGACAACAATTGTCAGTTTTGTAAACATTTAATTAAAGAGCAACTTTGCTGAGAAACTGTTTTTTACTTGTTATTTTTCATTTTCACAAACGGGCTCAACATGAAAAAAGTCTTTTACCCCTATTTCCTGCATTAGCTGATGATAGAAAATAAACAAGGAAATACTCAAGCTAGAAAAAGCCACACAGATCTACATCACATTGAAAATTAGCATTCATGGACTCACTCATTTTTTCTCCCGACGGGGGAGGCTGTTGTTGATTTAACATCCAGGAGAGAGCGGAGGATATCTCGACTAGTAGAAGCTAACCGTTAGCATTAGCAACTCCACAACATGGCAGAACTCCTCTAGGCTTGTATTTGTGGAGTTAAAAATCAGCGATGTAGAGCAAACACAGTCAGTGGTACAGTCGTGCTGCTGTTAGCCAATCAGAGGCGAGATGTCCAAATATCAGAAAATAATAATGACTAAACTCCAAATCCTGCCAACTTAGACGTCCGGAAACATAAGCCCCAGAGCTCTTTTCCCACAGAGAACAACTCACAAGGCATTCATTTATTTTAGAGACCACTGCAAAAGTATTGACTAAAGGAGTGAACTTGGTCTTTAAACTACAGTAATTTGTGAAAGTCCTTTATTGATCTCTGATCAGTATTTGTTAAGCATCTTTGTGAACAGGAGATACACATGAGCAGGATCTATGAACAGCAGCTTATAAACAGTGTTTATAAGAGGGAGCATGTTTAGTGGTTGCCAGCCAATGGTCCCCTCCAGGAAGCGATCACAACCACAGACATCGAATGTCAATGATCACAACTCAGCAGAACACCAGTATGGCTTCTCTGGAGAGAAAAACAATTAGATAAAACATGTAACAGAGGTGAAAAGGAGTTTCAATTTCACCAAAACTGATGTTTAGTTCCATTGTTTTTTATACTGAGCCAGGATCCTCTGGAGGTTTCTTCCTGTTAAAAGGGAGTTTTCCTCTCCACTGTCGCTACATGCTTGCTTAGTATGAGGATTGTTGAAAAGACACTGACACTAGTCAGTGACTCGATGCAATCTGCTGGGTTCCTTATATAGGAAACTTTTTTAAAGAAAATTTTATTGTGAAAAAACTCTGTGAGGAACACCCGCATCCTACTTTGTAGTTGGATATGACAAAACTCCGGAGTAGAGACGCCGAGTAGTAAAGAGATCTGACAGCAGTCTCACAACAACAGAATTATTTCATGTGTACAATTTTCTGAATAGTTATAATTTAACGTGCGTTTAGACTGCTGTTATTAACCTAAAAGTGCCATCCTGCTGTTTGTATTTCACTTGATGTAGAAGCTAAAACCCAGGCTTGGTGATGAGGGATTTAAGGCTCTGACTTGGCTCTACGTCTGCTTTTAAGTAAATAAGATTGTGTCCCACCTCTTTCAACAAAACACCAACAACCTTATTACGATGTAGGTACTGATAAGCCTCAGAGCTTTAAGATTGTTTATTGCCTCGCTGTCAGACGCAACTGAGTTCAGAAAGTAGCTAAAATGCTACTGTACGTTAGCTTTGGCCAGACTTTAAGATCACCCCCCCATCTCTCTGCTTCAGTAGGCAGACGGAGTGCAACGGTGTCCCGTTTGAGCTGTGACAGCTGGTGTTCATGCATGTTTTCAGTCTCTAAAAGCCCAGAAAAAGAGGATTAGCATGAAGGAATCGCTTCGTCTCAACGTAAACAAATGCGGACCGGAAGTTGCTTGCATCTTTCGTGCAAAGCGTCACGGGCCGTGAGAATAACGTGGATAGAAATAAACTGAATTGTTTTTCTGTTCTTATCTTATACACAAGAGTAGCAAAGTTTCTGTTTTAACTTATGTTGCTTTTGATATTTAGTGTTGTCGGTGCAATAACACACAAGGGTCCTTCTGGCGCGCTCGCGGCCTCCCCCAGCAGAGTAATGTGTAAGCTGGTGGAGGTAAGTACACATGGGTTGCTACACATTGTACGCTGTTAATAACTACATTTTATGTTAAGTAGCTTATGTACTCTCAAGCCCTTTTTATAAGACACATCATGCCAGCAAATCAGCGTAATATTACTACAATGATGTGTCTTATGAACGCGCCATGGCGGCATGATGTAGCGGGAATTTTGCGGCATTTGTGCCACCAAGCTTGGTAGTAATATTGCCACAACGCCGGACTTGTGAATGCACATTGCGCCTTGGCACAGCAGCGGGTGATGTCATGATCACGTGATGAATTAATGCCGAGCTCCGTCTGGAAACTATATTGAAAATGAAAATAAACATGAGCAGTAAGTTTCGCTTTTGTAAACAGAATCAGCTGAGATGATAAACTGAAGCGATGCAGAGCTCCTGGATCTTCTCTCCATTAGAGCTGGAGCTCAGATCATCTGACAGCTCACGGGGACAGTGGAGGACAGACGCCTGTAGGAGCTGCTTGTCAAAAAACCTAAGGAGCGCAACTTCGACCACAATAAAAAGCAAGTTATGTCTAAGATACACGGAAGTCCGCAGCAGTGCAGAGACCGCCCCCATACCCCCTTTATGCCGCCATCGCGTAATCTTTTATAAAAAGGACACTGTTGCACCACATTACCACCACGGTCTGAGCTCTTATAAACAACCTTATGCTCCCAGATGCTGCCTCAGCTTTGTGGCAAATTGGCGGCATTGTTTTATAAAAGAGGCTTCAGAGTGTTCTGTGAGACGTTCAGCTGTAATTTTGATAGAAAAATGATAGTGATATTCACTTCGGTTAGCATGTTGCTAATGTCTGTTATTTATAAAGTTCCAAAACACGTGCACACGGTTTCTGCAAGTGTCAAACATTGCACGCGTAATTATGACGTGCGAGGAAGTTATAACTCTTGAGGGAAAATATACATCGCGAGAGGGCACTTGTACACTATGAGAAAGCAAACAGTGTCTGCAAACGCACAAGCATCTGCACAAGTGACTGTGAATCAAACAGTGCATATTCACGTTGGCCAACGGGCACACACCAGTGACAAACATGCGGGCGGCAGCCTCACTGCGTGCTCGGTTGCTTAGTCCTCGCTCGCTCAACTGCTGGTGTGGACCCATAGGCACTTTAAAAGTTTTAAAAGTGTTGAAATCAACTCTGACGGTGTTAATGTGAGCATGCTAAATTTGCTGTGCACCATCACCACCACCAGGATCCACCAGGCCATCCATAAGGAAAGAAGAAGCTGGTCTGTCCTGGATGCTGTGGGAACTGTGATAACTGAAGACAAGCTCTGATTAGGCTGTGTCCCTCCATATCATGCAGTGATGAGAGGAACTCTCTACCTGACTGACATAATTGGTCAGTTAGGCTCACATATTGGTGAGTTGATTGCTAATGTCTTACTGGCTTCTGGGGACGCTGTGACTGAGAGAACAAATTGAATGCTGAATGGGAACACACACACACACACACACACAGATAACACCACTATTTTTGACAGTCAAAGGTTGGGGCAGCATTAGCTCGTGAGGTAGAGCAGGTTGTCCAGTAATAGAGCTTTCTACAGTAGCTAAAAATAGATTGCCGCAAAGCACTCTGGGAAATATGGTCATACAAACAATCTACATTTTAGTATGGATTCCTATGGGTCTGAGTCGCTCCGATCTAGCTAAAGTTATTTTTTCGTCTCCTAAAGATTTTCAAACAGCAAGGAACTTAACGCTGCTGCTGGGGGAGGTGCTAATCGGACTCTAGACGCCCAGATCGGATGTTGGAGAGGACTTTTTATCCCTTTTCCAAAGCCGGTAAAGTCAATAGTATAACGCTGCAGACCCGGAGACGCCAGTTTCAGGCCGACACCACGTGAAACAGCTGGAAAGCTACACGGGCTAAGCTAAAGACAGAAGAAGCAAAGCGGTGGTAGTTTTTAAGTTGGACGAGCGGATTTTAACTGTGTGGAGCAGATCAAGAAAAGCACGTATATTTGTTACTTACATTTTCCTGAAGGGGAAAGTCCTACATCCGAGAATGACCAGCCGCCGGTCGTAACAACGCTCTCAGTCGTGGGTTATCCAGGAGGAGCAGCGGAGGAGAATTAATGCAGGACGCAGCGTTGTTAACGGAGAGTGGAGGCAGCATTGTTAACGGAGAGTTAGAGGCAGCGGTGTTAACGGGGAGTTAGAGGCAGCGTTGTTAACGGGGAGTTAGAGGCAGCATTGTTAACGGAGAGTTAGAGGCAGCGTTGTTAACGGGGAGTTAGAGGCAGCGTTGTTAACGGGGCGTTAGAGGCAGCGTTGTTAACGGAGAGTTAGAGGCAGCGTTGTTAACGGGGAGTTAGAGGCAGCGTTGTTAACGGGGAGTTAGAGGCAGCGTTGTTAACGGAGAGTGGAGGCAGCGTTGTTAACGGAGAGTTAGACGCAGCGTTGTTAACGGAGAGTGGAGGCAGCGTTGTTAACGGAGAGTTAGAGGCAGCGTTGTTAACGGAGAGTTAGAGGCAGCGTTGTTAACGGAGAGTTAGACGCAGCGTTGTTAATGGGGAGTTAGAGGCAGCGTTGTTAACGGAGAGTGGAGGCTGCATTGTTAACGGAGAGTGGAGGCAGCGTTGTTAACGGGGAGTGGAGGCAGCGTTGTTAACGGAGAGTTAGACGCAGCGTTGTTAACGGGGAGTTAGAGGCAGCGGTGTTAACGGGGAGTGAGAGGCAGCGTTGTTAACGGAGAGTGGAGGCAGCGTTGTTAACGGGGAGTTAGAGGCAGCGTTGTTAACGGAGAGTTAGAGGCAGCAGTGTTAACGGAGAGTTAGAGGCAGCGTTGTTAACGGAGAGTGGAGGCAGCGTTGTTAACGGAGAGTGGAGGCAGCGTTGTTAACGGAGAGTGGAGGCAGCGTTGTTAACGGAGAGTTAGACGCAGCGTTGTTAACGGGGAGTTAGAGGCAGCGGTGTTAACGGAGAGTTAGAGGCAGCGTTGTTAACGGAGAGTTAGAGGCAGCGTTGTTAACAGAGAGTTAGACGCAGAGTTGTTAATGGGGAGTTAGAGGCAGCGTTGCTAACGGAGAGTGGAGGCTGCGTTGTTAACGGAGAGGGAGGCAGCGTTGCTAACGGAGAGTAGAGGCAGCGTTGTTAACGGAGAGTTAGAGGCAGCGTTGTTAACGGAGAGTTAGAGGCAGCGTTGTTAACGGGGAGTTAGAGGCAGCGTTGTTAACGGAGAGTGGAGGCAGCGTTGTTAACGGAGAGTTGGGGGCGGGGTGGTTACGGGAGAGTGGAGGCTGCGTTGTTAACGGAGAGTGGAGGCAGCGTTGCTAACGGAGAGTGAAGGCAGCGTTGTTAACGGAGAGTTAGAGGCAGCGTTGTTAACGGAGGAGAGTTAACAAGGAGGCAGCGGTTCAGCTGAACGTCTGGGCCAAACAGCATGTCCACCCAAACGTCCACGAAAAAGGCTTTTGACCAGAGGTGAGTGGAATATAAAAAGTAGGGACACAAATGATAACCTGACAATTAAAAAACTACCTTGAAAAAATTTTACTTGAGCACTGAGTAATGAACTTATTTTTATATTACTCAAGAAGGAGCCGTGATGGGAATAATGGCGTTTAAAACAACAGCGCTGCTAGCGGGGGTTAGTTTTTACTTTCACTTTCATTTGAGCTAGCGCTTCAGTTCTGGTGATCGATAATTAGCAGGGTCGCCATCAAGAAAAGCTCTCTGGTATGTTTTTTTTTTGTCAAAACAACTTCCTCCATTTTATGCCTTCATATCGATGTCAAAACGCTCTGAAACTGTATATTTTCTATTGTTAATGCGGCTTATGAGTATGACCCTTCCCAGAAGCCTTTGCGTGGTGACGTCAACTGTAGAATACCCTATTGGAAGATTGTAGAATCGATCCTGGCTCCCAGCTGATAATTCTGCTCTTGAGTCCTTGGGCAAGACTCCTAACCCACCCTGCCTGCTTTTGGTGGTCAGAGGGACCAGTGGCGCCTGTGCTCAGAAGCCTTGCCTCTGTCAGTCCGCCCCAGGGCAAGCGTCAGTGAGCACGGAGTAAAAATGAGCGCTGTGGAAAAAATGCTTGTGGGTTAAAAGTGTTCACGGAGACTCTGACAGTGTCTTTGTTGTTTCTCAGAGTCATTTTTTCATGTCACGGCGCAGAGTCAGATATGAAACAGTGCAGAAAATCCAAGAGTCACTAAAAACATTTTGGCCAGAAGCAGGTTTCCCAGTACACATTCTGACAGAAGATAGATGGTTTGAGAGAGGAGTTAAGGAAGCCACCTACGTCAAAATGTAGAAACCATCATTAAATAGAGGAGGAGGACTCAGGTTTTAACTTCTCAGCACCTATATAATGCAGCTTTGAACCAAATTCCAAAACAGTTTCAATTTAGTTCACACCCTCCTGCATCTAATCAACATGACTCCCACACAATAGAGGCTAATGATGCTAACAACTCATCAGGAGGTAAGGAGGAGAGGTATTCACAGGTAGTTTCTGCTCGTTAAGCAACAACAGACAGCTACAGTTCCTCCCATATTCCAGTCAGAATTGACAAAGCTCCTCAGATGAGACACGAAATGTCTTCAAGAAACCAAAGAAGTCCAGTTGCCTTCATTCGAACCCAGTTTGGATTACCATGACCTGGATGACTGAGAACCTTCACCAGCAGGTTTCCCAGTAATTAGACAGGTTCATACTAAAACCCAAAGAAGATTCTAACACAGACAAGGTGCTGGGCTTGTTGTTTCAGATACATACATGAAAAAAACTTTTAAAGCACATTAAAGACATGCTGAGAGAATTAAATGGAAGTCTTCATTACTTATTCTCAGAATTTTGAGGGAAAATCTAACCCTAGAGAACTCTAATAGTAGATTAGATCTGACTTTTTTCAGAGATTAAAGTCAGTGATGTTTATTTTTCTCTTTTTTCGGTTATTCTCGGAGAGCTGGACAGGGCCGTAGAAGGTCCACAACCCATTAGCAGGACCGATACCTGCTCCTTTGTGCAAGGCGGAACAGGCTGAGCACTGCTCGTGCCCTACAGAATGACCTCCAGAGGGCCACTGGTGTGAATGTCTCTACCCAAACAATCAGGAACAGACTTCATGAAGATGGCCTGAGGGCCCGACATCCTGTAGTGGGCCCTGTGCTCACTGCCCAACACCGTAGAGCTCGATTGGCATTTGCTCAAGAACACCAGAATTGCCAAGTCCGCCACTGGCGCCCTGTACTTTTTACAGACGAGAGCAGGTTCACCCTGAGCACCTGTGATAGACGTGAAAGAGTCTGGAGAAGACAAGGAGAACGTTATGCTGCCTGCAACGTCGTTCAACATGACAGGTTTGGTGGTGGGTCAGTGATGGTCTGGGGAGGCATATCCATGGAGGGACGCACAGGCCTCTACTGCCTAGGAAATGGTGCTCTGACTGCCATAAGGTATCCAGATGAAATCCTTGAACCCTTTGTCAGACCCTACGCTGATGCAGTAGGTCCTGGTTTTCTCCTAATGCACGACAATGCCCGGCCTCATGTGGCAAGAGTATGCAGGCAGTACCTGGAGGATGAAGGAATTGAAACAATTGAATGGCCTTCACGATCCCCTGACTTAAACCCAATAGAACATCTGTGGGACATTATGTTTGGGTCCATTAGGCGGCGCCAGGTTGCTCCTCAGACTGTACAAGAGCTCAGGGATGCCCTCACACAGATCTGGGAGGAAATGCCACAAGACATCATCCGTTGTCTCATTAGGAGCATGCCCCGACGTTGTCAAGCATGCACACAAGCTCGTGGGGGCCACACAAGATACTGAAAAGCATTTTGAGTTGCAGAAATTAAGTTTTTGAAATAATGGACTAGCCTGCCACATCTTCATTTCACTCTGATTTTAGGGTGTCTACACAATTGAGCCCTCTGTAGGCTGAAAACTTTTATTTCCATTAAAAGACTTGGCATCCTTTTGTTCCTAAGACATTGCCCTGTCGTTATTTGTATAGATATCCAACTTCATATTGAGATCTGATGTATCTAATGTGTTTCTTTAAAGTGTTCCTTTAATTTTTGTGAGCAGTGTAGTATTAAAGCTTTTGCTGGTTGCTTGTTCAAGTTAAAATCAAATAGAATATATAGTAAATGAAATTTATAATAATAATTTTATGTATATTTATTTGTTAGAGCTAAAAGACAGAATAGATTTTTTTTCTTACTCTTTTACTTTATTTCATTGCATTGGAATTTCACGTTGTCCCACATTGAATATTCTCTGTATCCACATTTGGCGAGATGGGATCTGGACACCCTAGTGTGAATGGATGAATGATACACTGTAGTGTAAAGCACTTTGGAGTCCTCTGACTCTTCTGAAAGGTGCTATACAAGTGCGGATCATTCATCATTTAAATGTGATTGTGAAATCAGATGCAACACCTGCTGTTTACAGGGTGACAATACTGAAAACTTTGATGTATCAGAGTGGATTGACATGATGAAGAGTTATCTTAAGCATCAGCATTGATGTTTTCATTCAAACAGAGGAAATTCTTGGAGGGTTAATGGTAAGAGCTGGAGATGTAGTTAGAATTGGTCATAGGAGTGACCTGGCTTTAAACTTTGAAGCAAACAAAGAGCGCCAATAAGAAGCATGTGCCCAGTACTTTGAGCTTGACCTCGCTTTTGCCACAAAGACACAGATCCTCAACAAGCATACAACAATGCAGAGGAAGAACTTTGCAAGTACATGTCAAATGGACAACTTGATATTGAGTTCCTTAAAGAGGTCAGGGTGTTTAATCCTCATCACATTACATTCATGAATGCCTGTGGAGAGGTAGATCTGGATGTTTTCTGGGAAGGGCTGCAGGATAGAGCTCCTGTGTTGAGCATTTTCCAGTAGTGCCGAGCTCCCATTGTAGCCACAGCCTCCAGGGCACGCCCATAGCCACAAATGGCTGTGACTACTGTCCCGTAGCTACGACAACAGCCAATGGCTACTGTTGTCGTAGCCACGGGATAGCAGCCACAGCCATTTGTGGCTACGGGCATGCCCTGGAGGCTTGTGGCTACAATGGGAGCTCGGCTGGCCATCGCATTTTGGCCAAAAGATACAAAGATGTCAACATCAACTCAGTAGATGCTGAAAGAAGCAACAGCATCTACAAGCTGGTGCTGTCAAGTCCCAGGAGATCAGTTACCAATGACAATCTAAAAGCCTTGGTGTTCTTATAGCTACGACAACAGCCAATGGCTATAGCTATGAATAGGGGCGATGGTGGCAGAGGAGATAAGTGGACACCCGGCAATCAGAAGGTTGCAGGTTCGCGTCCTGCTCAGTCTGTCGCTGTCGTTGTGTCCTTGGGCAAGACACTTAACCCAACTTACCTGTGTTGGTGGTGGTCAGAGGGGCCGATGGCGCAGAATGGCAGCCTTGTTTCTGTCAGACCGCCCCAGGGCGGCTGTGGCTACTCAGTAGCTTGCCATCATCAGCAGTGTGTGAATGTGAGAGTGAATGAATAATGGAAAGCGCTTTGAGTGTCTTGAAAAGCGCTTTATAAATCCAATCCAATTCATTATTATTATTATTATTATTATACCACAACCAGCAAATCACCAGTGGTGCTTTTGAAATGTATAGCAATGGAGGAAGATTTTTTGTAGGACACTGAGCCTTAATTAGCTTACATTATTTTGCTCTTTTTTTTTTACTTTTATTACCTTACCCTGCATCATTTCATTTTGTATGAATGCTCGAAATGCAGGGTTTAAATAAACATTCCCACCATTTAATTATTCCACCCATGAGCATCTTTATTCTGATGCTGTTATAAAACTACAACATCTGGACCAGTGGATATGTGGGGTCTGGGACTGCCAAGAAGGTCCCCACAATTTAGTCTGTGCTGAATTTGTTCTGTTATCAAGATTATATTTATAAAAATTATGTGTGTGTGTAGAAGGTTTCAGTCAGGTGGCAGTTTGATGAACGTATCATGATAAAATCTAAATAATGGTGAATTGAATGCATGAGGTTTTCACAATATTTTACACATAATGACGACGTAAAGCAATATGGCAAAAAATGATCTTTTAGTTTCGATCATACATTAACATTCTAAATATGTACGTGCATGTATGGTCTCAACCCATGACAGATTTTTGTGACTACAAGTCTTTAAAATGAACGTTTTCATCAGGTTAGTCATTAGTTGCAGTGTCAGCAAACCGCTTTTACTATAAATAAACAACACACATCCCAATTGAAGTCAAATATATTAACACATAACATAAAGAAATAGCTTTGATCACAAATCTAAACTGCTTTTCTTTTTCTGTTTTCTTTTTCACAAGGTGAGCAAACTATTTGAACTGGTTGGCATGGACCTCATTGGGAAGTTGGTGAAGACGGAGGCAGGCAATAAATAAATTTTAGTTATGGTGGACTATTTCACAAAATGGTCTGAAGCCTACCCAGTGCTATCTAAAACTGCTGCTGAAGTGGCAAAATGCATTATTTTTATCGATATGCAGCACCAAAGCGAATCTTAACTGACCAGGGGAAGGAATGTGTCAATGAGGTCTTTAGAACAAAATACAGTGTTGTAAATTGTATTATAATTTACACATTAGGTATGGAATGCATTAAAGACAAAGTGATATTTCTTAATATTTATCATAATATTAGTAATGTGTACAGAAACTCAATATGTATTGAAGGGAAATATATTGTTTGCCTGACTTGACTTTAAACACTTGGAGCTACTCAATAATATCCAAACATGTTGATTCACATATGGTTCATGTATTCCTGTGCAGGCTTTCATCTTGCTATGGTTCATGTATTCCTGTGCAGGCTTTCATCTTGCTATGATTTATGTATTCTATATTGGTTCAAAGCACAGCTATAGTCCTGCACAGTTTCCTTTTAGGTAAAAACTTGAGCTCAGGAGAGTACAAGTGGAAACAGAAGTGAAGGCTAGGTCTTGATAAACTCCCTGAGAGATAACACCAAATATGTCCTCGCTCCAGCGATTTCATCCAGGGCAAGATAGACAAAGAATGTTGGCTGTCAGGGGAACAACAATTTATCATCATCATCATCATGCTTTATTTATAAAGCGCTTTCCACCACCCTCAAAGGAGGCCCAAGGCGCTGAACAAGAAAAATAACAGGAATAAAAAGGGGAAGCAAGTAATAACATTAAAAACAGAAATAAAAACATAGACATTACTGAGAACAATAAAATGCAAATTAGTTTAGATAAAAGAAAATTAAAAGGGTTTTAAAAGGACATTAAGACCAAAAACCCTATGTACTAAGTGGTTAAAGGGAAGTATAACAAAGAGTAAAAACCCAAAACATTAGGGGAAAGCCATCCTATAAAAATAAGTTTTCAACCTACTCTTAAAGACTGCCAGTGATGGGGACTGTTTGATTGTGAGCGGGAGCTGGTTCCAGAGAGAGGGTGCAAGGACTTGAAAAGCCCAGTCACCACGATTCTTAAATCGGGTGCGAGGGACGATAAGCAAGTTCTGGTCAGCCAAACGCAATGACCTTGAGGGAACATGCTTTATTAAGAGCTACGCTAAGTAGGGGGGGGCACTGCCTTGGAAAAAATTAAACACAAAAAGCAGAATTTTGAACTGTGCCCGGTAGGAAACTGGTAACCAGTGAAGGGAGGCCAGCACGGGGGAAATGTGGTCCCTTTTCCTAGTTCCAGTCACTATACGCTGGGAGGTGAACGCGAATCTCCTCGAATGTACTTAAAGAGAGTGATGAGTGAAATAAAAAGAGTGTAAGTTGAGTGCAACTAGGCGGTCTATGGCTCGTTTCTTGGTCTGGTCAGAGGATTCAACGAACCGGAGAGTGGGAAAGGTGTGACATGTGCAAAGCAGTACAAGACATGCTCAAGAAGTTCCAGGGTCCCAGGAGGCGAAAACAATGACATCATCGGCAGCGCCAGTCGGGGCCAGGAAGAGTGACATCAGCTAAACTTCATGACACATCGTATCCTTTCAGCAGTCTATGACATATTTTCCCACGACAGTATTTATTTAAACAAACACATTGGTTACTGGAAAAAATGGCTTATTTGGTGCAACACTGGGGTCGATTTGTTCAAAATGTACATGTTTCTTAGCTGCACAGCTCCATACCTTCAGCTGAAATCAAATGACAGAGTGATGTGGATCACTGTCACACACAGCGTCAAATCTCATTTATTACAACACTTTAAAGTCCAGAAAATGATTTTATTTTTTAATTGTGTACATTAATATCAATCAGATAAATGTAACATCAGAGATCATTTTTGGTCACCATTTATGTAAATTACAGCTGTTTCATTAAGCATGTACTTGACAATTCTATATATTTGAGAGCCACAAAACTGAGTTTTCCAATGCCATTATATTTTTAAAATAGCACACAAGTACACAACCCTCATCCAGCACAGCAAAAGCGACACAGGAGGGGTCATTGTGCTGATTTTAATGAAAACAAATAGCTATTAATCATATTACAATGTACATTGCTTATTACTGTCCTTTTATCCTCTCATTCAAACCTTAGGCTTATTTCATTTTATATACAATTTTTATATTTGTGACTTAATATTTTTTCAGTGATGAGATTTCTAATTTGTTGCACCAATTTATAGATATTAAAAACTTTATTTCATGATGTTAAATATAATTTAGAATTATATTCAAACTAAATAGGTTTTAATACCAGTTTCAAACATGTGTCTTGTCTTATCTCAAATATAAAATGTTTGTTAGATGAAAATTTTATGTTCACATAAAAAAAAGCTTTATTTTTTATTATCTAAAAAAATACACTGCTCACAAAACTTAAAGGAACACATTTTTTATTGGGCCTGGCATGAAATCAATTAAACCTGTCTGATAATTTTCTGGTTGATTAAGCAGCTGAGGGCATTGTTAATCACTTTCAGCTGTATTGGTGTTCATGGACTTAACGACAGGTGCACTAAAGTGGCAACAATTACAAAACCCTCAAAACAGGACTGGTTTAACATGTGGAGGTCATTTCAAGTTTCTCCCTCTTGATCATTTTTGGCTGGTTTTCCACTCGTGCTAGTTTTGGCTTGAGTAATTATCTCTACTGGCAGCATGAGGCGATTCCTTAACCCTACAGAAGTTGCACAGGTTGTCCAACTTCTCCAGGATGGCACATCCACACGTGCTGCAGCAAGAAGGTTTAATGTGTCTCCCAGCACAATCTCCAGAACATGGAGGAGATTTCAGGAGACTGGCGGTTATTCTCGGAGAGCTGGACAGGGCCGTAGAAGGTCCACAACCCATCAGCAGGACCGATACCTGCTCCTTTGTGCAAGGCGGAACAGGCTGAGCACTGCTCGTGCCCTACAGAATGACCTCCAGAGGGCCACTGGTGTGAATGTCTCTACCCAAACAATCAGGAACAGACTTCATGAAGATGGCCTGAGGGCCCGACGTCCTGTAGTGGGCCCTGTGCTCACTGCCCAGCACCGTAGAGCTCCACTGGCATTTGCTCAAGAACACCAGAATTGGCAAGTCCGCCACTGGCGCCCTGTACTTTTTACAGACGAGAGCAGGTTCACCCTGAGCACCTGTGATAGACGTGAAAGAGTCTGGAGAAGACAAGGAGAACGTTATGCTGCCTGCAACGTCGTTCAACATGACAGGTTTGGTGGTGGGTCAGTGATGGTCTGGGGAGGCATATCCATGGAGGGACGCACAGACCTCTACTGCCTAGGAAATGGTGCTCTGACTGCCATAAGGTATCCAGATGAAATCCTTGAACCCTTTGTCAGACCCTACGCTGATGCAGTAGGTCCTGGTTTTCTCCTAATGCACGACAATGCCCGGCCTCATGTGGCAAGAGTATGCAGGCAGTACCTGGAGGATGAAGGAATTGAAACAATTGAATGGCCTTCACGATCCCCTGACTTAAACCCAATAGAACATCTGTGGGACATTATGTTTGGGTCCATTAGGCGGCGCCAGGTTGCTCCTCAGACTGTACAAGAGCTCAGGGATGCCCTCACACAGATCTGGGAGGAAATGCCACAAGACACCATCCGTTGTCTCATTAGGAGCATGCCCCGACGTTGTCAAGCATGCACACAAGCTCGTGGGGGCCACACAAGATACTGAAAAGCATTTTGAGTTGCAGAAATGAAGTTTTTGAAATAATGGACTAGCCTGCCACATCTTCATTTCACTCTGATTTTAGGGTGTCTACACAATTGAGCCCTCTGCAGGCTGAAAACTTTTATTTCCATTAAAAGACTTGGCATCCTTTTGTTCCTAAGACATTGCCCTGTCGTTATTTGTATAGATATCCAACTTCATATTGAGATCTGATGTATCTAATGTGTTTCTTTAAAGTGTTCCTTTAATTTTTGTGAGCAGTGTATATACTCTTAAGACTATTCCTTTTATTTTATTTAAAAAAATCAATATCATGACAATACAATTGTTTTCATACCGGTACCTAAAATAAGGTGCTGTTAAAGTACTATTATTTAAATCTATCTCAGGGTACCCAGCCCTATTTAGCATGTTAGTTATCATGAATAAATGTGCTTTTGTTGATCATGACATTCACTGATTTTTTCCTGCAGCTTAACATGGAGATTTGCAAAAGGCCAGACATTAATCTCAGCCTTTGTGCACCCTACCATCCACAGACCAATGGGCTGGTAGAACAACACAACGGGACCATTCAAAGGTAATTTTAATGTCATCATTTCAAAGTAATATTTCACATACCTTTTGCTTTATTGTTATTCCAGCTATAACTTTATCCTGGGTCACAAGCTGGTATAAAAGAGAATATATAAGCTGTGAAGGAAATGCTTATGACATCCATCATAAACCAAAATTTATTTATTTTATGTTTAGCTTTTAAAAAAATTGGATTCAACAACTGTACTGTAGTTAATCAAGGTGTAAACAGCTCCTGTGAAATGGTCTGTAACATCTGCTCTCCAATATATGAGTCATTCATTTCCAGCACAAACATTTACTCCATCATTTGCTATAGCATTAGGCAGAAATATTTAAATCATCTCTGTTGTGTAGAAAACCCCCATAAATGTGAGTGTGTCAGTTATTGCATGATGGCTGTTCCAAAAGGTCCAACTTCATTTTTTTAAAACTTTTTTCTCTATTATAAACAAAACTTTTGTCTCAAAAACACCAGAAATCACTGATCATTAACAATTGACAAATTGATCAGTTAAAAAAAATTACAGAATCACAAAATATAGCAGAATGCATACAGACAATGAAGTTTTGCTTTTCAGGGCACTGTGCAAACTGGTAAGTGATCGCCCCAATGTATGGGACACATACATGGATGCTGTGATGTTTGGGCTGAGAATAAAAAAGCACAGCACAACAAAGATCTCCCCATACATGGTTCTCTTTGGAACTGAGGCTCGCCTGCCATGTGAAGTACCAGAGGAAGTGCTGGTGAGCCTGACACGCACGCACGCACGCACGCACGCACGCACGCACGCACGCACGCACGCACGCACTTCATGGTAATGAATACAGAATATATAATATACAATCATACATTAAATATTTTTTCATTTATATACTAAATTTTTTATATTAACATTTACAACATCTTGTACCATTATCCTTCCTCCAAAAGTAAACGTTCAATCAGATTCTCTTTATGGGCAACCACATCACTAAGGGCTGTGAAAATATTTATCTTGCAGGTATCAGTTGTTTATTATTTGTGATTGTTTTGTTCTGTCGACTTTTTTAAAGCTGTTTGGAGTTTGAGTAACCTTTGTTTATTATTTCTCTTACGCCAGATTGACAGCAATGTGGAGCTGGTGTCGGAGTCCATAAAAAAACATGACACATTGCACAAATTATTAAATGACAACATAATGAAAAAACAAAAAAGAAAAAACAAAAAGGCAACAAAAAGGACGCACATTCAAAGTTGGAGACCAGGTCCTAAGGCTCAATGTTAGAAGTCAACAAAGAAAGGGTGGCAAGCTAGAGTCCAACTGGAAAGGCCCATTTACTATTGTTGGGCTTGATAAAAGAAAAGTGCTGCCCTTCAATCAGATAAAGGTATTTTCAAAAAAGTAAGTGTAGATCATCTCCGGATCTATAAAGCAGAAGAGATCAGTCAACTCAACATTTACAGCAAAACATCCAAATCTAAATGCTCTGCAGACATCTCAGACACCCAATCGACATACACTACACCTCCAAACAACGCTTCAGACATCTCAGACACCATTAATATATGCACTCCACCACAAAACACAGCAGCACACCAAATCAAACAATAAGACACCCCTGGCAAGCCATCCTTTGTCAAAACAGCACCTTATCCTGGCTTTTCACCATCCACCAAACCAGTGGTCTGTACAAAAGTACAACAAAGACTGTTTGGGGTCACTTTTTTTGCCTACGTTGATATTTGGTAGTGTTGTAAGTCTTGTAAATATATATATTGCTCTTTTGGTTTTTATTGTAGATGTTCGTTAAGCTTGGGATGGGGTGACAATGAGTGTCCTGTTATCCAAAATTGGACCCTACAAATTGTGCTACTTTGATGCTGCACGTACTTCACCAGGAAAAGTACTCGAGAGTGAGGTAGTAATAATACCTTTTGGAACTACAAGTAAAAATTATGAACTCAAATAATATCTTGATAATAACTACCACTTGTACATCTCTTCAGCTCATAAATGCCTACCATACAAAAACTTGAGAGTGAGGTAAATAACATATCTGAGGAGAAGGTTCTGCATATTGACACATTTGCGATGTCTGCTGTGTGGCAGAAGAAATTTCCACGCTTCAAGGTTAATCGTTGAAAGGTTTGTGTCTATGTGATACAAAGTACTATGTTTACCAAATATTTCCAAAGAGATTTTGATTAAAAAACAGAGCAAACAGACAGATAAATAATCTGAATAGCAAAATGCACTACCAATACTGTCTGAAAATATGTATGTTAGCATTATTGACATATGCATAATGTCAAAATGAAGACCAAAATGTCTAAAGAAAAAAGATAGTTCTTTGTATACCACACTTCTTATATATTTACTTCTGTAAATGTGTATTAATTCCATCCACCTTGTTGAAGCAGGACCCCAGAACTTACATGGCAGGACATCTGGTCTCAGCCTGAAGGCACACTGCCATTTTCTTGGACTTGTAACTGGAGGGTAAAAGCATCACTACTGTATAGTATCGTGGTGGTTGTCTCTCATCATTGAACTAATAGGCCTCAGCACAGCAGACATTGGCCTGGCCTTAAACAATTCATCCCGTCTAAAAAGCAACATCCTTATTTCTGTTTTTTACAGAGCTCTGATGAGACATCAAGGTAAGAATATCTCAAGGTGGGAGTGTAACACCCTTCCACATTCCCTGCAGCCAGACTCAACCTTAGGCGTTAGGCGTGTTTGCCATCAAGGTATTAAAAATTGTAACTCCAATGTAGTTTAATGCATGATTTATTTATTGAGATATATTTTTTGTTTTCTATTTCAGTTGGTAGAGAAAGTCTTATTGGGGAAAGACCTTTCTTTTCCAGCAGGACGGAAGGATGTTGAGTCACTACGTTGGCAGACAGCTGTTGCTGTCCTGGAGGCATCAAGTGTGCTTCAAATGTAGCATTACCAAAAGCATGAATTTATACATTACCTAATGATGTTTTACTCAGTAAAGTAGAACGTAGTATGGCAACAGTAGCTGAGGAGGTAGACCGGGTTTTCCAGTAATCGTAAGGTTTATTGGAAGTAAAATTCTATAAAACAAAATTGTCCTAATGACTCATAGTTTAATAGCTAAAATTAACCCGCTGTGGACAAAGTATTAAGCAAAACTAAACTCAAAATACTGGGGTCGAACAATCACCATCTTAAACTAATAAATATTGAAAAAGCAATTAAACAAAAACTAAAAGAAGGGAAAACTCCACAAGTCTTTGGAAAAAGATTAAAACAAACATATGTAGAAACAACTTTTCAAACTTATTTCTAAGCCTAACTTGAAGTTATCCTTCTAAATCAATCATATGATTAATTTTTTAAAACATTTTGTATTTTTACGATCGTCATTGTCTAATGAGAGAATATAGATGCAATCATAACAAGATTTTAAAAAACATGGATAACAAAAGGGCTGGAAAAATCTTGTAAAAAAAAGGCTCTATAGAAATTTTATCAAACACAGAACTAGGGATAATGAGGACAAATACAAACAATATAAAAACAAACTGACATAAATTATGAGATTGCAAAAAATAATTACTATGATAATCTACAGTTAAAACATAAAAATAATATTAAGGATATATGGGGAGTGCTTAATAAACTAGTTAAACATTCCAGTACTTCTAATTACCCAACATACATTAAAAATTATGAAAACATAAACATATAAAGAACTGAGGCAATCACTAATGAGTTTAATGATTATTTTGTGACTATAGGTCCTAAACTGGCAAATGAAATCAGGGCTATGGACCAAAAAATGGATTTGGGCATTAATATAAAAAACTCAATGTTTATTGGTGGGGTCAGTGAGAGTGATGTTTTGAAAGTAACTCATACATTTAAAAGTAAATCATCAACTGATGATAATGCAATGGACATGTCGCTAATAAAGGAAGTAAGTAATTATGTCATCAAACCATTTACTTATATTTGCAATAAATCATGTCAAACAGGTATTTTTCCAGACAAGATGAAAATGGCTAAGGTTATTCTGATATATAAGAACGGAGATAAGCGTATAATTTCAAATTACAAACTTGTGTCAATACTACCTCAGTTTGCCAAAATTGTTTGCTAATAGATTTGATTCTTTTATTGAAAAATATGATTTGTTGAGTGATCATCAATATGGGTTTCGGAGTAACCGATCAACGTCATTGGCAGTGATGGAATTTGTTGAAACTATAGCTACAGCAGTGGATAATAAACAATATGCTGTTGGGTTTTTATTGATTTGCATAAGGCATTTGACACAATCAACCATTCTTTGCTTTTGGATGACCTTACGAGTTATGGTATAAGAGGAGTTATGCTAAACTGAATAAGGAGTTACTTAAGTAATACATTTCAGTATGTAGAGTTGAATAATACTAAGTCCTGCATCAAAGGAGTTACTGTGGCGTGCCGCAAGGTTCGGTCTTGGGGTCCAAGTTATTTATATTATATGTGAATGATATTGGGCAGCCACTCAAGAAACTGAAATATATTATATTTGCGGATGACACAGCTTTGTTTTCTTTTGGAGTGGACATAAGAGAATTACTGACACTAGTAGAAGAAGACTTGATTAGGTTAAAAGACTGGATTGACATTAATAAATTATCACTTAATGAAAGTAAAACCAAATTTATGGTTTTGGGGGGTGTAGGGAACAACAGTGAAATAATAATGAAATTAAATGGTGTAGAAATTGAAAGGGTATATGAAATAAAATTCTTAGGAGTTATTTTAGATCACAGGCTTAGTTGGAAGCCACATAGTAAATACATAAAAAAATAAACCATCAAAAACGATGGGAATTATTTACAAAACAAGTGTTTTTTTGAAAACAAGGTGTATGCGTTTAGTGTATTTTACCCTAATAATGCCGTATATGATGTACTGTGTTGAGGTATGGGAAAATACGTATAGAACAAATATTGACCCTATGGTGAAGATTGAGAAAAAAATTGTATAAATAATACATAAAGCTCCCTATTGTGCGCCAGCCAACAATTTATTCACAGTCTCGTATATTAAAATTTGTAGATATTGTTCATATTAAAACATTGGAAATATTATTTCGAGCTAAGACTAACAGTCTCCCCTCATGCATTCAGGATTTGTTTGTGTTACGAGAAGAAAAATATAATTTAAGAGGGAAGAATATTTTTCAAAGAGGTAAAGTCAGAACTAATGTCAAATACAGATGTGTGTCAGTTTTGGAAGTCAAACGGAACAGTCTCAGTGATGAGCTTAAAAATTACTGAAAGACAAAATATTTAAGAACTATAAAGTAACAAAATGAACATGGGAATTAATGCACATGAATAATTTGTCAAAATTTATGAGGAGCCGTGTAAGCCATAATTCATTCTGTTTCACATGCATATATTCTTCTCATAAATACACACATTCCACACTCATACACACATATATTCTTTACACACACACACACACACATATATATTCTTTACACACACACACACACACACATATATATATATTCTTTACACACACACACACACACACATATATATATATTCTTTACACACACACACACACACATATATTCTTTACACACACACACATTCTTTACACACACACACATATATTCTCTACACACACACATATATTCTCTACACACAGATATATATTCTTTACACACACAAATTCTCTACACACAGATATATATTCTTTCCACACACACACACATTCTTTACACACACACACACATTCTCTCAACACGCACACGCGTTTTCCACACACACACATACACACACATACATACTCTTCACATTCACATACATTAATCTCTCTCTCACACACACACACACACATTTTTTTTCTTCATTTTCACATTTATATATATTTTATCTCTGATATTCTTAGGGTCAATACTAGGGATGAGCGAGCACACCACTATCTGTATCTGTTCAACCATCTAAATTATCTATCTGTACTCGGAGTGGGTGGGCCCTAAACTGGAAGTGGTCGTGGTTCACTCGGAAGTGGGTGTGGTTTAACTCAGTACATTATTTTAAGTCTGAAATTGATATGGATTGATCACAAGTTGCTATATGTATTGTTTATTTGAAAACTATTTACAGATCAGCCTCAGAATTGGAACTGTTACAGAACAAAATTTTCAATTAACTCAGAACATGAATAGTAAAGTGCATGAATGAATTTAACTGAACTCACGCAGTATATGAACTACTAGAATAAGACACAACTTTTCAATTTTAATTTTTTTATGATCATTTTTTTCTAAAGTTCTTGGCATTTTTCCCCCACAAAGTTAAACAAAACAATGTTGATTAAGTTGTGTGTGTGTGTGTGTGTGCCTGTGTGTGTGAGAGAGAGGGAGAGAGCGAGAGAGAGAGACCAACGCGATACGAGCCATTTTAAGCTCGTCAAATGCACCGCTACAAAACTAGTAACATTTAATGTTACACAAACTGAAAAAGAGGCGAGCTGAAGAAGGGAGTACAGATTACTGAAGCAACATGATGAGAGAGAGCTACAAGCAGTCACTGTCGTGTGTGAGTGGAGCAGCGCAGCTGCGGAGCAGCGCAGCAGAGATGGTTTTGTCTGTAGGGAGGGGCGGGCGCTCTGTGTGACTGGCCAATCACAGAGCGTAAAGACAGTCAGTTACCCAATGAGGATTCTCCTTCCACCTGAACACAGATAATCATGAATTTTACTTGTTTAATATTCGTACTCGTCAAAAATGCATTATCCGTACCGGATCCGGCTCATCCCATGTCAATACTACCTCAGTTTGCCAAAAATTGTTTGCTAATAGATTGGATTCTTTTATTGAAAAATATTATTTGTTGAGTGATCATCAACATGGGTTTCGGAGTAACCAATAAACGTCATTGGCAGTGATGGAATGTCAACCCAGAAAGTGTTACTCAAAGCGTGGCTGAAAATTACATTAAAGGGGACCTAGAATATAAACCAACATTTGCCTTGTTGTTGTTGAATAAAGACAGCTTGGGTGGTCAACAGTAGCATGCCAAAAAGTCAAAGCTGTGTGTGACCTACTTTTTATGTAAATTAGAAAGCTGAAAAAGGCGAGAGAAAACCTCTTGTTCTGAGAAAGCCTTCCTTTACACATCATAAGGGGAAGCCACGCCTCCTCAAACCTGCATGTGTCTGAGGCCTTCTGGGGAAACCAACCAATCAGCATGTCCTGGCCGAGTGGGAGGGGTCAACAGCTCATTTCACTGAAGCCCCGCGTAAGGGGGTTTAGAATGGCCTGTATCAGGGCTTCTGGGACAGATGAAGGCCAAAAAAAATTTCTTATGCATTTTGGAGGCTCAAAGCTCTGTTTTAGATTGTTGATTAATTGCATTCTAGGACACCTTTAAAGAACTTTTTCAGAAAAAGAGGTGGCCAGCCACCTCGAACCGGTACCGATTTCCCTGCCTCGGGAGTGCTCTCCGGTCAGAAACAGCGTTTCCGTCAACTGTGCCTCGATTCCAGCTAACTAATGCAGAATTACGTTTCTCCTTTCACACCAAGACTGAAGCCCACGCTTCGTTTTCCCCAGGTTTAATGATGTTGAAAAAAATTTAAACTCCCCAAAAATTACAGACATAATGCATTATAATATATACTGTATATATAAAAAATCATCTGGTGTTCATCATAGTGAAGTACAGTGAAACGTATTGTAACTAGCAAATGAATAAGTAACTGACACATGATTATTTTTCTGTATTTAATACCTTATAGGGTAAAACGACTTGAGATGAGCCATCTTGTTTTTATGCAGGTTCTCTTAACTAACAGCCAATAAAAAGCAAGATAACAGAGTCAATAAGCAAAAGAAGATATCCAAACTATTGATCACAAAATAAAACAATATACCAGGGGTTCCCAAATTTTTTTCTTTGGGGACCCCCTTGCCTGTGTCCAAGACAAGCCAGGACCCCCAACTCTTACAAGCATAAACACGTTAAATGTGATAATTTGCTAATTTTATACAGACATACAGTATTATAACTTTTATATGGAGTTCTGATTATACTGTAGGCTGTGTTATTAGGATTTTATAAGTGTAATTTTTACAAATAAAATCTTGCTAATCTCACAACCTCAGCAAAAACAAAATTATGGGGACCCCCTGTAATCTTGTGGGGACCCCATTTGGGGTCCCGACCCCTGATTTGGGAACCCCTGCAATATACCATGGCACATCCCAAATATAAATAGGAACAGTTAAAGTAGCTCTCAAAACTACCAAAAGAAAGCGTAGACTCACTTCTTACATCAGGAAGAATCACCGTATTTCTAGCGTTATCCATTCTTTCACAATCTGTTGTGGAAGCGTGAGCTGCAGAAGCATTTCCGGTTGGCGCATTGCTTTTTTTCACAGCAGCGTCCTAAAACGATCTCCTTATTCATTAATTTTCTGCTTCCTGATCACGTGATGTGTGACATACACGGATGAAGATCCGTTTTAGACACGTGATGTTTGTTCTCATGGTGCGGGGGCTCGTTCCGACGCCCGCCCCGTAAAAAAATGGAATTGACGACTAAAGTCGTCAATGGCAGTGAGCGGTTGGATTTCAAATGACGACTAAAGTCAAGAGCTGGAGTTCCCATCACTAATGAAAACCCAGAAAATTTCATCAATATAGGAACCCCCCCGGACAGAGGGTGAAAAGTGGACATGTCCGGGGTAAAGAGGACGTTTGGTCAACCTATCATAGACTATCTGCTGGGAGCAGACAGACGTAGGTATTATCTGCAATGGTAAAAAACAAAAAATCAGCAGGCTTATTTGACAGTGGGGGGACACAGCTGCCGATCACAAATTTTGCCGGGGACATGTCCCCAGTGTCCCCGGTTAAAATGATGCCTATGTTATTAACCCAGCATTAGATAGTCTACATCAGCCACAGTGTAGCCAAGGAACCCATCCGCTTCATCTCTTATGAGCTTCTGCTTCTTCTTTATCAGGGCTAATGTTAAAAAGGCTCACAAGGTGCACCTCACTAAGCCTAATTAGCTCAGTACACTGTGTTCCAGAATATTAACCCGGAGTTAGATAGTCTAAATGAGCCACTGTTTAGCCAGAGAACCCATCCGGTTCATCTCTTACGAGGATAGTGCCATTTCACCTGGATTCTTTTGACGGAATGGAGCGAAACAAGGACCTTTCAGCTGGAGAAAAACAGCAGATTGTGGACTTCCTTGCCCAAGGTATGTCCACCATCGAAATTGCTCAAAGAATTGAGAGACTACACCGGTCCGCACCCGTTCTCAAATTTGGGGAAAAGAAGAACGGATTTTAAGATCGCATTCTGAGCACTCTTTAAATTTGGACAGTCTTCGTCGCGGCGCTGTGACGTCACTAGTCTTAAAGTAGCTCTTTGGAGTATTTCTTTTATCTGAGGGCACCATCTAGTGGCTGACAAGCGTATCACACCAATAGTCAGGTCGACTTGATAATTTAAGATGGCGACTGCACGTTTCTAGTTTATGAATGTGCTTCTGTAGCTGACAAACAGAGCTAAAACACGTTGTTTTACAAGTATTATTCCCATGTCATGTTGTGTTTTCATATATTTATATTTTAAAGACTTACTTGTCCGTGAAAAGTTCATCAATGCTGCATCAGCCGAGGTACTTCCTTAAATTTGAAGCGCGTAAGCGGTAGTCTAACGCTATTGGTTAGTTCTGGTCGGCACTCAGTTTCCTATTGCAGGGATTTTAAAAAAGACGTATTGCTTACATTATATCACACTACATGATAAAACAATCACTTTTACAGATTTCTAAAAAATCATACATAATTCCTGAAAGGGGAAAACTCAGGATTGCTGCTTTAAAATCTCACCTCATGACCATGCAACCCCTGAATTGGGACACAGCCAGTGATTTTTTTGCATGCTTGCATAATCTCAAAATGGCTGCCACCACATGGTTCCTTTGTTAAGACTGAGGCAAACATGGTCAGTCATCAAACCTTTATGAAACCTTTATGAAATATTTTTATTTGAACCTGTAACAGCTTATATATATTTATCATTCCAAATCTCCTGACGTTTGAATCACCACGTTTTTTAGATCTCCATGCCATCAGACATTCAAGAACAAAGACCAGGGGCCTCATTTATCAACCGTACTTACGAACAGATCTGTGCGTATTTCGTGCGTGGGAACGATTTTACGCATTGTGTGGTATTTACCAATTTGTACTTGTGCGTGAAAACGTTCCTAAATATAAGTACAGCTCAGACCGTGCGTAGGAACAGCATCTAGTGGCAGAACGAGGGAACCGCAATTCTGACGGTCTCAGTGATCCACGCATGTTCCTCATCCACTAATTATTTTACCCAATAAATAATTATTTTGGTGGATTATTATTATTGGAGCTAAAACACCCGTGACCCACGGGAATCTGACATTGTAGAATGGCTGATTTCGTGTTATTTTGTAATCACAATGTTTACTCTTCCCATTTTTATAATGTTTTAAATCATTTTGAATTTATTTATCTATTATGTTTTAATTTAATTTAATTATTTTGACCTTGGGAAGCGCCCCGTGGTTTTTCTTGAGATTCGCTACATAAAAGATCGCTTCTTCTTATTCTTATTTATTATTGGAGGATTTAGCAGAGCAGAGTCCAGAACCTCCTCAGCTCCCTGAGTGTGTCCGGTGCTTCGATCTCGCTGTCAATAAAGTTTTTCTTTTTTGTCCGGGAAGAACCCAGGGAATCCCCTCCCGATCTGAGGACGTAGTGTGACCAAATATGGTTAATTGAGGGCGTTTCTGTATGTAAATGACGTTAAACTGGCACGAGCTCCTGCAAGCGCACAGGTGGGATTTATCATCAGACGATTGCGGAGGAACATGCGTACGAGAGGCCACCGCATGTTTCATAAATCAGGACTTTGACTGTTCGTACACACATTCTAAATTTCATCCGTAGGAGGGAATATAGGAACGTTTCTACGAACGTTTGATAAATGAGGCCCCAGATCTTTAGGAGGTCTGATAACATCATCAATATGTCTGCTCGCAGGTGTGCTGGGATTTCTATCAGATAAATACAAATAAATTCTGTAGAATTTCTAATGTTATTAGATGCAATACTGAATTTATGATTTAATCATGAAATTGACAGTTAATCCATTTTGCTTCACAGTGAGTGACCATCGCATTGTCCACTGCTTAATTTGTAAAAAGCCACAGGACATGCTGCCAGCACACCTGGCCAGAGTGTGCATGAAAAGCAACACACCAGAGGAGAGACTTTCTGAGCTCCAAAAAGCAAAGAACTCCATGAAAGACTGGACCCGCCAGGGAAGAACCTGGAACTACAAGGACATGCTGGAACGCTACCCAGATAAGAGATGCTGTTTTGCAATGGTGGAAGAACTTTTGGAAAGGGTTTTTGTTTTGTTTTAAATGGCCGCAACCCAGAAGACATGTCTTTGGATGTGGACAAAGACTTACAACCAGCCTGCAGTTCAGCCCCAACGGATTCCAATCAAACTCAAGAGACTCACAGTTCAGCAGAAAGTGAGGATTCAGGTGATCCATCCTGGGAAAAGTAAGTGATCACTTCATCAAAAAAGTCAATTATGTATTTTGACTTAAAGCACATGTAAAAGAGTCCTAACACTGTTTCTTTCTTTTACAGGTAGAAAGTTCAGCCAGCAGGTTGGTGTGCGGTGTGTCATGCAAGAGATGGGCTTGTATAATAAATTCCCAGCACATACAATACTTCTTGTTGAATTCAAAAAACATTTAGAGCAAAGCTTGGGTGTATCAAATTGTCAGCAGGAGGTGAGTTAAATTAAGCATGAATGTATTTCAAGACAGTTTGTCTCTGCATCATGTAGACCTATTAATATATAAATACTTACACCTTAGCGATAGACAACAAATAGACTGTTGAAAAGCATACAAACCATTTCTTTCCAGCCTAAATTTGCAGTCTTGCTATTCATTACAGGTTGACAATGTTTCCAGAATGCTGCGTTTTCTTCAGCCAACTGGTGGGGAAATTTACTTTGTATTTCCTTAAAAATAGCATGGAGACCAGTGACTACATTCATCATCTCAAGCAGGCCAAACTCCTCCAGGCAACAATTCTGAATCACTTAAAAAATATGATCAGATTCTGTGAGTTCCTCAAACTGAGAGACATACAAGATCATGACATGAAGCAGAGCTGTGATGCCTACATCTCCCTGCTGAGCGCTTTGAGGAAACCCATCGCTAAGTCCCACAGCAAAAATGTCTGCAAAGTCGGGTAAATATTTGAGCCCAGATTATGACCTTTTTCCCTTTCACTGAGGGACTGAGTGAGAAAGAGGCCTCAAATGTATTATCTCTCACTCATTTAAGCTACGACGTTTTGTTGCTGGTCAGAAAACTGTCTGAGTGCCAAACACTGTTAAGAACGGCCAAAAAGGACATGCTACATATATTTGGCAAGCTAATGGGTAAGAAACCAGTGACAGGAGACCAGAAGACCCTTTCAGATATTACTGTGAAACGATCCTAATGCTGGGACACTACCAGACACCAGGAGCAGTGGAAGGGTTTTCTGTAAGTACCTACTCCACCCTAATTTTTTTTCTCAGCAGAATATACTACACAACCTGTTTCCTCAGTGTGATAACTTTTTTGTTTTGTTTCTCAGGTTTCAGAGTGGGTAAACTGAAAAAATGTTCAGGGCAGAGTGTGCATTGGCATTAGTCAACACAAAACAGCCACAATGCAAATTGCAACATTTGCATTAACAATGGAGGAGTATGCTCTAAGATTTTTCTTAAACTTTCAATTTTAATTGACTAATATATTCAAAAATAATAATTTAATTGTTTGTCTCCACAGATCTTGGAGGCATATTACGTGTGTGAGAACAGATTCCCTGACAGGTAGTGGGGAAGAAGATGGACTTTTTTTGTAGGCAGCCATGAAAAACCAGTCAGGAGTGCTACAACAGACTTAAACCGTCTTCATGCCCAGTGAGTGTTAGATTTTGTGCAATTTTATGTTTATTCAAATTCACGATCTGTGTGAGCAGTGAATTTGGACATTGACCTGTCTTTTCCTATGGCAGCTACAAACTGACAAATGTCACTAGTCAGGAAGTGAGACGAGTTGTTGAGACGCAGGCTTCCTTGCCTCTCTGAAGAACAGAAACAAGCGGTTGCCCACTATATGGCACACACAAATCAGGTGGCAGATCTTCATTACAGAATGAGGACACCAGACGCCATCGTGAATACCGCTGTTGTGTTAAGTTCTTTTGCAGGGCATAGGTGATTGTGGCAAGATTCCTGGCAAACAAGGGAAGAAACTGCTGCAGAACGTTACAGATGAAATGGGATATCTTTTTTCTTTTCAACTCCATCTAATGGAAAACTGTGTATTGATGCAGACATTCCCATGCAAATGTCACCCCTATATGGAAACATTTGGGAGGAAAATGAATCATTCGAGCAAAAATCCCTATGTGAAGCCAAGGCTCTTGTTAGCAGAGTGTGGTTGTATCCAGCGGGTACAGGTGTAAAAAGCCAACTTTCCAGTATAGCCGAGCAGAATGATGTACACACACGTACTGATTTCACTGGAGCTTCACCGGAGAACGAACGCGCCCGCGGTTACTCTAATGCTCCCTTTTTATTGGATGTTAGCTGAGGTCAAGGTTCATCATACACACATCTCATTGGTTCACACGCTATGATGTCATTCCTATTTCCTCCTTAGTTCTTTCACAATAAAAGCATATTTACACATCTTACTATTTACACATATATACACAAGCAAACATAACAGGGCATATTCTACCGATGCTTAACAGCTCTGCTCTATGAAGTTCTCAGATGGAGAGAGAAATGTAATGTTGCTTTTCACTGCAGAAGACATTGAAATAAATGAAGAACTGAGGTATGACTATGGAGTAAACAGGAAGCCATTTCGAGGGGAAGGACTTGACTTGTATTTGGATGAATGATCTGATTTGGTCAATCAATCATTCAAAAAGACCAATGTGACTCTGCTGTATGAAGAGCTCAGATGGAAAGATGAATGTGATATCGCTTTTAGACACAAAATATTTGTTGCGCAATTGTCGAGTAACCTGTTGTGATCAAAATAAAAATGGAGAGAACCAGTTATGAACAATAATTTGGACTTTTGTTGCAAATCTTCATGCTTAGATGTGACATAAAATAAATATGTCAATACAAGCATGCATTTGAAGGTCTGAACAGGAGGATATCGTACGATGAACACAGTGCTCACAGGTTTTAACCATGGTTTCAATGGCAGAGTACATCTTAGGCAAGTAAAATCTGGCTCTGGCCAGGTCTGCTGTTCGTTCGACTCCCAAATGGGCCATATGATGTAGGCTTCTCAGAGCGGTGGCTCTTAGATCTTCAGGGAGCACAAGCTGATATGAAACAGTAGGACCATCTTGCTGTTTACGAAAAAACACTCCATTCTGCATCTCCAACCGAGTTAACTCTCTGAGTAACAAGGGAAGTTCAGGTAGCTCTAACTTAAGAGTTGGAGGTGGGCTTTCACCAGTCTCCAAGAGTAAAATCACTGCATTGATGGCAGGATCAAATGTCTGTTTTTGCCTTAATTTGTCTTCTGAATATGAAGGGACAAGAGGAAATCCTTCGACTTGCTCCTGCTGAAAGCAATCTGGAATGGCTGTGGTCTGGTGAGTGAATGACTCAACTAGGGTTAACCCAGGAGTTGCGTTAACATCAGACATAGTTGAGGTGACTGTGTGACGTTCACAAATGGCCTTTAGGATGTCAGTAGGAATGGTTCCTGTATGTAAAACATACAGAAGCTGGGAGTCGGCAAAGCCTAACACAGAAGCAGAGGTAAGCTTTACTATTACCTTGTCAAAGGCTTCCTGATAGGGATGTGAATCTTACAACAATTCACGATTCGATTCGATTCCGATTCTCGGGGTGCCGATTCGATTCAGAATCGATTTTCGATTCTCGATTCAAATCGATTCACAATCAAAATTAACAAAGAGTGTCAGTTCCAGAATTAACTACTTTCTTCTGCAAGTTAGAAAAAGCTATGGGAAATTGTTATTTTACTTTAAAGAAAACTGGTTACGTTTAAGAAAATGCAAATTAACAAGGTAAAATAAAGTGATTCTAAAACTGTAAACAGAGGCAATCTTTTGATGAAAATGCAACATTTATTGTTGCTTACCTTGTAAAATTTAACAAATCTTTACAATAGTAGCTTTGAAAGTAATGCAGTCAAATACTTTTCAAGTATGTGTGGCAACAAAGTTTAACATTATGAAGACTAACAGGCACTAATTAGGCTATGTTCACACTGCAGGCAAAAGCACATCAAATCCGCATGTTGACCTGCATGTGACCCTTATCTGATTTTTTTGTGACAGTCTGAACAGCACAGATCCGATTTTTCCTAATCCGATCCCGGTCGTTTCAATATGTAGTACTGATTGCGACACATATGCGCATTTTTTGAAAGCGACTGCAGTCTGAACGGTCATGTCGCATTAAATCTACCTCCTATGTCACTGCTCAGCGGAGGTGAGCGTCGTGTCAGGACCTTTCTGAGGAGGAGCGCTGAAGAGCAGCGCTGACAGAGGGATTCAGGGGTCTGTGGGACATCCTGTCAAGTTTTGGAATTAAAAATACAAGAAAGCATGAGAACGGGAGGTGCTGCTGGAGCGAATTAAGCGCGTCTCGGTCTCCGTGACAGCGGGGCGGGGGGGTTCTCCGAGAGAGCTGGGCGGGGGGTTCCGTGAATGAACTTAATACCGAAACATTTTTAGGGAATACTAACTGGGGAAGATGGCGGGAATAAGAAGTAAAATAGTTTTAAAAATAGTTTCCACCCCAAAACGAGAGACTCAGGTGTGATCCTGTGGCTGAACTGTCTGTGAGGCTTTCACATCACAACTCCACCTCTCCTGGTTCTGACGGTGACTTCTTGTCTTCTGCGCATGCGGGTCGCTTTGGGGCCGTGAAGCGTTCACACTGGAGAGTGTTTGATGTCGCATTTCAGTTATAATGTGAACAGTCACACAAAAAAAACGGATTTACTCAAAAAAATCGGAATTGAGAATCAAGACATCAGTGTGAACGTAGCCTAAGTCTTAACAAGCATCAATAACGCACGGTGCACTCGGCATGAAACAACAGTCAAACTAAACAGGATAACACCATTTAAACATTATAAAACATAATGTAACTTACTTCTTGACTCATAAAACACACACAGGATAATAATAAAGGTAAGTCTGTCGTATTTCAGCAGATTGCAGCGTAGGAGCACACAGCAGAGCAACTACAGCTAGCGCTGGTGCGCCAGCGATGATGCGTTCAGGGACGCTCGGAAATACGGCAGTTTACATAAAGGCTTTCAGACAGAATCGATTCTGAACCTTTATGAATCAATTCTGAATCTTTATAAGTAAGAATCACAATTCGAATTCGAATCGATTTTTTCAGGCACCTCTACTTCCTGACATCGGGATGTCCATCGCTGACCAGAGGGCTCTTTTGAGTTGCGATACTCCAAGTGTCCAGTTGCTTTTGGTTTGTTGTTCTGTTTCCCAATTGGTGGATAACCAGAGGTTAGTTCAGTAAGTGGTTTGACAATGAAGGAATATCCCTGAATGAATTCAACCTTCCTCATCCTGTGAGGCAAGGGATGATAGTGCTTGATCATGTGGCACGTTGGAGATATTTGGCAGTGTCCTCTGACCAGCTCCTCGTTTCCGCCCAAGTGGAACTTTGGGTCCCTTGGGTGGGACAGGGCTGCCGGCTGTGCTCCGCCGTACTGCCTACAGCGGCTCATGCTCTCAGGCACGTTCGGAGGGTACACCGCCCCGGATCCATCTAGTTGATGTGCAGCAAATGCACTACTGCATAGCAAAACCTCCGAACGGCTCTTTGTCACACCTCGAAGTGCGGATATGCAAGACAGCGTAAGGGTGGTACCCAAATGCACCAATGTGCTATTTGTCCAAGGTCTTTCTCGTCCATAAGAGGTTTGTCCATACATTCCAGAAGGATGCACCCCCAGCAGAGCCCGTTGAGTAGCCAACCAAACAGGACGAGAGATGAACCTTTGTATGAAGGGAATGACAATCAAGGACTTGACGAGATTGAGGTGGAGGATGATGGCCCAGTCTTCCGGTGAGGGCAGCCTCTGTGGATGCTTCAGCTGGGGCTTGCACTCCATGGAATGGCAGTCCAAAAAGATTTTTCTACTTAGGCGCAAGAGGCAATGGAGTGCAGGATCCCTTAACAGGAGACTGGTCTTCTGAAACCAACAGAGTCTCTACTACAAAAACCGCTCTGCGGCTGCAACATTGGTCCTAGATAATAGGATGGTCCGTAGTTGTGGAATGGGAGTTGCGGAAGTTGAAAAGACCTACAGAGAGATTTGGGAGAAGGAGGATGGCTTTGTGGGTCTTGGGAGATGCAACGGCTTGCCATTAGCGGACACTGGTCCATTCTGCTATCCAATCTCTCCAGAGGAGGTTCAGGTGACCCTTAAAGGTATGAAGCAGAGGGGGGCTGTGGGCCCTGATGGTATAAAAGTTGGCATGCTAATGGCGTGGGATCCCAAAGATGCCAAGCTATATTCAGTCTTTAATGCCATTCTGTACAATGGGGCACTGCCTCGATGCCTTAAAGCGGGTCACACCACCCTCATCAAAAATTCAATGACACCAAGAGCCTGGAGAGGGTGGACAAATGGTGTCTGCTGACCATCAGCTCTGTTGTACTGCGGGCATTCTCCCACATCCTTGCTAAACATATTAGTTAGGCTTGCCCCCGACTCAAGGTTGTTTATTCAATCTTGTTGTTCTTGATGGGCTCATCAAGAGATGTCAGGGGGGTGGGCGACCGCTTACTGTGGTACTTGTAGACTTGTCAAAGGCTTTTGACTCAGTCTCTCACCAACTCATTGATGCAGCCTTGGAAATAAGGGTGGTTGATGGCCTGATAAGGCGGCTTATCAGGAGCTCATACAAAGGATGTTACACTCATGTTCAGGCCGGTGATAGCACCACTGACAAGATATACCTCAGGGTGGGAGTGAAGCAAGGTGACCCGCTTTCCCCCCTTCTGTTTAACCTTTCGATTGATCCTCTCCTGTATGAGCTGGACAGGAAGGGAACCGGAGTGGAAGTGGGCACACATAAGATCTCTGCATTGGCTTATGCAGACAACTTTGTCCTCTTGAGTGACTCCTGGGCTGGCATGGACAGGAACATCAAGATCCTGGGAGGTTTTCTAGGCAGAGTTGACCTTGGGGTGAATGTCTTGAAGTGCCACAGCTTCTTCATGGGCCGGGGTGCCCAGGCTGGTGCCGCTGGGGGTGGACCCTAATCCATTTCGGGGTGTCCGATTCCCGTCCTACTTAAGGGTGGCCATGCGGATTACCTTGAAGTGTGGGTTTTTCCCTCAGGTGGTGTTCAGTGTCCGGATCTGGGCCCAGTGATGGAGGGCATCATGGATAGAATCACTAAGGCTAGACTCAGACCAACACAGAAACTCCACCTATTGAAGTCTCATGGCCTTCCTCGGTTAACGTACGCTGCCAGTCAGGGCCAGGCAAACACAGGGAAGCTCAGAAAGTTGGATGGCATGGTGCGGAAAGGAGTGAAGATATGGTTGCACTTGGATCCCCCTACTACCAATGAGTTACTCTACTGCAGGAATAGGGATTCAGGCCTTGGCTTCCAGCATCTTGCTGTGGTTATACCCTCTGATCAAGTGAGAAGGAACCTAAAGCTACTAAAAAAGTGGCAATGAGCATCACCAGAAAATTGTCAGATTGCTTGTCTCTGACAAACAACTTTTGACAGCAATGATGTGTGCCAAGGGCCTCAGTGGAGGTGACAAAGCTTTATCAGACATTGTGCCAATTGACCTTACCCCAGCCGAGTTCAGCGGGAAAGAATGGAGGAAAAGGGATTGTTTGGCAATGACAGTGTATCTAACAACTGGCTTGGAGTTCCTGATTCAATGAGACTTCCTCTTGGCACTTCATCTTAGGACAAACACGGCTGATACCCTGACCCACGGCCAGCCGTGGTAGGGGTCAAACACAGTTGCGTAACCTTTTGGACGGATTTGTTACAGAGAACCTGAGTGTCTGGTGCACATCCTGAGTCATTGTGTGGCACTAAAGCTGCAGAGAATGGCAAATCAGAAAGTTGCAAGAGTTGGGCATCCGATATGGTTGGCTGGTTTGGAAAGAGGTGAGGCTCAGAACCGCTGCTGGTAAAGTAGGGTTTCCTGACCTTATCCTCATTAAAAACGGCTTGGCGGTGGTCGTTGACCTGGCTATCTGCTTCGAGTCAGCTCCATCATGCTTAAGAGAGATGGAGAGGCTCAAGAGAGACAAGTACTGTGCCATGACAGACTTTAAAAATCCCCAGCGGGCCAGGGGAGTTGATTTCTGGGTCGGATTCAGCTGAGAATTGCACGCCCTGGCCTCCAGAACACCGTGGCTGGCTGTAAAAAATCGCCAGCGGGCCAGGGGAGCTGATTTTTGGGTCGGATCTAGCAGATAACCCTTGTCATGTATCTGCAGGTTTTTAATGCATTTTGTTTGCATTTGTCCTCCTGTCCGATGTCCTGTTCTTCTGTTATTATGTTTGCTCGGTGGTACAGTGTTCTGATGACTGACATTTTATGTAGTTTCAGATGAGTATCCGGTACGGATAATGCATTTTTTACGAGTACGAATATTAAATGAGTAAAATTCATGATTATCTGTGTTCGGGTGGAAGGAGAATCCTTACGCTTACGCTCTGTGATTGGCCAGTCACACAGAGGGCCCGCCCCTCCCTACAGACAACACAATCTCTGCAGCGCCGGGAGGCAGCTGTGCTGCTCCGCTCACACACGACAGTGACTGAGGCCTCTGTGTAGCTCTCTCTCGTCACTTCAGTAATCTCTCTCTCCCTCTCTCTCTCTCTCTCTGGCACAGGACTATTTGGTCAGTAGAAAAACCTCTCTCTCCCTCTCTCACACACACACACCTTAATCAATATTGTGTTTAACTTTCTGTGTGGAAAAAATGCCAAGAACTTTAGAAAAAAATAGTTTGATCATACAATTAAAATAAAATTCAAATTAAAATGTTGTCTTATTCTAGTAGTTGATATTTCCTACTGCATGAGTTCAGTTATATTCATTCATGCACTTTAGTATTCATGTTCTGAGTTTATTGAAAAATTTGTTCTGTAATGCTTCCTTTACTATTGTAATCAAAAACACTGAATCTCAATTCTGAGGCTGATCTGTAAATAGTTTTCAAATAAACAATACATATAGCAACTTGTGATCAATCCATATCAATTTCAGACTTAAAATAATGTACTGACTAAAGCCACACCCACTTCTGGTTGAACCACGCCCATTTCCGGTTTAGGCCCCACCCACTCAGAGTACAGATAATTTAGATCAGGGGTCGGCAACCCAAAATGTTCAAAGAGCCATATTGGACCAAAAAAACAAAACAAAAATCTGTCTGGAGCCGCAAAAAATGAAAAGCCTTATATAAGCCTTATATGAAGGCAACACAGGTTGTAAGTGTATATTAGCCTATTATCAAAATGACTACAAATACTTAATGAGCATTCATGATTAAATGTTTATTTCCTGCAGCGCATCCTGGAGAGAACGACACACCACGTGACTCTGCTGTACGATATTTGGTGCTTTACGTTTTAACTTCCATTACAATACAATTTCTTCTTGAGCCCATCACAGCTCACATACCTGCATAACAGCGCTGTCTGTTTGATATCGATCACATCACACGACTCATCACAGGTAGTTGAATACGCTGGAGCTGAATTAATGTCTTTGATTTGCTGATTGGTGACATCTCCTGTCGTTTTAATGGTCCTTGTCTTTGTGGAGAGAGGAATGTCTTTAATTTTCTGGATTATCTCGGTTTTGTTTTTGAGTCTGAAATAGGTGCTCTGATATTTTGATGAATGAATCCTTCATGTAATCACCATCCGTGAACAGTTTTCCACGCTTTATCATCTCTCAGGTTGCAACAAAACTTGCAGCAGTAGTGGAGTTTGGAGATGTAATTCACTTCTTAAATCTACTTTTATAACCTGACACACGGGAGGCGACATGCGGCAAAAGCCAGCGACGCCTCTGTTCCAGGGTGAATAGCGAGTCTTCCGTTGTTTTGATTGGCCATCAGATTGGAGGGAATTTTGGGTTATTAAAGCAGTTCAGAGTTGAAACAGCGGTAGATGTGAAGTCTCACAAGGTTTTGCTGGAGTTAAGTGAAGTCTTGTAAAGCTCTGGGACGTCAGACACGGCAAGTATTAACTTTTCCTCCATGTTTACCCGGAGATGTACTGAGAAGCATCCTGTCCCCCCATTGGTCAGTCAGGGAAACCTCCGCTGATTGGTCCGAGCAACAGCGATGAAAATATGAAGTTTTTCCAGGTAATCCTTCCGCGTGAACAATGAAAGCAAATAATTCGGTCCATTCTTCCTTGGATCCTCTGTTCTCATCAGCTATCTTTCTCTTTTTTCCTCTGGGATCCACGGCCCTGACACACCTGCTGGTTTGTTTACATCCATCTGCCTGGCACGGCGCCGCCATATATCTATGGGCGCCGCGCTGAAACGTGTGTCGCAGGCTATGACGCAAATTTTCGTTGACAGAAATGTTAAAATTTAATATTATGTACATTTTTACAGCATTGGAAAATGTTAAGAATGTTTGTCCTCCTACAGAAACCATATTAAAACAAAAAATATATCCCCCATCCATTTTCATACATTTGTGAAGAAGCTCCAGGGAGCCACTAAGGGTCACTTAAAGAGCTGCATGCGGCTCCAGAGCCGCATGTTCCTGACCCCTGATTTAGATGGTTGAACAGATACAGATAGTGGTGTACTCGCTCATCCCTAATTTTATGTATGGTAGGGTATTCTGATGTCCATAATAAATATTGGTCTGTGTGTTGGTTTCTTGTATGCGTTTATTTATGTTCAGGGTTCCACCTTTTGGTCTGGTTATTTTCATGTCCATGAAAGTTATGCTGCCTTCTTTTTCTTCTTCGTATGTAAATTTGATGTTGGTGTTGTCAATGTTGTTCTGGTGTTCCGTTAGTGTTTCTGCATGTTTTTTTAGGAATGATTTCTAATATGTTTAGAATGTCTTTATTGTCTTTATTTAACCAGGAGATAAAAAAAACCCATTGAGATTAAAAACCTCTTTTACAAGGGTGTCCTGGCCAAGAGGCAGCACAATTTCACACAGTTACTACATAAAAACAGTGATAAAATATCATAGGTCATTAAAAACAATTACAAATTACTGATATGGTCTCTGATGCTTTCAGCCTGCTTTTGAATTCATTTAAGGAAACTAGTTCAGTCAGTTTCCAGTCTTTCTGCAGCAGGTTCCAATCAGAAGGAGCTGAATAGGCAAAGGCTTTCTTCCCAAGCTCTGTACGGACAAATGGAACAGAGAGCAACAGCTGATCATTGGACCTTAAAGAATAGGAGTCTACTCTTTTCCATGTGATTAAAGTACAAATATAAGAAGGCAATAATCCAAGCATTGCCTTGTATATAAAAACATACCAATGACCCTGCCTTCTAGTGGCCAATGACGGCCATCCCACTCGTGAGTACAAATCACAGTGATGTGTCATGGCTTTACAGTTGGTGATGAACCTCAAAGACGCATGATAAACAGAGTCCAACTTTTGAAGAGCAGTAGAAGAAGCATTCATATAAAAAAGATCACCATAATCTAACACGGATAAAAAAGTAGCAGTGACAAGACGCTTTTTTGATTCAAACGAAAAACACAACTTATTACGGAAGAAAAAACCCAATTTCAGTTTTAGTTTCTTCACCAGTTTTTCTATGTGTGGCTTAAAAGTAAGAGAGTCATCAATCAAGACACCAAGGTACTTGTATTCATGGACCACCTCTATGACTTTCCCTTCCAGAGTGGTCACTACTGGAATAATATCTGGCACTTTCCTATTGTAAAACAACATTAGCTTAGTCTTCTCAGCATTGAGGACCAGTTTTAGCTGATGAAGTGAATGCTGGACTACAACAAAAGCTTTCTGCAAGGATTCAATAGCCTGGGAAAGTGAAGTTCCAAAACAATAAATAACTGTATCATCAGCATAAAAGTGTAGATTTGCATCAGAAACATTTTGGTCCAAGTCATTGATATACAAAATAAATAGGAGGGGCCCCAAAACTGAGCCTTGGGGCACCCCCTTCTGCACCACTCCAAAGTCAGAACAAAGACCCTCACATTTAATACATTGCGTTCTGTTAGTCAGGTAATTTGAGAACCACGCTACTGAGTGTTCTGACAAACCAAGGCTAAGTAGTCTGTTTTTCAAGATAGCATGGTCAACCGTGTCAAAAGCTTTTGACAGGTCAATAAACAGTGAAGCACAAAATTGTTTCTTATCAAGTGCCACAATAATATCATTTACCACCTTCATAGTTGCTGTGATAGTACTGTGCTTTTTTCTAAAGCCTGATTGAGATTTAGAGAGGCTGTCCTTAGTGCACAAGTACTCTTTCAGCTGATCACTAACAAGAGTCTCTAGAATCTTTGATAATACGCATAAATTGGAAATTGGCCTGTAATTAGTCAGAATTGCTGGATCACCTCCTTTTAAGACTGGTAAAACATATGCGGATTTCCACACTAATGGAATTTCATTGGTGTCGATCGAGAGATTAAAAAGATTTGTAATTGGCTCTGCCACAAAATCTGCTGCCATCTTTAAAAAAAAAAAATGGCTCAATTAAATCTGGACCTGGTGGCTTTCTGTGATCTAACATTTTTAATGTTTTATGCACTTCATGGACAGTAAAAGGTACAAAGTTAAAATGATCTCCAGAAGGCTTTGGGGATACTGTGCCATAGTTTATCGAGGGACCTCCTACAGAATCAAACAAGGAACCTACTGATAGGAAATGCTCATTAAAACATTTCAAGACTCCAGGTCTATCATAAACTGGAACTAGTGAGTTGTTGTCGTTAATAGGAATCTTTTTTAGTTCTTTTGCTAATTCCTTTCCATGATATTCTTGCAATGCTGGTCTGTATTACCTAGTAGTAGACTGATAATTTTACTGATGTCTTTTGCCTTATTGTATGTCAGTGTACCTATGCTGTCTACTATTGGCCTCAGTGGAGTATTCTGTTTATGTATTTTTGGGGTTCCATAGATTCTTGGAATTATGTTTGCTGTTGGAATCCATTGTTTGTATGTTCTGTTATTTTGCTTTTTTCTTGTAGTGGTTTCAATAATTTTTCATGTTTTTAAAATGTCTTCTTTTGGGTCTTTTTTCAGTGTTTTATATGTTTTTTTGTCCTCAAGCATCTGTTCCATCTGTTGTTTATATTTTTCTTTGTCCATTATCACTGTTGTTCTTCCTTTGTCTTCCGGTAGAATAATGATGTGGTCGTTTCTGGCAAGTGATGTAATGGCTATTTTTTCTTCCTTTGTAATATTGCTGTGTTGTATCTTACTGTTTTTTCGTATCCCAATTATATTATTTCTTAATTCTGCATTTTACCCCTTCATCTGTAATCTGTTGCTACAATAAATTCATCATGTTATGTTTTCTGGCGTTATTGCAAAGTTTAAAACTTTTTTATTTAGTATACTTTTGTCTGCTTCTGTTAATTTGTGTTGTGAGAGGTTACATAACCCAGGAGATTTGTGTGGCGTTGTCTTGTTTTTCTCTTTTCTTTTTCATGAGTTTGGTTAACTTCTCCATATGCCTTTGTTTTACTTTTTAAATAATTTTTCCTGTTGTCCCATCATATGTTCTTTTATTTGTTTCTTTTCTACTTTTTCATCTAATTTGTATGTTTTTTTTTGAGACGATGTCACCCTCTACTGCCTGGCCCTAGACGCTGAAACATGTCAGCAAAGGTAAAAACAAGCTTAATTGATTCTGTGAATGAGGAACCACAAGAAACCACATAAATCCTACAAAATGAACACAGTATACTTAAGCTATAGATAGACTCATGCTTAAAAATGTTTCTAATGTGGGGGTCTTGGGTATGTCTCGTGATGTTTGTGCAGTTATTGAGGACACAGAAGGTGCACGAAAGTAGCCTATGAGTGGTCCAGACTCATGATTGTACCATATTGTCTTTTAAAGGTTGGGTCTCTGGTGAAGATAGTTTACAAGGTGCCACCACTGTTAGTTGGACCACACTACTGGTTTTGTTACACTGTCTTAGATGTAACACCATGTCGCCCATACAAATTATTGTCCATACACAAAAAGGACATTGGAAGTGGCCTTGATCTCTACATGACAAATTGCACCTGCAGATCACATTTTCTGTAAACAAAAGGTGATTTATGTTAAAAATATGGCAATATTGGGATGTTTAAAAAAAGCAATAAAGAACTTTAATCCAAAACATGTGAAAACCTTATACAAACAATTGCACAAAAATAAATTACAAATTGTGGATACATGTACAAATTTATTTATAAACTTATATTTCTTGAAGATAAAACCGCTTGAGATGAGCCTCATGTTTGAGCGGGTCCTCTTACAATACAACAAATAAAGTCAAGATAGCAGTCAAAAAAACAAAAATTAGACCTTAATCACAACCTAGGTAATTAAAAAAAATTCAAACATGGTGCATCTAAAATACATACTATATGCAAAAAGTCAAAGTATTTAAGAAAAACAATAAATAGCACAGAAAAATATATGATTAAGGTGAAGGTTACTGTAGATGCATGGATACCCGAAGAAAATCAAAAACAGTTGCAGGTTGGCATTTACATAAACCAAATTTCCAAACAGATGAAAAGATGTAAATATGTATGAGCAGGTAATGTGTTCCAGTCCATTGGAGCCTTAACAGAAAAAGCCCTGACTAACCCTGACTCCTTTTTAAAACGAGGATTACATCAGCATAATCTAACGGTGGAAAAAGAAGCTGAGTGATGATACGCTTTCTTGCACAAAAATCAAAACAATTAATTGAACGATTTAAGGTTTTTAAACTAAAATTGATCTTGTTTGTGACTGATTGAATGTGTGTTTTGAAGGATAGATCTGGCTCTAGCCAAACACCCAAATATTTAATCGAATCAGAAACTTTCAGCTGTGACAAATCTGAAAATTGTAAATTTAATTCACCAAGCATAGCAGAAGAGGGACTTCTCTGAAAAAGCATTGAGTATGATTGATTTATTTAAAAGCAGCTTATTTTGAACTAACCAGTGTTGTACGTTGTTAAAATTAGACTAAAGACACTCTTGTACCTCAGTTAAACTAGGTTTTGAGCAATATACTGTAGAATTGTGTCATTAGCATACTAGTGTACAGAACATGAAGGACAACACAACGGTAAATCATTAATAAAAATTGAAAATAATAGAGGCCCCAACAAAGAACCTTGAGGAACGCCTCTCACCACTCCATGTTTTCTAGACTGGGACCCGTTAAAAAAACAACAATTTGAGAACGATTATGAAAAAAAGATTTAAACCAGAGAATAGATGTCCTTGATAAGCCAAATGAATACAATTAGTCTAGTAGCAGGTAATGGTCAACCAAATCAAATGCTTGAGTTAAGTCAAGGAAAATAGCACCTGTTGCCAGGCTGTTATCAAAACCAGAGTGTATGTCATTAGTGAGTTTCAACGGAGCAGTGGTGGTAGAGAAATGTTTTCCGAATCCTGATTAGTAGGAATATAATAAGTTGTTTTCGTCAAGATAAATTGATATCTGATTGAATATTAGCTTTTCAAATATGTTAACGACTACATTAATTATTGCAGTCTGTAATTATTTGGTTCACATGAATCACCCCCCTTGAGTAAAGGAAAAATCTTTTGGACATTTTTTTGGAAATGAGCAAGTATCAAATGACAAATTAAAAAGAATTAAGAGAGGATATGCCAGAACATCAGAAGCTAGTTTAATAAACCAATTCTCAATACCATCAGGGCCAGAGGCATTAGTTGAAGAGAGTGTGTTTATTGTCTTCAAGACATCATTAGGAGAAATATTAAGAAAGGAAAATGTACTGGAACCGTTCAAAATGGCAGCGCCTGTAGTAGACAACAAAGGAAGCTGGCGAGTATTAGCAAAATGTCGACTAAATGCTTCAGTAATTTCAGCAGGGTTATTAGTGAGAGTGTTGTCAACTCTCAAGTTAGTCACTGTAGCATCCGATTTCCCTTGCAGGTTGTTAATTGTGCTCCAGAATTTCTTGGGTTTGTTAAAATTATTATTCAGACTCTTTCTATAAAAATCTGCTTTGGCATTCCTTGCTTGAGTTGTACACTGGTTTCTCAGTTTCTTACATTCACACCAATCTACAGGACTATTGCTAAGTTTAGTAGTTTTCCAAGCTCTGTCACACTGTTTAAAGAGGGCGATAAGCTGGCTACTGATCCATGGCAGAGGGTTACCATTAACTTTAACACTGATCCAAGGTGCGTGTTTATCCAGCACTCTAAAAAACTCAGTATAAAAAAATTCCAAGCATTTGTCATATCAGGAATAAGCAAGTCTGTCCCATTTAATCAGCTGCAGGTCATGCAGAAAGAGTTCATTACTAAAAGCATGCAAGTCACGTATTTTTATGGTTTTAAGAGGGATATGCGGTGTAGATATTTTCCATTTACAGTAAATAATTGAGTACATAATATAATATCTGAAACAGATATTTGTGACCAACATATCCTGGAAATACAGCTTTTTCTGTGTGGTTTCTCAAGTGCCTCAGGATCACATCATCATATAATGTGTTGAAATTGGGACAGAAAGAACACCCAAACCCAGATAATAGCAATCTTCACTCCAGGAAGGCATCTTTCTTGATAATCGACATATGCATCTGAACAAGACAAGATTACTTAGTAAACAATTGTCTGTAATAAAACCCAACCCATCTAGAGGTCAAACACTGCAAGAAAAGCTACAACTCTCCCTCTGTATCCACATAGTTACTAAAACAGCTAAAACACTTTTTATTTAAATCATATAGCATGCTATCCCCTGCTTTGGTAAAGTATCCCAAACATCCCTTAAGGGAAAAAAATTTGTTCACCTGATTTATATTTAAGAACAACTTTTTACCTCATAAGTTATAATATGAACAACAGGAAGATAAAGTTCAAGAAAAAATGCATTTTCTTTGAAACTTCAGTAAAAAACGTAATTTTAGTCAGTTATTTTAACTCAACAGATTAGCTACTCGAACTGCACCCTGTTCCAAATTATTATGCAAATTCTATTTAAGTGTCACAAAGATTAAAGTCTTTGGTTTTCAGTTAAACTCATGGATGGCGTTGTGTATCTGGGCTCTTTGGAACACTGGAAAAAATCTCAGACACCTGTTACATTTAGTTTACCAGGTGTGTCCAATTAAAGGATAAATTACTTAAGGAGGACATTCCACATTATTAAGCAGACCACAGTTAAAAACCAATATGGGGAAGAAAAAGGATCTCTGCTGCTGAAAACCGTGAAATAGTTCAGTGCCTTGGCCAAGGTATGACAACATTAGACATTTCATGACAACTTAAGCGTGATCATTGCACTATCAAGAGATTAGTGGCTGATTCAGAGCACAGACAGGTTCATGCAAATAAAGGCAAACTGAGGAAGCTAACGGTCACTGGGCACGAAATTAGGTTTCAAAAAAAATGGCAGAATTATTTTTGTTTTTGTGCAACTTGGGCGTGACTCGTGTTCTATAAGAAAATATCCCAGGTTTCACAAAAAAAAGAGAGCAGTCTATTGAGAGTCAATTGTACTTTAAAAAGACAAAAACATTCACGTTTAAAGAATCAGATGTTTGAAAATTTGATGTCTGAAACTTTGAAAATTTCTAAACAGTAAATTAAAACAGATCTGTAAAAATTGTTGCTACACGGGCTTTTAAAATTTAAATTTGATCTGCTCTCATGTCCATTCGATCTGCTAAAAAGCACAGCAAATTACTTATATCTTTTGCATTGGAAAGCTGTTTTAATTTTGTTTCTTTATGATCTGCGCCTTAATGGTGCAGCTTTTAGTTCTGAGGAGACTTAAAGGTAAAGAAACGTGTGGTCCTTGCATCACCCACAGCTGTTTATACCATACGTGTCTGAAAAATAGCAAAGAATGACTTTGTAAAGTTACTTGAATGAAAGTAAATTTTAAATGTAAATGTACTGCTGGTCGAAATGGCAAAGATTGTTGTCTGTAGTATGTGGAGCTGAAGTATTATCTTTTTCCCCGCCCTACTCAGACTTGATGGAAGGGCTGGCAGAGGGTTTGGGGTTAGGAAAAAGTCACAAATGCTAGTTTGCTTGCTTTTTGTGTTTTTTTTTTTTTTTTTTAATCTCACAGGTAGTTGTTTTAAGCATCTGAGAAATACACTGCTCACAAAAATTAAAGGAACACTTTTTTTATTGGGCCTGGCATGAAATCAATTAAACCTGTCTGATAATTTTCTGGTTGATTAAGCAGCTGAGGGCATTGTTAATCACTTTCAGCTGTATTGGTGTTCATGGACTTAACGACAGGTGCACTAAAGTGGCAACAATTACAAAACCCTCAAAACAGGACTGGTTTAACATGTGGAGGTCATTTCAAGTTTCTCCCTCTTGATCTTTTTTGGCTGGTTTTCCACTCGTGCTAGTTTTGGCTTGAGTAATTATCTCTACTGGCAGCATGAGGCGATTCCTTAACCCTACAGAAGTTGCACAGGTTGTCCAACTTCTCCAGGATGGCACATCCACACATGCTGCAGCAAGAAGGTTTAATGGAGAAGACGAGGAGAACGTTATGCTGCCTGCAACGTCGTTCAACATGACAGGTTTGGTGGTGGGTCAGTGATGGTCTGGGGAGGCATATCCATGGAGGGACGCACAGACCTCTACTGCCTAGGAAATGGTTCTCTGACTGCCATAAGGTATCCAGATGAAATCCTTGAACCCTTTGTCAGACCCTACGCTGATGCAGTAGGTCCTGGTTTTCTCCTAATGCACGACAATGCCCGGCCTCATGTGGCTAGAGTATGCAGGCAGTACCTGGAGGATGAAGGAATTGAAACAATTGAATGGCCTTCACAATCCCCTGACTGATTTTTTTTTTTTTTTTTTAATTTAGCCAGAGGGAAGATGGCGGCGCCAGCAGTGGGCAAGGCGACGCGTCTCTCATCTTTTAGATGTTTCTTGTTCCTATGTGTTTTAAATGTCTTTTTTGTTCTGTTCCATGATGTTTCTGGCCTTCTCGTCTATGATCGCCAGTCACTTTTTAAGATCAAGGAATCCTACGATCTATTTTTGAATGGTTTTTCGTTGGGAGGATGGTCACCAAACTTTCCCCCTCCACCTGTCATCTCAGCCGCGCCCACCTCGCCGCATCTGACCTCAGGCTCTCCGTGGCGGAGGCCTCGTAAAAGAGGACGGCGCTCGGGCATGCTCGTCAGGTTTAGAGCGCAGCAGCGGGCAAGCGGTGGAGTATATGGCCTAGTGGATTTAAGCATTCAGTGGCTCCGACCGGTGATGCCAGGTGATTGTGGGCCACCACCGACGTATCAGCTGATGGGATCCTACCGGCTAAAGAGGTCGCGTCATGGTAGACGTGGCGTTGTCTTTTCAAACCTCCGCTCATTGCCCCGAAATCGGCCAATAAAGGATTCTACGATCAAGATGGCTCTACTCAACTCCAGATCTCTGGTAAATAAAAGTTTTATTCTGAATGATTTTTTTAAAACGCATCAGTTGGACATGATGTTTCTGTGTGAGACGTGGGTTCAAGGAGAGATACCCTTCTCTGAACTTGTTCCTCCTAACTGCTCATTTTTTAATACCCCTCGGACCTCTGGCATGGGTGGAGGGCTGGCTACGGTCTATAAAAAAGATTTTCGCTGTCATAAATCACTCCAACCTGAGCCATTTTCTAGCTTTGAACTCCAACTTTTTGAGCTCCGTCTGCCTCCTACAGTGCTTTGTGCTGTCATCTACCGCCCTCCTAAAATGAATAAAAACTTCATTAAGGAGTTTTCAGACTTTGTGGCTGGAGTTGCTCTTAACTACGATACATTTTTGATTGTTGGAGACTTTAATATTCATTTATGCTGTGATGCCAAACCCTTGGCTAAGGAGTTTTTAAGCGTCATTGACTCTTTTAACCTAGTCCAGTGGGTCACTGGTCCTACTCATGAAAAAGGCCATATGTTGGACTTAGTTTTATCATATGGATTAGATATAAGCATTACTGACATTGTTGACCAGGGCATTTCTGACCATTTTCCTGTGCTTTTCACCTTGGATCTACATGGCCCCGTGGAAAAGCTTACTGTGCCAGTACAGAGAAGATTTTTTAATGAAGCGACTGTCTCTGCCTTCTCTGCTGCATTTTTGACCTCCGGAATTATGGACTCAGACTGTGTTAATGAGCTAGCAGACCATTTTAACTCTACGTGTTTGGACATCCTGGACTCGGTGGCCCCTCTGAAAGCTATGCACTGTAAGAGAAATTCGGAGCCATGGCTCAATGACATCACACGTGCCTGTAGACGTGAGTGCAGACGCGCCGAGAGGAAATGGAAAAAGGACAGGCTGCATGTATCTCTGCTTTCACTGCGGGAGTGTTTATCTGTTTATCAGAGTTCTGTCAAACTGGCAAAATCTGAGTTCATGTGCAATCTTGTCTCCATAAATAGCCACAGACCTCAGGTACTGTTTAGAGTTTTTTCCAGTATTGTGAACCCTAGCAATGGCAGTAGCATTATACCCTCTCAGAAGCTATGTGACAGCTTTTTGACCTTTTTCTTGGATAAAACTACACAGATCAGATCTTCTATTTCTATATCTTCTATTTTAGATCCTAGTTCTTTTCCCTTTTGTCTAACATCCTGGTGCCAGTTTCAACCGGTCTCTCTGGAGGAACTATCAGCCCTTATCCATCGTTTAAGGCCTTCTTTCTGTCCTTTATTGCATTCCACCTCTGATGGTTAAGCAGGCTCTTAACAGTATTGCTTCTGCTGTCCATCCGCTAATCACCTGTTCCCTCCTCTCAGGTTGTGTCCCACAGTGTTTTAAACAAGCTGTGGTGACTCCACTATTAAAAAAGCCAAGTTTAGATCAGACTTGCCTTTCTAATTACAGGCCAATTTCTAAGCTCAGTTTTTTGTCTAAGATCTTGGAAAAGGTTGTTCTTTCTCAGCTACAGGATTATTTGTCCTTACACTCCATCTCAGATAAATTTCAGTCAGGCTTCAAGGCACGTCATAGCACTGAAAGTGCGCTTTTACGGGTTTTTAATGATTTGTTGATAATCAGTGATTCTGGCAATTCGGCTGCTCTACTGTTATTGGATTTATCTGCTGCTTTTGATACTGTCGATCATAACATTCTACTGTCTCGTCTGGAGTCATGTGTCGGTATAAGAGGCACTGTTCTTAAAGGAACTAGAGGCAGGAAAAAAAAACGATGCTCACGAGCGACGCGCCCGCCTCTGCGAGTAACTGCAGCCCAGCACGGGAGCGTGCACAGACGGCTATGTTACACAAACACAAAATTACCATTACCTGACCCTCTTCACACGCTCTCACGCCACACCTCCAATATCTCACGCTGAAAAGGCAACTCCCCGCCGCTCTCACGGACAATATTGCGGCGAAGCAATCCACGCTGCAGCCCTGATCACAGCTAATGCTACTACTGTAGCATGATCACAGCTAATGCTACTGCACGCTAGCTCTCTCTGAGTCATCGGTGAGGTCAGATCATTGTCATCATCTCTAAACACAACCTATAATGTTTCTTACCTGCTCACTAGGAAATGAGCCATGGCAGCATCCTTTTTGAGTCCCAGATATAGTTGAAGCAGACTCCATTCGTCAATCACGTATCCGATATAGATTCGGGTCCCTGCCTGTCTTTTACCATATTTGGTTTTTGACTCACGAGATGCCGCTGAATAAACTTCCTTTGTGCCACGCTTGGTCGTTTGCTGGTTGCAGTAGAATCCATTCCCACAGTTCTTCTTTTGGAGTTTGGCATTTGGCAAGCAACTTAAGGTGCAATAGCGCCACCTACCGATCTGCAGTGTCGAACACATTTTCTTTCTGTTTTGAAGCTGTCGTGAACGCGCAAGCAGTGTCAATTGACGCCACATCCGTAGGGCAGCGCGGGAAATTCGTGACTGAACTGCAGCGCATTTTGCAGCAAACAGCCTGTTCAAGAAAATGGAACGATACATGGGTGGCCTCATTCTTTTTGGTTTATAATGCTTCATCACCCATTAGCTTTGATAAAATGAACATACATGTTTAATTTTTTACAGATTTTTTAAAGATCCTGCCTCTAGTTCCTTTAAATGGTTCATGTCCTATTTACAGGATAGGTCCTTCTCTGTGAACTTGGGGGGGGGGGGGGGGGGGGGGGGGTGTTCAAATCGCAAACAGCATCTGTGACCAGTGGTGTTCCACAAGGTTCCATTTTGGGGCCCACACTTTTTTCACTATACATTTTGCCTTTAGGCTCTATTTTTGCCAAACACATCATCACTTTCCATTGCTTTGCAGATGACCTACAGATCTATCTTCCACTCATCCCTAATTCAGTTTCCTCCTTAATGGACTGCTTAACAGATGTGAAGCAGTGGATGTCAAACAATTTTATGAAGCTAAATGATCAAAAAACTGAGATTTTAGTCTTTGGCAGTCAAGACCTTTTAACTGGGGTTGTGAGTCCACTGGGTCCTATATCAGCCTTTGTAAAGCCCTATGTGAAAAACCTTGGGTTTTTTTTGGATGGTTCTTTTAAACTTGATAGGCAAATAAGTGCAGTAGTCCAGTCTGGTTTTTATCATTTAAGGCAGCTGGCAAGAGTCAAACAATATTTACCTGTTACAGTCTTTGAACATGTTATCCATCTGTTTGTCTCCTGTCGGTTGGACTACTGTAATTCCCTGTATTATGGCCTGGCACAATCCTCTTTAAATCGCTTACAGCTGGTTCAAAATGCAGCAGCCCGACTTAACAGGTACTAGGAAGCATGATCATGTCACTCCGGTGCTCGCTTCCCTTCACTGGCTTCCTGTATATTACAGGATCCAGTTTAAATTACTGCTTTGTTTTTAAATCCCTCCATGGCCTAGCCCCACCCTACATAGACGATCTGCTGACAACCTACACTCCTGGCAGGAATCTGAGGTCCAGTTCCCAGTCCCTGTTAGTTATCCCAAAGGCTCGTCTGAGGACCCGAGGAGATAGAGCTTTTTCAGTGGCTGGCCCTCGGCTCTGGAACAGTCTTCCCTTACAGCTTAGGACCTCTCAGAGTTTGGAGCAGTTTAAGTCATTGCTTAAGACTTATTTCTTTGACCTGGCTTTTAATGTTGGCTGATCTGTCTAGCTATTCTTTTACTTTTTATCTGGTTTTATTGTGTTTTTATTATTGGAGCGTGTAGTTATTGTTTTATTCAACCTCTCATTTTATTCATGGTTTTATTATTTTTATTGTCTACTTTTTATTTTTTTAACATGTTCATTTTCTTGGGTGTGTGTTATGTGGTTTTGCTATGTACAGCACTTTGGGTTGCGTGAGCAACAGTAAGTTGCTATAGAAATAAAGCTGACCTTGATCTTGACTTAAACCCAATAGAACATCTGTGGGACATTATGTTTCGGTCCATTAGGCGGCGCCAGGTTGCTCCTCAGACTGTACAAGAGCTCAGGGATGCCCTCACACAGATCTGGGAGGAAATGCCACAAGACACCATCCGTTGTTTCATTAGGAGCATGCCCCGACGTTGTCAAGCATGCACACAAGCTCGTGGGGGCCACACAAGATACTGAAAAGCATTTTGAGTTGCAGAAATTAAGTTTTTGAAATAATGGACTAGCCTGCCACATCTTCATTTCACTCTGATGTTAGGGTGTCTACACAATTGAGCCCTCTGTAGGCTGAAAACTTTTATTTCCATTAAAAGACTTGGCATCCTTTTGTTCCTAAGACATTGACCTGTCATTATTTGTATAGATATCCAACTTCATACTGAGATCTGATGTATCTAATACATGCCTTCCCCTCGCGTTGTTGACTTTAGGACCATCGGAGAGTAAATGTCTAAAATTTCAGAGTGGAGGTCTTTTCCCGCCCACCTGAACTGAGTCTAGACTCCAAAAACAGCACAGGGCACTGCAGTGGAATAGTTGCTTACGAACATCTTAACTTCTGATCCACAAAATAGCAATTTTTAGAACATGCGACCCTAGATATCTCAGATTTAAAGATAAAACCATGTTTGAAAGGCTAAACTACTCAAGGCATAAAACATTTTGCTTCAGTTCATGTTTTCCATTTATGACTTTTCTGTTGAGTTTCTTGGAACAATCTTCCTATAAAAATAGTTCTTTTTAATTTTAGTAGTGTGTCTGGAAATAATCTTAAGACCCACTGGGCAGTTTTTGACCACAACTCTGGGAACCACAGGTTTTAGGGGGCCTTACTGATGTTACTTAAGGAATTGTGAGAATTAAGAAGATAAGAAATCAGAAAACCTAGTTGATTAATTTTCATATGACCCTGTTTAACTCATTCACTGCCAGCCGTTTTCTGATCAGAAAGCCCCTGACTGCCAGCGTTTTTAGAAGAGTCACAGAACATTGTGCTCTATGATCATGTAAACGCCAAAACTACCAAAAGAAAGAGTAGAATCACTTCTTACATCAGGAAGAATCATCGTATTTCTAGTTATTCATTCTTTCATAATCTGTTGTCGACGTGTGAGCAGTTAATTGTTAATGGCAGTGAATGAGTTAATTATTACACCTCAGACAAAAAACAAATGTCTTTTTTGGTAATGACTAACTTTTGCAGAAGTTGAGTTGCAAACTACTCTGAAATAACTAAGCCGTTGATCTAACTGCAGCCCTTTTTATAAGACGCACCATGCTGGCAAATCAGCGTAATATTACCGCAACGGTGTGTCTTATGAACGCGCCATAGAGGCATGACGTTGTGGGAATTTTGCAGCATTCGTGCCGCCAAGCTTGGTAGTAATATTACTGCAACGCCGAATTTGAGAATGCACATTACGCCCTGGCGCAAAACAGACAGTGGTGTCATGATCACGAAATGAATTAATGCAGAGCTCCGGCCGGAAACTATTTTGACAATGAAAGAAAAACAGGCATAAGTTTTGCTTTTTTAAACAGAACCAGCTGAGATGATAAACTGGAGCGATGCAGCGCTCCTGGAGCTTCTCTCCGTTAGATCTGAAGCGCATCAAACGGTTCACAGGGACGGTGGAGGACAAACGCCTGTAGGAGCTGCTTGTGAAAAAAACTTAACGAGCGCTGCTTCAATCGCAATAAAAAGCAAGTTATGTCCAAGATAAACGGAAGTCCGCGACAGCGCAGAGACCGCCCCCATACCTTCTTTATGCCGCCATCGCGTAATCTTTTACATGATTTTAATAAAGCATGCTTAAAGACTGTCTTCCCCAAACTCTACCAACATGTCAAGTTTGCAACCCGGGGGAAAAACATGCTGGACCGGGTTTATACCAGCATCAAACATGCTTACAGAGCTACCCCACTCCCCCACCTTGGACAGTCTGATCATCTCTCCATATTTCTCATCCCAGCTTACACTCCCCTCAGGAAACAAATAAAGCCCAAAACACACACCATTACCACCTTACCTGCTGAAGCCCTCCCACAGCTACAGGACTGCTTTGCCTGCACAGACTGGAGTGTGTTTGAACAACAGGACCTGGAGGCACACACAGAGACTGTGCTATCCTACATCAGAACCTGTGTAGAAAATGTCACCAGGTAACCAAGCAGATTCGGATCTTCCCAAACAGGAAGCCCTGGATGACATCAGAGGTTCAAGCTCTAATCAGAGCCCGCAACGTTGCCTTCAAGTCAGGTGACAGGAACCTGTACCGCTCAGCCAGAACCAGACTGAGAAGGGGCATTCATCAGGCAAAGAGAGCCTATAGGAGGAAAATAGAAGATCTCTTTCAAAACAATAACCCCCGTCAGATGTGGAAGGGGATTCAGACTCTGTCCAATTACAGAGGCCACACTCCTTCCTCTATTGGCAGTAGCAGAACACAGGCAGAGGAGCTAAACAGCTTCTTTGCTCGTTTTGAAAACACTGCCCATCCATATTCATATTCACATTCACTTTCACAACACCCCCACCAGGGGAGCAACTCTCCCACTCTTATTCTCCAGGAACATGAAGTGAGAAGAACCCTGAGAGCAGTGAACCCCAGAAAAGCTGCCGGACCAGACGGTATACCGGGGATTGTGGTCAGGGAGTGTGCCAGTGAGCTGGCAGAAATACTCACCAAGTTGTTTAACCTCTCCTTGCTTCATGCCTCTGTTCCTAGTTGCCTCAAGTCTTCAACAATTATTCCCATCCCCAAAAAATCTTCCATAGACAGCTTAAATGACTATCGACCAATTGCCCTCACACCTGTAATTACAAAGTGTCTGGAGCGACTCATCTCTAACCATATCCACGCCTGTCTCCCCACCTCCTTCGACCCCCTCCAGTTCGCTTACAGGGGAAACAGATCAACAGAGGACATCATCGCCCTGACGCTACACACTGTACTGAGCCATCTGGAGACCAGGGGAAGCTACGTCAGAATGCTTTTTGTTGATTTCAGCTCAGCTTTCAACACCATTATCCCGGACATTCTCAGCTCAAAACTGCTGAGCCTTCAGATCCCTCCCTCCACCTGCCATTGGATAAAAGATTTTCTCACAAATCGCCCACAGCAGGTCAAATTTGGCCCCCACCTCTCCTCCACCATCTTGCTCAGTACTGGCTCTCCTCAGGGCTGTGTGCTGAGCCCCCTACTATACACTCTGTACACATCGGACTGTATTGCATCCCACCCATCCACTGCTGTGTTCAAGTTTGCTGACGACACCACCGTGGTTGGCCTCATCACAAACGGGGACGAAGCAGCGTACCGGGCAGAGGTTGGTAACCTGTCGAGGTAGGGCTGTGCGATATGACGAAATGTTTCGTCTGTACGATAGAAAATGTCTATCGTTTAATATGAAGCTCTATCGTTTACACCACGATACGGCGTTTTACGGCAGTATTTTACGTCATGATGCCTTACGGCATGTCCATGCACGCGCGGCGCGCCACGCTAGCCATGCATAAACAAACATGGAGGAGGACGGTAGCGGACGCGGTTCAGACCAGGGTAATTTTCAACAGGATGACCTGCCAACCCAAACGGAGGAGCTTGTACCTAAAAGAGGGGAAACTTCTGTTGTATGGATGTGGTTTGGGTGTAGGAAGGCCGACGCGGACCAGAAAGCAGTTGTTTGTAAAGTTTGCCGGTTCCCGGTGCCAACAACAGACTCCAACACTACAAATGTATTTTATCAGCTGCGCAAGAACCACGATAAAGAATACAGAGAGAGTCAACAAGCAAAAGCCATAAAAGCAGCGTCGAGTGGTAGCGTAAGCGCTCATAACAAACTCCAGACACAGACGCTGCAACAGGCGTTTAGCCGTGGTGCACCATATAACCACAGCTCCCGCAGATGGAAGGAGATCACTACTGCAGTTGCCAAGCACATCTGCAAAGACATGGTTCCAATCTACACGGTCGAGAAACGTGGGTTTGGTGAGTTGGTGCAAACACTTGAAATTTTATATTAACTATGAATTTAATTAAAAGAAACAATGCCATATCGTTATGTATATCGTTATCAGGATATAAAATGAGCTATATCGGGATATGAAATTTTTGCCATATCGCCCAGCCCTATGTCGAGGTGGTGCTTAGAAAACAACCTTACTCTGAATGTACAGAAAACAAAAGAACTCATCCTGGATTTTAGGAGGCACAGCCACACACACGCCCCTCTCCTCATAGATGGTGAGTGTGTGGACTCTGTCCCCTCCATTAGGTTCCTTGGCACCACCATCTCTGATGACCTGTCCTGGTCTGCCAACATCAGAGCTCTAGTTAAGAAGGCCCAGCAGCGGCTTCACTTTCTCCGGGTCTTGAGAAGGTGTGGCCTGGACCAGAAGCTGTTGTTGGCTTTTTACCACTGCTCCGTGGAGAGCACCTTTACCTACTCTCTGAGTGTGTGGTATCCAGGCTCCATAGCTGAGGACAAGAAGGCTGTGCAGAGGACAATAAACACTGCTCAGAGGATTATCGGCTGCTCCTTGCCATCCCTTGAAACTGTTTCCAGAATCCGCTGCCTGAAGAGAACCACTGCCATCCTCCGGGATCCCACCCACTCTGCCCACTATCTGTTTGACGTTTTGCCCTCAGGGCGCCGCTACAGGTCAATTAGATCATGCACCACCAGACTCTTAAATAGCTTCTTTCCTTGGGCCATCAGAACATTCAACACAACAGCACCTTTCAGCCCCCCACATTCCTGTTAGTAATTTAGTCTAACTGCAAATGGTTTTATTTGTTTTTACTTATTTAATATTTATTTCTTTTATCTATTTTTAAATCCTTTTAAGCTGTTGCTCTGGCAGTTAAGCTGCTGCCCTGGTTGATCTGAATCACCAGTTTGCACTGCACTTCTTGTTGATCTGCTAAAATGTCGTCTATGTTTTTTTTAAATTTACTGTTATTTATTGTATTGTGCACTGTTGATGGGTGGACCATCCGTAATTTAATTGACATGAGCAATTACAAATAAAGTTCTATTTTATTCTACAAAAAGGACACAATTACTCCACATCACTGCCACAGTCTGAGCTCTTATAAACGACCTTATTCTCCCAGATGCCGCCTCAGCATTGCGGCATATTGGCGGCGTCGTTTTATAAAAGAGGTCTGATTTATTAACCCTGGAGCTGACAAAGCTTTCAATAAGATTAAACAAATCCTTGTGAGCAGCACCATGTTGCCGTTTCCTAATTACAAAAAATAAAACGATAACATATGGGTGTTGCTACAATCGTATAGAGATAAATTGTGACCAATTTCTTATTACTCCACTAAACCCAATCCTGTCACTCAAGCATTACCACATTGCATGCAAGTTGTCATAGCAGCATTCGATCATTTTGTTCCACCAACTCCGTTTATGGGTGCCACTCGCAATTTTTCTGTTCTACTTCTGCTAAACAAAATGTCATTTATGTCACCCTACTGACATCCATCTTGCATGGCTGTGTTACTTTCACAGCCTCACCTTCAGATAGAACGATGTGCAACCCAGCATCACTTTTACCAACTACAGAGGATGAAAAATAACATGATTGCCTGGCAAACAGCACTAAGTCAACATTACCATGACAGTTATGAATCGTGGGATTTCCTAAAGGACCGTGAATGCATCATGACTTCCTGTTTCGGCCCTTCTCTGAAGACTGAGACCTTGGAGCTTTGTGTGGCTTGTCTTGTCTGCATCAGCTGAAAGAACGAGACCTCTTCTTTGCTTACAGAACATTGCCTGTTTCCTGTGGTGACTGGATTTCTTCTCGCTGATCCAGTGCTCTCCAGGGTCCAAACGTCTTGACCTTTGGTTAACTCTGGATATCTACAAGATGGCGGACGCAGGAGGTGGTGTTGTAAATGCTCCTGCTTTTAAACGGTCTCGAGTGAAACCTGAGATTTATAGGACATCTGATGGCAAGGTAATTGTAGAGGACGAACTGCTTAATTTCCTTGCTGTGAAGATCAAAACTTTAAGTCAGGATGAAATAGTGTTGCTGCGGCATCAAACACATTTGACTCTGAACGGATTGAAGCTTCAAAGAAAGCTTTTTTTGAGTTGTGTCCTGCTACCTCCCAGCGCTGTGTTGGATATAAAGGACAGCATAAAGATGCCAGCAACATCAAACTTTGTCTTAAAGTGCTAAATGAGTGTGGGGAGAATATCCCTAGATTTGTTTCTCATCACCTGGATGACCTGCCACCTGTAACTTACTCCAGAATGGATATATGTTTGCTGCAGGGCGAATGGACCAGTTTGGAAGAGTTTAGATTATCATACTAGTAACATTTTTCAGCTCTATAGGTTGATGCTTATAAACAGCACATTTATTTCAACAGTTCTGATTGGTCACCCGTGAAAATAAACATTTTATATTTTGTAGTTACAGCAGACTAAAGATACTGGGGGTGGAAAAATTAGTGGGAATTGACCTGAGTTGGAAACTAGAAGAGGGAACCATCTTCAGCTTTGTACAAAACAAGTAAAAAAAAATTACCCAATGAATGAAAAAAAAAAAAAAAATCAGAATATTACATTCTTGAAAACAGAAACACCTATTGCAATATACAAAATAAATCATTACCATTAAATACATATTAAAATAGTTTTTCTTATTAATTTTGATATACACTGCTCACAAAAATTAAAGGAACACCTTAAAGAAACACATTAGATCTCAATATGAAGTTGGATATCTATACAAATAACGACAGGGCAATGTCTTAGGAACAAAAGGATGCCAAGTCTTTTAATGGAAATAAAAGTTTTCAGCCTACAGAGGGCTCAATTGTGTAGACACCCTAAAATCAGAGTGAAATGAAGATGTGGCAGGCTAGTCCATTATTTCAAAAACTTGATTTCTGCAACTCAAAATGCTTTTCAGTATCTTGTGTGGCCCCCACGAGCTTGTGTGCATGCTTGACAACGTCGGGGCATGCTCCTAATGAGACAACGGATGGTGTCTTGTGGCATTTCCTCCCAGATCTGTGTGAGGGCATCCCTGAGCTCTTGTACAGTCTGAGGAGCAACCTGGCGCCGCCTAATGGACCGAAACATAATGTCCCACAGATGTTCTATTGGGTTTAAGTCAGGGGATCGTGAAGGCCATTCAATTGTTTCAATTCCTTCATCCTCCAGGTACTGCCTGCATACTTGCCACATGAGGCCGGGCATTGTCGTGCATTAGGAGAAAACCAGGACCTACTGCATCAGCGTAGGGTCTGACAAAGGGTTCAAGGATTTCATCTGGATACCTTATGGCAGGTAGAGCACCATTTCCTAGGCAGTAGAGGTCTGTGCGTCCCTCCATGGATATGCCTCCCCAGACCATCACTGACCCACCACCAAACCTGTCATGTTGAACAACGTTGCAGGCAGCATAACGTTCTCCTTGTCTTCTCCATTAAACCTTCTTGCTGCAGCACGTGTGGATGTGCCATCCTGGAGAAGTTGGACAACCTGTGCAACTTCTGTAGGGTTAAGGAATCGCCTCATGCTGCCAGTAGAGATAATTACTCAAGCCAAAACTAGCACGAGTGGAAAACCAGCCAAAAAAGATCAAGAGGGAGAAACTTGAAATGACCTCCACATGTTAAACCAGTCCTGTTTTGAGGGTTTTGTAATTGTTGCCACTTTAGTGCACCTGTCGTTAAGTCCATGAACACCAATACAGCTGAAAGTGATTAACAATGCCCTCAGCTGCTTAATCAACCAGAAAATTATCAGACAGGTTTCATTGATTTCATGCCAGGCCCAATAAAAAAAGTGTTCCTTTAATTTTTGTGAGCAGTGTATATAGTCCAGCCAAAAGAAAATAAAAAAGTTGGACTGGTGGCACCTGCATGGCAGTCTCGCCTCTGTCAGTGCACTCCAAGGCAGCTGTAGCTACGATGTAGCTCATCACCACCAGCATGTGAATGTGTGGATGACTGATTGTGTTGTGAAGCACCTTGGGGGGTTGTAGAACCCTAAGAAGGTGCTATAAAAATACAGGCCATTTACCATTTACTCTTTGCTCTATTGCATCCTTAAATGTAATTCAGTTATTTCTCAGCAGTTGTCATTACTGTAGAAAAGAAATAGACTTGCTGTGTGTGTGTGTGAGAAATAATGCTGTCACTTCTTTTATTTTGTCAAACAGCAATTAACATGCCACGCAAAGAGTTCAGACGTAGATTGGATGCTGCTAAACGCTCCTCACGCTCGTGTCCGCCTCTTTCTCAGCGTAATGGGATACCAAGATCTTCCAGTGACGATGTTACTCGTATGTATTGAAGTATTATTTTGTATAACACATTATTGGTGTTATGTCATTTTTGTATTGCATTTATTTAAGGGTCAACATATTTTAGCCAGGAAAGGAAAAATGTAAATATATTTGTGTCTTTATGAAAAGTATGTGGCAGCGGTTGGCGCCACAGAGTACGTCGTTGGCCAATTAGTGGTGTTTCTGGCAAATGTCACAAGTTGATCATTCCAGATGGGATTATAAGTGAAATGTCCACAAACATGTTAAATATAAATAAAAATTTCATTCTAATATCTACACCCAGCAGGGCTCTTGGATCTTTAGGAAGGTGGTAGAACCTTGGGTCAGAAGGAAGAGATGGAACCTGCATTTAGCTACTATGCTGGTGACAGAATGACATTCCTTTGAACTTCCACTGTGACCCAAGTCTAGCAACTTTTATATCCAAATACCAAACTTTGTTCTGTTTATCTGCCTGCAGTGATCGATTGTCAAAATGCACTTTTGTATTGTAACTGCTCAGTCTTTTAACTTATTCCTTATTTGTAAATATAATATTCTTGTATTTGTATAAAATTCACAATTTCCTGTTTTGTTGATGTTACATTTTGATTTTGTGTCACTGAAAAGAATATTGGATTGCCTTTGTGTGAAATGTTACATACAATCAAAGTGGCCTTATCTAATGTTTAAAGTACTTATAGTTGTGTTTGTAATATGTTTTTTCCTATTTTTAATTTATAGTGTGTGCTTCTTGTTGAGGACTCCCATGTGAGATCAATTGCAGACAAAGTCGATGCCAGACGGCTGCATTGCTTTTGGGGTGATGTCAGCTCCAGGAGCATGTGCAGATCTTCTGTGTCATGAGGTTGTAAATGCATTACTACCTCAGGAACCTGATGTAGTTTGCATCATGGCTCCATCTAACAATCTGACAGCTAGCAAAACAGCTGAAGAGGCAGGGGATGCTTTTGAACAGTACCTTTTGACTGTCCTAAGGCGCTGGCCTAATGTGAGTACTTGACTTCTGTTTTTAGAGTAATAAGACATAACTGTAAACTTATATATTCTAAACAGATTTTTTTTATTAGGTGTTTTGTACTGCCATGGTTCCACGTTTAGTTGGTTCCTGGGAGCGGCAAGACCTGTTCCAGCAGGAATACTCTCATAGGTCGAGTAAGCTAGGCAAGTTGCTACATAATTTGATCTAAAAATGTTTATAATCAAGTATTTATGACATGTTACTTCTGTATAGTGTTGAGTGTCAGTTAAAGCAACATTCTGCAACTTTTACACCTTAAAATTATGCTTTTTTGTAAAGTTTTGGCATCATTCCATCATCTATTATGTTCATTTTCATACCTGTGATAGTGTTGGGGGGGTCCCACGTCTGTTTACCGCACTATACAGTTTTTGAGCTCCGGGTCGCCGCAAAAGTTTGTTTTCGTTGTTTTGCCTGACATTAGGAATGTAAACATGCCTCTTATGTCTGAGAGAGAGATTTAATGTTACGACAGTGACGTTACGCAGCAAGCCTCTAGAGGGCAACAGAGACCATATAACTGCAAAGTTGCGGAATGCTGCTTTAAGAACTGATAATTTTGTAACTTTACATTTGTTTGTTTCTGCTTGCAAGGTGTAAGTTATGTACCAATCCATAACGAGCTACCCAGGTACCAATGCAAGCTGTGGTGCTGTGATAGTGTAAGTACAATGTTGGTAGGAATTTTTTGTAAAAAAAAAAAAAAAAAAAAGGCAAAGTTTTGCAACATTTGAGAGATTCATGTTTGTATTTATTTTTTTGAATGTGTCTTTTTTGTTGCTTGTTTTCAGATCCATCTTAGTGACTATTATGGGATGCCACTTGTAACGCAACTGATGTGGACTACGTCCTATCAGTTCTTGAAAACACTAGAACCAAAACCACTGGTGCAGAGATCGGTGTCTCATTCAACAAAGGCTAAAATTGTGCCACGTGTGGTGGTGAACAGTGTGGAGTGAATGTGTGTTAAAAGCAAAGCTAAAGGAGATGCAATAATATAGTATGTGAGTTTTATTTAGGGTGGCAACTTTTTTGTGGCTGGGCGTGTATATACAGATCCTTCTCAAAAAATAGCATATTGTGATAAAGTTCATTATTTTCTGTAATGTACTGATAAACATTAGACTTTCATATATTTTAGATTCATTACACACAACTGAAGTAGTTCAAGCTGTTTATTGTTTTAATATTAATGATTTTGGCATACAGCTCATGAAAACCCAAAATTCCTATCTCAATAAATTAGCATATCATGAAAAGTTCTCTAAACAAGCTATTAACCTAATCATCTGAATCAACTAATTAACTCTAAACACCTGCAAAAGATTCCTGAGGCTTTTAAAAACTCCCAGCCTGGTTCATTACTCAAAACCGCAATCATGGGTAAGACTGGCGACCTGACTGCTGTCCAGAAGGCCATCATTGACACCCTCAAGCAAGAGGGTAAGACACAGAAAGACATTTCTGAACGAATAGGCTGTTCCCAGAGTGCTGTATCAAGGCACCTCAGTGGGAAGTCTGTGGGAAGGAAAAAGTGTGGCAGAAAACGCTGCACAACGAGAAGAGGTGACCGGACCCTGAGGAAGATTGTGGAGAAGGACCGATTCCAGACCTTGGGGGACCTGCGGAAGCAGTGGACTGAGTCCGGAGTGAAAACATCCAGAGCCACCGTGTACAGGCGTGTGCAGGAAATGGGCTACAGGTGCCGCATTCCCCAGGTCAAGCCACTTTTGAACCAGAAACAGCGGCAGAAGCGCCTGACCTGGGCTACAGTGAAGCAGCACTGGTCCAAAGTACATTTTTCAGATGAAAGCAAATTTTGCATGTCATTCGGAAATCAAGGTGCCAGAGTCTGGAGGAAGACTGGGCAGAGGGAAATGCCAAAATGCCTGAAGTCCAGTGTCAAGTACCCACAGTCAGTGATGGTCTGGGGTGCCATGTCAGCTGCTGGTGTTGGTCCACTGTGTTTTATCAAGGGCAGGGTAAGTGCAGCTATCTATCAGGAGATTTTGGAGCACTTCATGCTTCCATCTGCTGAAAAGCTTTATGGAGATGAAGATTTCATTTTTCAGCACGACCTGGCACCTGCTCACAGTGCCAAAACCACTGGTAAATGGTTTACTGACCATGGTATTACTGTGCTCAATTGGCCTGCCAACTCTCCTGACCTGAACCCCATAGAGAATCTGTGGGATATTGTGAAGAGAAAGTTGAGAGACGCAAGACCCAACACTCTGGATGAGCTTAAGGCCGCTATCGAAGCATCCTGGGCCTCCATAACACCTCAGCAGTGCCACAGGCTGATTGCCTCCATGCCACGCCGCATTGAAGCAGTCATTTCTGCAAAAGGATTCCCAACCAAGTATTGAGTGCATAACTGAACAGAATTATTTGAAGGTTGACCTTTTTTGCATTAAAAACACTTTTTTTTTTATTGGTCGGTTGGAATATGCTAATTTTTTGAGATAGGAATTTTGGGTTTTCATGAGCTGTATGCCAAAATCATCAATATTAAAACAATAAACAGCTTGAACTACTTCAGTTGTGTGTAAGGAATCTAAAATATATGAAAGTCTAATGTTTATCAGTACATTACAGAAAATAATGAACTTTATCACAATATGCTAATTTTTTTAGAAGGACCTGTACATATTCCAAATAAGGGTATATGTATTTATATTGGTAATAGAGAATCTAAAACATAATTGAGCAATATCCTTAGCTCAGTGTAGGCTAACACGGTGGCGAATATTTATATACAAAGCCATCATTGGTATGTTGCTCCCTTATTTATGTACACTTATGTCCCTTAAGAACAGCACTAGACTTCTGCGGTTTAATTGTAATCTCCAGCTGGCAGTTCCTAGAGCTCGTACAGATTTAGGTAAGCAAACATTTTGGATTTCTGCCCCTTCAGCCTGGAACCAGCCACAGAATCACCTTAAATTAGAAAATCTGGTCTCATTTGGTCAATTTAAACGACTAGTAAAGGAACAGGAAGCAGTTACAATCGGCCCCTGTTCTTGCTTCCGAAATTAGGATTAGTGATAATGGTGTTTGTCTAGACAAAATTTTAATTTACTAAGGTTGGTCAAATAATGGTATCACTAATGAATTGTGTCTGATATGTTCCTCTCCATTGACTGTGTGTGTGTGTGTGTGTGTATGCACATATATAGTTTATTTTTGAGTATTTATTTAATGCTTGTAATAATGTTTTTTGCTTTTACTACTTGTATTTTATGTGAAACTTTTATGGCGGCTTTTTTGGCCAGGGCACCTTCGCAAACGAGACTCTATCTCAAAGGATTTCCCTAGTTAAATAAAGGTTAAAAAAATTGTATAGACAGGTGCACTAAAGTGTTTTTGTTGAAAATGTGTTTGGAACAACAGAATGCTTCAGTGAGCACAAGAGACATGGACTGTGGTGGACATGCCATCATGGAAGCAGAAGTCGATCTTGTTGCAGAAGTTGATTTTGTATGTGGAGAAGATGACTTTGAAAAGGAGTTCCAAGTTTTATTTGGTTTTTTCTTAATTTGTTGTACTAATGGTTTTATAATGGATTTTTAATAGAAGTGTGGTTTTAAGTGTTTATAAAAAAGCAGTGTGTGTTATATGTAGAAAAATAAAATATTAGAGTTTGAAAGTTGGTAATGTTTATTTGTATCTGAATTTTGTGTGGTATGCTTGTTTAGTATTTTATGGAAGGCTTTTTAGAAAGGTGTGTATACATTTAGGAGTCATTTTTGTGGAAATTATACATTTTGCACAAAGAAAAATACAAAAAACATTGCAATTTTTTTAGGAAAATATTAATTTGTAGGTGTGCAACAAATACATTTTACTAGCCTAAACAGTAAAATTTATTTTATCTGTAATAAACAGATGTAAACTACAAAGGCATAAATAATATCATTTGCAGACATCAACTATACCATATTTAATATGACAGTAGTACATAAATTATTCTGGTTTTATGATCCTTGATTCTATTTTTAGTTAAGGTATATATGCTTGAATTTAAGATCGCATTAAGCATATGTTTCAAAGCACAACACTCAATTTTATTGATTGGACTACTATAACATGAAAATTGAATTTGAAATTTCCCTTTAAATATTATAATCACATAAAATGAAAAAGAAATGTTATTCTACTTCAATAAACCAGGTGTGTTTTCAGATAGTGTCATAGACCAGGTATGTTTCTAAGGGGATGAGGGATTAAGAAACATTTATAATACAGTGATTTTTATCAGGAATTGTTTTCATTATGCAATTTAAAGTTTTAAAGAGTAAATTCCAATATCTTTTCTTGTTCTTTTAGTGCCATCTGCTGTTGAAATTTAGTATTAGGCTGTAACATACACATGCATGTGATAGTAAATAAAAAGATTTTTTTAAAATTAGTCAAGTAGAAAAACCAACTTAATGACAAAAAAATACTACATAGGAAACATGGATTACATTCTACTGAATATGGGATGGAACACAGTACAGTCGTGGCCAAATGTTTTGAGAATGACACAAATATTAGTTTTCACAAAGTTTGCTGCTAAACTGCTTTTAGGTCTTTGTTTCAATTGTTTCTGTGATGGACTGAAATATAATTACAAGCACTTCATATGTTTCAAAGGCTTTTATCAACAATTAATGACATTTATGCAAAGAGTCAGTTATGCAGTGTTGGCCCTTCTTTTTCAGGACCTCTGCAGCTGGACTGGGCATGCTCTCAATCAACTTCTGGGCCAAATCCTGACTGATAGCAACCCATTCTTTCATAATCACTTCTTGGAGTTTGTCAGAATTAGTGGGTTTTTGTTTGTCCACCCGCCTCTTGAGGATTGACCACAAGTTCTCAATGGGATTAAGATCAGGGGAGTTTCCAGGCCATGGACCCAACATTTCAATGTTTTGGTCCCCGAGCCACTGAGTTATCACTTTAGCCTTATGGCACGGTGCTCCTTCGTGGTGGAAAATGCATTGTTCTTCACCAAACTGTTGTTGGATTGCTGGAAGAAGTTGCTGTTCTCACGACTGAGAACTGTCAATGGGTCGTGGCCAGACTATATATTCACATATATAGGATGGCTTGCCAGGCTATTAAATTCCTGGACGTCCAGCAAAAGACCTGCACCAGGTTGGTGAGCAAAGAGGTCACCAGGAAGAGGTAAGCTGGACAGTCTTAAAATTATTTAAATTATTACATTATGGTTTTCCCCCCACCTTTACAGACAACATCTTGACTGAAAAGACAACAGTCACGCCCCATGACTGCTGGGCATTATCCAGGCTGCCACAAAGGACTTCTTGGCCGTAATGTCAAAGTTTTATCCAGGACAAGCCCAGCTGGAGGCCTCTGAGTGCTGTCTCGTTCTCTATTACTTGAGGCAATTGTGATTTTACAAAAAACTTACAACGTGCCGGGGTGGTCAAGAACATGAATGAATATACTGTAATCTTATTTTTTAAAAAATGCTGCAATTCCTCAACAAACAGCTCATATATTAAAGTTGAAGTCCCAAATATTCATCACACACTGGTGAAATTACATCTCCGCATTTGACCCATCCCCATGGTGGGGAGCAGTGAGCTGCAGCCACGCTCGGGAAATATTTGGTGGTTTAACCCCCCAATCCAACCCCTTAGTGCTGAGTGTGAAGTGAGGAGGCATTGGGTCCCATTTTTTCAAAGTCTTTGGTATGACCCGACCGGGATTTTAACCCTGATCTCCCAGACCTGGGGCGGGCGGACACACACACACACACACACACACACAAATTAAAGGAACACTTTTTATTGGGCCTGGCATGAAATCAATTAAACCTGTCTAATAATTTTCTGGTTGATTAAGCAGCTGAGGGCATTGTTAATCACTTTCAGCTGTATTGGTGTTCATGGACTTAACGACAGGTGCACTAAAGTGGCAACAATTACAAAACCCTCAAAACAGGACTGGTTTAACATGTGGAGGTCATTTCAAGTTTCTCTCTCGATCTTTTTTGGCTGGTTTTCCACTCGTGCTAGTTTTGGCTTGAGTAATTATCTCTACTGGCAGCATGAGGCGATTCCTTAACCCTACAGAAGTTGCACAGGTTGTCCAACTTCTCCAGGATGGCACATCCACATGTGCTGCAGCAAGAAGGTTTAATGTGTCTCGCAGCACAATCTCCAGAACATGGAGGAGATTTCAGGAGACTGGCGGTTATTCTCGGAGAGCTGGACAGGGCCGTAGAAGGTCCACAACCCATCAGCAGGACCGATACCTGCTCCTTTGTGCAAGGCGGAACAGGCTGAGCACTGCTCGTGCCCTACAGAATGACCTCCAGAGGGCCACTGGTGTGAATGTCTCTACCCAAACAATCAGGAACAGACTTCATGAAGATAGCCTGAGGGCCCGACGTCCTGTAGTGGGCCCTGTGCTCACTGCCCAGCACCGTAGAGCTCCACTGGCATTTGCTCAAGAACACCAGAATTGGCAAGTCCGCCACTGGCGCCCTGTACTTTTTACAGACGAGAGCAGGTTCACCCTGAGCGCCTGTGATAGACGTGAAAGAGTCTGGAGAAGACAAGGAGAACGTTATGCTGCCTGCAACGTCGTTCAACATGACAGGTTTGGTGGTGGGTCAGTGATGGTCTGGGGAGGCATATCCATGGAGGGACGCACAGACCTCTACTGCCTAGGAAATGGTGCTCTGACTGCCATAAGGTATCCAGATGAAATCCTTGAACCCTTTGTCAGACCCTACGCTGATGCAGTAGGTCCTGGTTTTCTCCTAATGCACGACAATGCCCGGCCTCATGTGGCAAGAGTATGCAGGCAGTACCTGGAGGATGAAGGAATTGAAACAACTGAATGGCCTTCACCATCCCCTGACTTAAACCCAATAGAACATCTGTGGGACATTATGTTTGGGTCCATTAGGCGGCGCCAGGTTGCTCCTCAGACTGTACAAGAGCTCAGGGATGCCCTCACACAGATCTGGGAGGAAATGCCACAAGACACCATCCGTTGTCTCATTAGGAGCATGCCCCGACGTTGTCAAGCATGCACACAAGCTCGTGGGGGCCACACAAGATACTGAAAAGCATTTTGAGTTGCAGAAATGAAGTTTTTGAAATAATGGACTAGCCTGCCACATCTTCATTTCACTCTGATTTTAGGGTGTCTACACAATTGAGCCCTCTGTAGGCTGAGAACATTTATTTCCATTAAAAGACTTGGCATCCTTTTGTTCCTAAGACATTGCCCTGTCGTTATTTGTATAGATATCCAACTTCATATTGAGATCTGATGTATCTAATGTGTTTCTTTAAAGCGTTCCTTTCATTTTTGTGAGCAGTGTATATATAGGCAGGGGAGTGGGTGAGGTGAACGATGGGACAAAAACAGCTTTGTTGTTATTAGTGTTGAAGAACACAAAACAGCAGCCCAGCAAGTAGCGATCTTTGCCCTATCCAAGGAGGAGATGGTGAGTTCATAAATAGACCAAAACCTGTAGAATAACCAGTCTGACACAATGAAATGATCCAATGACCTGCTTTTACTCTGCTTACAGTGGTTTCACATTTACTTCAACAACATCAGGCCACAGATGCTAAGATTAAAAAGGAGAAACTTGGAGCAGGAGGAGCAAAACACGTTATGTGTCCGCATCTGGAAGACCTCTCTTTGATGCATCAAATGACTTGCAAAGACTATAAAAAGTGAGTGGGAATGATGTCTTTTTGCTTTGTTGGTGTGAATGTGAGGACTTGGATATCACTTGATCACTAAATGCAAGCATGCATTTTAGGATAGAAAGAGCAGGTCAACATATTTAAATAGCAGAGATTAAGAGCTTTTAATCAAGGTATGATAAGCTAGTATTGAGTTGGGAAGTTCATTCTTCTTGGTTAAAAAAGGCTCAGAAAGTGTTTTTTAAAATCAATGTTTCACATGTGAGTGGCATCTTTAATGCTCATAATCTCAAACAAGTCCAGCTTAACATGAATCATATTTGTTATGGCTGAAAAGGTCATAATGTGTGCTTTAAATCCATTCAAGTCTGAAGGTTGTGGGATGTACTTAATCCAGGATGGATCCCTTGAAGATAAGCTCCAGATCTGCATACATATGTTCAATAATTAAAGTGGTCCTATAGAATGCAGTTAATCAGCAATCTAAAACAGACTTTGAGCCTCTAAAAAGCATAAGAAAATTTGTTTTTGGCTTTTATCTGTCCCAGGAACACTCAGCAATTACTTTGTGTAAATGCGCCAGATTTAGCCATAGGCTACTTTCCATCTGTAGTCCTCATACATTTACAAGGGTTCACAGCAATAAAAAGAACAATGATGGACACGAAACATAAACTCTATCTCTAACTGTAACAACCCAATCTAGGAGTGGTGGGGCTGTAACAAGGAGGGAGACCAAACAGAGGCGTGGTGGTTTAATAAACTGATTTATTTAACAAAATTAAAGCTTAAAGAATGCTATTACTAAACAGACATGGTGGCCAGGGAGGACTTTCCACCACAAAGGAGAAACCACTCAGCAAACAACAAGCCAACAGCCTTTATAGGCAGCACCACACCCCAAGCCCAGGTGCCTCCAATGCTGCTTAATGAGCTGCCTGCAAACAGCAGAGAAAACAGTGAAACATAAATAAAACCCAAAGTGATGGTGGGTCACAGCCACAAGTCTGAGGCAAAGTCCAGAACCTCATGAGCCTCTTCAGCAAACCCCCTAAAGACATTTGATTACGCACAAGCAGGTGACCAGTTCAGGTTTATGAAGAGCAGAAGGAAGGTGAGACAGTGCATTCTGGCCACAGGTGAAATGTACCTACTTTAAGTGGATTAAATTGCAATGTTCATATGTTACCGGGGCGCTCTAAATATTAGTTCAAAATGAAAGAAAATGAAAATGTGATGGTATTGAATGTTTAGCAACTATTATTCAAAAATAAAAGCGATGGGAACATAGATGGGATATATATATATATGTATATATATATATGTATATATATATTTATCTAAATACATACATATATATAGTTTATATATATAAATACATACATATATAGTATATATATAAAAATACACAATTAGAATATATATGTGGACAGTGCAGCTGTCGTGTTGCTGAAAAAAAAAACACTTGTAGCTCCAATTGAACTGTATCTAAGCTAATAAACTAGCAAAAATGTTACACAGAAAAATTATAAAATATTAAGTAATATATCATATATGTAATCTGATTAAATACAAGCTGAAGGAAAACTGTCTGTCTACTGTCTATAACAGGGTTGCTCATTATGTCGATCGTGATCTACCAGTCAATCGCAAAGGTAGTGTGGGTAGATCGCATGACATTTAAAAAAATTATGTCTGCCTATCAGCCATCCCGCAACTTGATTGATATATATGGCAGCCATTCAGTTTTTATCTGACTTTTCAGCAGCGCAGAATGGCAGCGGAACATCACCGCTTCAAAAAGAATCCAATATAGTCTATAGAGGTGATCTAAACTGACCGCATCATCAAAGAGAGAATTGAGGATTTTTACCGCTAGCCGTATGAATTTCCGCAAATAAGATAGGGCTAGACAGGAAATCGCACACACTTTCAGTGTAAAATGACCGGTACTTGTCAAAATAAATGTCTATTTAAAGATCCAACTTCTTATTTATGTAGATTACGTCTATATGTGTGACCTCACGGCTTATTTACTCCAAGCATGGTTTGAGAAGAGCAGTGGTGAGTTTTTCATTGATTTAATTTTAATTTAAAACGGCACACAACAGTGCAGCAAAACAAGCACGTTAGACAGCAAGTTATATCCCATTTTTACTTCTTGGTTTTCTTTGTCTTAAACGTCAGAAAGGGTATAAAATGAGTGGCCCATGTAAAAAGAAAAAAACGTATCACTTTCATACGGAATGGGAGGAGGACTTTTTTTTTCACGAAGACATTTTCGAAGAGCGTTTGCATCATCTGCCAGTCTACCATCGCATTACCAAAGAAGGGAAATGTGTAGCGGCATTTTCGGACTGTTCATGGAAAATACGAAACAGACTTCCCGCTGAAAAGCGAACTGAGAAAGAGAAAGGTGAAGGAGCTAAAATGCCAATGTCCGGACAGCAGTCATTTTTCTCAAAACATACTTCAAAAGTGAAAGCCGCCATCCAAGCATCGTTCCGGGTGAGTCACCTCATTATTTAAAAAAATAAGTCCTTCCAAGATGGAGAGATGGTAAAAGAGGCAGCTGACTCATTGTTCATATTTCTTATATAAAAAATTTATCAAGAAAACCCAGCTCCCAGTGCATAAATTAGTGTCCATTACCACGGATGGAGCACCAGCAATGGTTGGCTGTTTAAATGGATTTATTGCCAAGTGCAGAGAGGACGATGCTTTTCTAAACTTCCTGAATTACCACTGCATAATCTATAAACAAGTGTTATGCGCTAAAATGCTCAACATGAAAGAGATCATGGACGTAGCAACGAAGATCATCTGTTTTCTTCGCGCCAGATCACTTCAGTACAGTTGCCAAACTTACACAGAATCATAGCTCTGAGCCAGCTATTCCCTTAGCCTTCAGCAGCAACGACTTTATGGGATTCTTCACTAATAAAATAGGTTCTATTAGAAACAAAATCATCAGCATCCTCCCCAACACGATCTCTTCTTCCTCAGTAAGTGAGGCAGCATCTGAGGTAACTGTAGAACCTCATCTGTGTTTGAACTGTTTTGATGCAGTTGAGCTTTCAGAGTTATCAAAAAAATTAACTTCATCTAAACCTTCAACTTGTATCTTAGACCCAATCCCAACCAAATTATTTAAAGAAACATTTCCTTTGGTTACTGCCCCCATTTTAGATATAATTAACCTATCCTTAGTAAATGGATACGTACCGCAGGAGTTTAAGGTTGCTGTAATTAAACCTCTTCTTAAGAAACCTTCTCTGGATCCAGATGACCTCATGAATTATAGACCAATATCTAATCTCCCATTTTTATCTAAAGTCCTTGAGAAAATAGTGGCCAATCGAGTATGTGAGCATCTAAACACTAATGATCTGTTTGAGGAATTTCAGTCAGGTTTTAGAGAGTATCACAGCACTGAAACCGCATTAGTGAAAGTTACAAATGATATTCTCACGGCCTCAGATAAAAATCTTGTGTCTGTTCTGGTCTTGTTGGACCTCAGTGCTGCTTTTGACACAGTCGATCACAATATTCTCTTAGAAAGGCTTGAACATGTTGTAGGGATCAAAGGAACAGCGCTAGGCTGGTTTAAATCTTATTTATCTGACAGATTTCAGTTTGTTCATGTACATGAGAAATCTTCTTCATNCAAGGGGTGGGCCCATTTAACAATATACCAGCATTTATTTCTTATTTATTCTTTAAAATTACTTTTATTTTATGGTGTGTTAATTAATGTTTACATTTGTTTTGTCAGAAAGAACACTTAATGTGGTCTGATATTTTTAGAATACTCCACATGGGAATAACAGGGAATTTAGGAGGAAATTACAGGGTAGGAACTTTTCTTTCCAAACGAGTTGCGTGTGGGACACTAAAAGCGACGGACCGCTCCCTCCGCGCTCAGTTGTATTCAAGTACAGTTGAATGCAGCTTGTAGGATGGGGCGGGAGTGGGCACTGGGCACGACCACACCATATATGGAAAGACGCCATATTGTTCCGGAAATTACGCAATTTGACATTTTTCCGGAAATGACGCCATTTTTTCCGGAACTGTACTTGAACTGAAGGGGGCGCTATTTCCTGTTCCAGTTGCGGTATGTTACTTTGAAAAACGAGTTTACGAAGTTAAGTTCGACAAGTTAACCGCTTGACTGTATTCAGTGAATGGATTCACCATGGAAAGCACACGAAGTCAGCAAAAGGTATTTGTGCATTAATAAAGCAATTGTCAAATTGAAAATTATTGTTTGATTTTGTTTTATTTTAATCGAGTGATTACCATTATTAGTAGTTAACTTGTAACTTGCTAATTACGCTAAAATGAGCACATGGCAGAAACACCAAGCTAACGCTAAGTTGCATAGCTAATCATTTCACCGCAGTGCAACCAACCATCACTAATAGAAAAGTTGACGATTAAGAAAAATAGTGAATGCTGTAAATTTGTATTGATTTGTATTTCTTTCTACAGATGCATGTGTCCATTTGTAATGTTCAGAAGGGAGAGAAATTAAGACCAATTACATCAAGCAAGGATGAGAAATACAGATGTCCTCTTTGCCCATACAGTTCCGAGGACTCGTACAAGGTGGAAATCCATCTTGTAAATACTGCCGTGGTTCAGCATAACGGTATGTGAAATTATTCTTTGAAAACACAAATGTTTGTGACTGTAGTGTTAGCTTTCTAGTCATTAATACCAGTAGTTAACCCTTTTTTAAATGTACGTTTATACACCAAAGGTGAATTAATGGAAAATCAGTCAGATTTTTGAAACCATAGTCTGTGGTTGATAAAAATGTGAACAATTGAAGTTCTTGTCTGAAAAAATAATTTCTTTGGAGGCAGATTTTACTTTTATTATAATAATAATAATAATAATAATAATAATAATAATAATAATAATAATAATATTACTACTACTATTACTACTAATGATAATAATAATAATAATAATGATGATGATAATAACGATGATGAGAAAACAGTGATGAGAAACTTCAAATATCCCTTTATAAAATCATGAACTTTTAATTTTCTGATCTATGGTATGTGTTTCTAATCTTGAGTAGATGTGTTTGCTCTTACACTGTCATTTGTTGTGCTTTCCCTGTTTGAGTGTAAATCCAGTGTTCATGGCATAAATATATGTACTAAATATGTATTTATTAATGTATACCTTTTTTTGTTTTTTTTACAGAATTCTGTATATTCAAGTGTTCTCTATCCTGTGATGGTGCATCTCATTTTCACTGTCCATATTGTTCATCAACCTATAGAAGAAGGGACCGGTTTGTGAGTCATTTGGTGAATCACACAGTGTCACTGAAACCGTTATGTGTAGCAGCACCACTACCTGTGCATCCAGCCACAGCAGCACCACTACCTGTGCATCCAGCCACAGCAGCACATCTACCTGTGCAGCCAGCCACAGCAGCACCACTACCTGTGCATCCAGCCACAGCAGCACATCTACCTGTGCATCCAGCCACAGCAGCACCACTACCTGTGCATCCAGCCACAGCAGCACATCTACCTGTGCATCCAGCCACAGCAGCACATCTACCTGTGCAGCCAGCCACAGCAGCAC
>SSNS01000116.1:1719547-1741385 GCA_006937985.1 Aphyosemion australe
ATTGAAAATTATTGTTTGATTTTGTTTTATTTTACTCGAGTGATTACCATTATTAGTAGTTAACTTGTAACTTGCTAATTACGCTAAAATGAGCACATGGCAGAAACACCAAGCTAACGCTAAGTTGCATAGCTAATCATTTCACCACAGTGCAACCAACCATCACTAATAGAAAAGTTGACGATTAAGAAAAATAGTGAATGCTGTAAATTTGTATTGATTTGTATTTCTTTCTACAGATGCATGTGTCCATTTGTAATGTTCAGAAGGGAGAGAAATTAAGACCAATTACATCAAGCAAGGATGAGAAATACAGATGTCCTCTTTGCCCATACAGTTCCGAGGACTCGTACAAGGTGGAAATCCATCTTGCAAATACTGCCGTGGTTCAGCATAACGGTATGTGAAATTATTCTTTGAAAACACAAATGTTTGTGACTGTAGTGTTAGCTTTCTAGTCATTAATACCAGTAGTTAACCCTTTTTTAAATGTACGTTTATACACCAAAGGTGAATTAATGGAAAATCAGTCAGATTTTTGAAACTATAGTCTGTGGTTGATAAAAATGTGAACAATTGAAGTTCTTGTCTGAAAAAATAATTTCTTTGGAGGCAGATTTTACTTTTATTATAATAATAATAATAATAATAATAATAATGATAATATTTTTATTACTACTACTATTACTACTACTACTACTACTACTAATAATAATAATAATAATGATGATGATGATAATAACGATGATGAGAAAACAGTGATGAGAAACTTCAAATATCCCTTTATAAAATCATGAACTTTTAATTTTCTGATCTATGGTATGTGTTTCTAATCTTGAGTAGATGTGTTTGCTCTTACACTTTCATTTGTTGTGCTTTCCCTGTTTGAGTGTAAATCCAGTGTTCATGGCATAAATATATGTACTAAATATGTATTTATTAATGTATGTTATACCTTTTTTTTGTTTTTTTACAGAATTCTGTATCTTCAAGTGTTCTCTATCCTGTGATGGCGCATCTCATTTTCACTGTCCATATTGTTCATCAACCTATAGAAGAAGGGACCGGTTTGTGAGTCATTTGGTGAACCACACAGTGTCACTGAAACCGTTATGTGTAGCAGCACCACTACCTGTGCATCCAGCCACAGCAGCACCACTACCTGTGCATCCAGCCACAGCAGCACCACTACCTGTGCATCCAGCCACAGCAGCACCACTACCTGTGCATCCAGCCACAGCAGCACCACTACCTGTGCATCCAGCCACAGCAGCACCACTACCTGTGCATCCAGCCACAGCAGCACCACTACCTGTGCATCCAGCCACAGCAGCACCACTACCTGTGCATCCAGCCACAGCAGCACCACTACCTGTGCATCCAGCCACAGCAGCACCACTACCTGTGCATCCAGCCACAGCAGCACCACTACCTGTGCATCCAGCCACAGCAGCACCACNGGAGTGTACAGCGGGGACTACAGTCGTTAAAGACTTTTCTCCCTGGCCCTGCCTCCCACATGCCTCCATCTAAAAGGCTAGGTTATCCTGAGTTATCTCTGTAGTTATGCTGCTATAGGCTTAGACTGCTGGAGGACATACTGACCACTTTCCACACTCTGCTACTCTCTTCTACCACCACTCTCTAATTGCATTATTTCCTGTTATTTCAGCTGTTAACTTTATTTTCTCTCTAAGTGTTTTTCTCCCCAGAAGAAGCTACACTGGCGTTCTGCTGAGCTGTGGTGGCCTCATGGAGGGGGCCATCGGCTGGCACACTGCTGCCAACCACTTAACATTCTCCCTCTCCTGATATTACATCTCACTTTCTTTAACATAGAATGTGCTACTATTAGTTCACCTATTGAATTAAGTATAGATTCACTCAGATAAAGACAATAAAGTTTCTCTTACTAAATAGAACTTCTACTACTATGAAATCACAGTGTAGCCATAGAAACACTACTTGATCTATATGGTGTGTGTGTGTGTGTGTGTGTGTGTGTGTGTGTGTGTGTGTGTGTGTGTGTGTGTGTGTGGGGTGTGCGTGTGCCTGCTCTGTCTTCTCAATCCCCAGTGAGTCGTAGCGGATGGCTGCTCATACTGAGCCAGGATCCTCTGGAGGTTTCGTCGTGTTAAAAGGGAGTTTTCCTTCCCACTGTCGCTACATGCTTGCTTAGTATGAGGATTGTATCAACACACAGTGATGCAATCTGCTGGGTTCCTTATATAGGAAACTTGAACTGAACTGTATTGGAATGTTTACTTTGTGAAGCGCCTTGAGACGACTCTTGTCGTGATTTGGTGCTATAGAAATAAACTGAATTGAATTGAATTGAAGCTGAATTCAAAGACGGCTATTCCGTGTTCATCTGGAGAAGGCTGAGTGCGACCACTCTGAGCTGTTGCTGCACACTGATGTGTGATGGCTTAGTCCAGTGTTTCCCAACCCTGGTCCTCAGGGCCCACTGTCCTGCATGTTTTCCATGTTGCCCTTTCAAACACCAGCGTTTCTCTGCTGCCACATTCCTGACATAATGAATGAGTGATGAACAGGCATCTGCAGCATGTGATGTCCTCCTGAGGAGGCAATCTAAATCAGGTGTTGTTACGGACGTCCCTCATTTTGTCCACCAGAGGCCCTCAGACACACTTCTACCACGCCCTGCCCTCAGCTCCTCTGCTGGTTCCACACCTGTGGGACATTTTAATTAGGTGCCTTCTTGATAAAAGGACTCACCTGGCATATGCACAGGGGGAGAGAACACTCACAGAGCATTGGTGACACGGAGGTGCCGTCACTGCTCTCGCTCTCCTCGCGCTGGGCTTACTTACAGCTTCTTTATTGAAAGCTCCTGGCATTTTTTCTACCCCTCAGTGGGTTATTTACAAGGCTTTAGCCTTTTCTTTATTTACCTTAAAGCTAATCGCTTTAATTGTTAGACTTGCTGCTGGCTCTTTACTGAGAGCCTTTCCAGAGGCCTGTTTTATTCAGAAGGCTCTGGTCCTTTAATTGTGTTGTTAACAGGCTGTAGGCCTGATCTGAAGCTGCCTTGATTTAATTTGTTTGGCTGTAGGCCTGCCCTGTTAGGAGGGCTTATCTTGTTTATATTAATTAATTATTTCTTTCCCTTTTCAGAGCGCTCCTCAGGTTTTAGGTTTTTTACCGTGGCAGCTATAAATTAGCTCCCCTGCCCCTTCCGAGCAGGTGTTTTGGGTTCATCCGACAGCTCATCACGGATTTCCTGGAGACTGAGGGGATGCTCCCTCCTCCTTCTGACCATGGTGAGGCCCCGCCGCCTTCCAGCGAAGTTGAGGAACGGCGTGATGAAAAAGGAGACCCTCGGCGTTGACCCGCCTTTACCAGGAATTGAACTAAAAGAAAACTTTTCTCCAGTTCCTCCTTCACCGGCTCGCAGTCCTCCTCGTTCCCCGATGTCGGAAACCCGACTAAAAGTTCGTCTTGCTCGCCTTCGGATCGAAGCAGAGGAACGAACTCTCGAAAGGAATCTGCGCCATGAGCTCGATATGAAAAGACTGGACACGGAAGTCCGCCTCCGAGAGCTGGAGCTGGAGGCCCAGAAACTTGCCGCTGCAGCCGTCTCCACTCCGTCTCCTGTCGTCTTGCCTCCCGCCGACGATCGCTGGATGAGTCATCCACCGCTTCGCCTTCACCGAGCGCTGCTTCTCCAGTGCCGGGGATTCCGGCCATCGACGTCAGCAAGTGCCTTGCCCTCCTTCCCCCTTTTAGAGAAACTGAAGTGGATGGGTATTTCCTTGCTTTCGAGCAGATTGCGGTGGTTCTGCAGTGGCCGCGTGAGATCTGGCTCCTGCAGTGTAAGCTAACAGTTAAGGCCCTTCAGGTTATTTCTGCTTTATCTTTAACGGACAGTTCGAATTATGAATGTGTGAAAAATGCCGTGTTAAATGCATACGAACTCGTCCCGGAAGCCTACAGGCAACGGTTCCGTTCCGAAAAACCCAAACTTCACCAGTCCTACGTAGAATACGCCCACAATAAATCTGTGCTATTTGAAAAGTGGTGTGCTGCGTCTAATGTTAAAACCTTAAGTGACCTCAAGGAGCTTATTTTAATAGAGGAGTTTAAAAGACACATGCCCGAGAGGCTTCTCCTCTACCTTAATGAACAGAAAGTAGTTTCATTTTCTTCTGCGGCCCTTTTGGCCGACGAGTTCTCGCTGACGCACAGGTCGCGAGAGCCGAGACAAGAGTCTGTTAGAGTGGTGAGACCTTCTGAAACGTCTCCCCGTTACAGTGTGCCTCCCGAGTGTGCCTATTGTCACAACCGGGGACATTCCATTCATGAATGCCGCCAGTTAAAACGGAAAAACTACCGGAATGGAAGTACGCCCCCTGCTAAAGATGTAGCCCTGTGTTCACCAGCGGCTAATCACGCTACAACTTGTGTGAAACCTCATTCTTGTTTTAAACCGTTTTTATCCACTGGACTTGTATCCCTGCGTGGTGGTGAGACACAGCACGAGGTAGTGATTTTACGGGACATGGGAGCATCTCAAACATTGATTAAATAGAGTATTCTTCCCTTTTCTGATGTTAGCCACGCCGGCTATTCAGTCATTCTGCAGGGCATTGAGATGGGTGCTATTCCTGCTGACATGCATCATATCCACCTTTCCTGCCCTCTAGTTACAGGTGACCTAGTGGTGGCCATACTGGAGGAGTTGCCTACTCAAGGTGTGGACCTAATTCTAGGTAACGATGCTGCAGTTGGACTAGTTCTACCTCCTCCTGAGCTCATCTCTACTCCAGAGGTTCATGATGAAAGCTCAGATTTGTTACCGGCATGTGTTTTAACTCGAGCTCAGCTTAGGAAAGATCCTGACGTTGCTCTTAAAGACACTGTTTTACATCCTCTTTTATCCGATGATGGGTCCTCTGTATCTGTTCCAGACCCAAGTGAAGGTCCTGATGTGCCCTCTAGAGGTCCCCTCAGGGATTTACCTATCAACTGTGACACCTTAGCTGAGGCCCAGAAAGCTGACAAGACTCTGCAAGCCTGTTTTGCATTAGTTGATGCTAACTCTCCCTCTAAAGGTCAAACTACTTATATGGTAGAAAAGGACATTTTATTTCATTGTTGGGCTCAGCCCTCTGCTAAAGGAGCGGAATGGAGAAAAATAAAACAGATTTTGGCTCCGGAAACATTGCTCCTCATCTGGTTGTTCTGCCGATTCCTAGGCATGGCTGGTTTTTATAGGTGCTTTTGCCGAAACTTTTCCACTGTTGCAAAACCTCTCACCGACATGCTAAGTACTCGTCTTCCATTTTCGTGGACCTCTGATTGCCAAACTGCTTTTGTTTCACTTCAAAAACTGCTCTGCTGTGCTCCAGTTCTAGCAGCTCCAGACCTTACCCGGCCGTTTAAGCTGAAAGTCGACGCCAGCAACACCGGGGCTGGAGCCGTTCTGATCCAGGAAGATGCGGATGGGATTGATCACCCTGTTTGTTATTTTTCCAGGAAGTTCAACCATGCTCAGCTGAACTACTCCCCCATCGAGAAGGAAACTTTAGCCCTTATTTGGTCCCTACAACATTTTCATGTCTAGGTTGGCAGCAGTACTTTCACCACTCTTGTTTTCACAGATCACAATCCTGTGACCTTCCTTAACCGGATGTTCAACCAAAACCAAAGACTAATGAGATGGGCCTTGTTAGTACAAGAGTTCTCCCTGGACATCCGCCACAAGAAGGGCTCCGATAACGTCTTTGCAGACGCTCTATCTCGCAGTGTTTAACCGGAGGCTCCCTTGTAGGCCTAGAGAACTCACCTCTTTAGGTGGCGTTCTTTTATTTGTTTTGGTAGTGTTGGGGGCCATGGAGGTTAGTGTTGGTCGTTCAATGCCGGCCATCTCGGGAACACCCTTGGTGCTGGGGAGGTGTGCTCTGGGAGAGAGCCCCTCCCCAAATCCCTGGTTATTTGTGTTTAATATGCCCGCCTTTCCGTCCCCATGAATACTAGGGGGGAGTTAGTTAGTGGGGTTGATTTTAGATAGCGGGAGTCCTCTTAAATCTTTTTACTGAAAACAAATATTGTTGTTTTATCCTAACTTTTACTATTTGTTTTCTCTTAAGGGGGGATGTGTTACGGACATCCCTCATTTCGTCCACCAGAGGCCCTCAGACACACCTCTACCACGCCCTGCTCTCAGCTCCTCTGCTGGTTCCACACCTGTGGGACATTTTAATTAGGTGCCTTCTTGATAAAAGGACTCACCTGGCATATGCACAGGGGGAGAGAACACTCACAGAGCATTGGTGACACGGAGGTGCCTTCACTGCTCTCTCTCTCCTCGCGCTGGGCTTACTTACAGCTTCTTTATAGAAAGCTCCTGGCATTTTTTCTACCCCTCAGTGGGTTATTTACCTTAAAGCTAATCGCTTTAATTGTTAGACTTGCTGCTGGCTCTTTACTGAGAGCCTTTCCAGAGGCCTGTTTTATTCAGAAGGCTCTGGTCCTTTAATTGTGTTGTTAACAGGCTGTAGGCCTGATCTGAAGCCGCCTTGATTTAATTTGTTTGGCTGTAGGCCTGCCCCGTTAGGAGGGCTTATCTTGTTTATATTAATTAATTATTTCTTTCCCTTTTCAGAGCTCAGGCTCTTCAGAGGCTAAACCTCTTCGGAGCATCCCTGTTAAAGGGGACCGCTCCTCAGGTTTTAGGTTTTTTACCGTGGCAGCTATAAATTAGCTCCCCTGCTCCTTCCGAGCAGGTGTTTTGGGTTCATCGGTTTTTACCTTATCAATTATGGTTGTCTGCCAGTCTTCCCCTTGATTTAGGGGCGTTTCCTCCCTCAGGGAGATAAATAGGGGATCATTTAATAAACATCCTCTTAAAAGCAACACACAGACTCTGGTTTTTGCTCACCGCCTTACAAGTTTAGTTATTTATTTTTTGGTTATTTCATTACTCCCTCTAGGCATCACTCCTAGCGAGCTGGGGGACGTAATAGGTGTGCTGAAGCGAGACATGAAAAACATGCAGGACAGTGGTCCCTGAGGACCATGGTTGGGAAACACTCACTGACAGTGATCAATATGATCAGCTCAGTAAATGCTTTCAAACGAAAGATGCAACATCAATCCTCAAAACTGCAGCACCATGATTTGACAAACTTCCAGAACCTGGCATCAGAGCTGGAGATGCAAGGGAAGGCCAGTGTGCAGCTTGACAGTGCACGCTACACAGAGCAGATTGACAGTTGTTTGTCAAAGTTTGACAAACGATTTCGAGACTTTACTTTGCTCGAGCCAGTCACTACATTCATGTGCTATCCTTTTCGGGAAGATGCTGAGGTTGATTCACTTGCATCAAAAATTGCAACACTGTTTCACCTGAACTCTCCTCAAGTGGAAGATGAGATTTTGACGTTACAAGCCGACATTCAGCTGAAGTAACAGAATATCTTGTAATTGTGTTGCTAGTCATTGTGAAACTGCATGATAAACTGCTCTTTTTTTGAACCCTTTCTACAGAGAATAAATTACTTCAATGATCCGTTGTTTTTCTTATAGTTCTCTGGTTGTCCTGGTATATCCACCTTTGTGTTATAGCATTTCCATTGTTTGCATTAATAAAAATATCAGTTACTTACATGAACAAAGCATCAATTTATTTATTTATTTAATCATTCATTCATTTAGGCCGATTTTTTGTGTTTTCTTTTAAATACGATATGTAATACATAATGTGAAAGTATCATCACTCAATTTTTAAGCAGTTAATGTAGTGAAATACAATGAATTACACAATACATCGTACTCATTAAACTGTTTAAACTGATTAGTTAAAAGTGAACATGGCAGTAGACAAGCATTTTGAATATAGTAAAATCACACATGTTGAATTTCTACATAACTAAACACGATTTCCTTAACTATTAGCGTAATGAATCGATATTTGCCGTCTTTGCTTTGCTTGTTTTAGGACAGACCAAACTGTCAACATGTTAACAAGAACTACTAGCTATTCCTGGTGGTATTGATTTTCAAAAAACTAAAGAGGCAACTTAAATGACATTTTTTAAAACAGAATTAAAATAAACTGAATCACAACAGAAAGTACACAATTGCTTATCAATAGCAACGTCTGCTTAGTTTGTTTACTACTACTTTATCATCTATTCAACAATGTCAACGTGTTGTTATCAACACTATTCCTCATTGCAAAAGAATAATGGAGAACTTGTAAAAGCTGGTGTAGTGGTCTGGTACTGGTGCCAGATCTCAAGAGGTGATTGACATGCTATTTGTTTACATGCTTTTGAATTTGTCATAAGACTCAATCTTATGTCCATTACCCTGACTCCACTTCTGAGAATAAGGTCAGAGTCATTGCGGAGATCTGGATAGTTTTGGTAGTTCACAGGCAACATCAACAGACACCTGCAGGTATGAGCTTGAGGTCGACACTGGAATGTTGTGGTGTCTATGAACTGAATGGTGATGTCTTTTCCTATGAGCATGTCTGCCCCTGTGCAGAAATGCAGAAAACCCTCTAACATTGATCAGATTCCCCAGTATACCTCTTCAGATGTCTTGCCACATTGGTTGGAATGGCTGTCATCTCTTCTGGGGATTTCTGGAGCTTCTTGACACATTTTGGTGTTGGGATCTGTTCCTCCATTATCTCCACAAGCCTGTGTGGATACAATGGATGTTTGAGGTTTTTTAAGATGGGCTTCCAGCTTTCAATGACAAACATTGGTGTCTGTATTAAGGTTTTGTTCCCCAATTGCGACACTAGTCCATCAGTGTTGTCTTCAGTTGCAATTTGATGTCAATCGTGTGCATCCAGCACATCCAGGAGGTCATCTTTGTCAGCAGTGTCAAAGGAACTCAACGCAAGCTCCAGAATTTCCCCTCTCTTCTTTTGAAACATGTTGCAAGAAGCTGTCTTTCACACTGCTGTATGTTGTTCCATTAAAAAGCTTCTTCTAAGAATGGTAGTAGGAAAAGGAGTGGGAAATATCCAACAGTTGTCAAACCTGTGACAAGGATTCTTGCAACTGCTTGCCATTCCTCAACTTGATACTCATGCCTAAGGAACGGTGTCTTCACATTAGCACCTATTGTGCATCTGCTGTAGAATTCTCCCCAGAATTCTGACAGGCAGTACACCTGATCCATCACCCTCCTCCAGCTTTCCATTGGGAAGTTTCCTTTTAATATGAATGTCTTTATTAATCAGTTCTGGGTCAGTAAAAGCACCTAAAAGGTCAGCAAGGTAGTTACCACATTGCACCACAATAATTACCTTTGGCTTTGATTCCTCCCAAGGCAGGGTGTCATCTAGGTCAGCTGGACCATTATCTGGCATACCAATAGTTTCTTCACCATCGTTGTAGGTCATATGCTGCACCTCAGCATTAGGTACTTCTGGCAAACTTTGTGTCACTTCAGTAACTTTGTATTCTACTTGGTCGGTTGTCATAAACTGTTGTAACTTCTAAGACTCTTTCGTCTATCACCAAGTCAATCATATATGTGCTTTCACCGTAATTTTGGTAGTCACTCTCTGATTGTGGATTCAAGAAGTTCATCACATCTGAGTCTGGCAGTAAAGATAAATCAATTATGACTTTAGGCTCTGATGCTTGATCTTCTTGGACATTGTGTGGGTAGTCTTCCACGACTTCCAATGTTGTAACCTGATGATCATCAGAAGAGCTTGCTGTGTCTTGAACAACCTTTTTGGTAAAGAGGTACAATCAGAGTATCTTCACTTTGATTTTTTCATAAAAGCCTCAACTGAGATATCAGGATCAATTTCTTTTTGTGCAAAGTCATGAATCTTGCACTTATGATCCGTCAGTTTCAGAGACCTGCAGACAGCGTCGGAAAAACAGGGATTCTGCCATTTCTTGGATGTCACTTACTTTTGTTTTTACATCCACTGTGATGCACAGAGTACCTCCACCTTTCACAATTCGTACCTGTTTGAAACTATTCTGTTTCACTGAAATTCATCAACCAAGCTGTGGCTACATTTTAGCTCATCCCCACCAGTGTGTGAATGTGTGTGTGAATGGGTGGATGACTGATTGTGTTGTGAAGCACCTTGGGGTGTTGTAAAACCCTAAGAAGGCGCTATAGAGTTATGGTTTTATTTCCATTGGTTTATTTGTTTCAAATGATAAATGACCCGCACTTGTATAGTGCATTTGTGAGTCTAAGGACTCCAAAGCACTTTACACTACAACTTTGTACTGTGTCCATTGTATTGCAGCAAGATGTTTAGGAGGATTTAGGGTAACATTTTGTTTTGCTCTTCAAAATAAAACCAAAATTAAATCCAGCAAAAGTATTTTACATTTTTCTCACTTTTTATTTATACCAATATACCATTAGAATTTTTTTAACATTTTAAAACATCAATGAAATATGACTTAGCTATTGTCATATAAATGATTAACCTTTTAACCCCTTTTTTAAAACTGTAACACCTCAGTAACTTAATAAATGCACTAAGACATTGTGCTAAAATCATATTTCATTGATCTTTTAACCCTTCATAGGGCACTCAATTAGTTTAAAATTTCAACCCAAATCAATCAATCAATCAATCAATCAATCAATCAATCAAAACTTTATTTATATAGCGCCTTACACGCCCTACACGGGAGGCCAAGGCACTGAAGAACAACATAAAAACATGATAAAAAACAAAAAATTAAAACAGTAAATGACAATATAAAACTATAAAAATACATAAAACATGCATATACAAAATGCATGGAACATAGACACATAAAACAAGCAGACTTCAAGCAAGGTCTGGAAACGCTAGACGATAAAAATGTGTTTTCAGTTGACTCTTAAAAACCTCCAGAGATGTAGAAAGTCTAACGGATGGTGGTAGCTGATTCCAGAGGGATGGCACTGAGAAAGCCCGATTACCACAAGTCCAACACCTAGTGCGGGGGACCACAAGCAGGCACTGATCAGAGGAGCGCAGGGAGCGTGTTGGCACATGTCTCTTCAGGAGCACCGATAAATAAAAGGGGAGACCTCCCTGAATGAAGCGAAAAACAAACACCAAGAGTTTAAAACGTGCCCGATAAAAGACCGGAAGCCAGTGTAGGGAGGCCAGAACTGGGCTGATATGGTCCCATTTCCTGACCCCGGTAAGAAACCTGGCGGTGCTGTTCTGTACAATCTGGAGCCGACGAAGTGATGAGTTACAATAATCTAGCCTAGAGGTTACAAAAGCATGGAGTACATGCTCCAGGTGGACTCTTGACAGCATAGGTTTAATTTTAGAAAGGCAACGCAGATTAAAAAAACATGATCGAATCACAGAGTTGATGTAAGCGTCAAACTTAAGGCCAGAGTCAATTCTCACCCCCAAGCTAGTGACCACTTGCTTCAAAAAGGGGGAGAGAGGGCCCAAATCAACTTTGGAACTCATAGCCTGCCTGCTGTTTAGGCTTAAAATAATCAGCTCTGTTTTACCCTCATTAAGATAAGGCAGTCATCTGCATATAAGTGGAACTGAAGGCCATGTTTACGGAGGATTGGGCCAAGGGGCAGCAAATAAATGGAAAAAAGAAGAGGGCCAAGAATCGAGCCCTGTGGGACCCCCCCAGCGAAGGTCCTCCCAGGAAGAAAACGCGTTGCCCAATTTAACACAGAGCGTCCTTCCATGGAGGTACGAGCGGAACCAGTCCAGTACAGACCCAGTGATCCCAACCCACTGCTCCAAACGATCCAGGAGAATGGCATGGTCGACCGTATCAAAAGCTGCAGTTAGATCTAACAAAAGGAGCACAACAGACAAACCCTGGTCCAAGGAAATATAGATGTCATTAAAAACCCTCAACAAGGCTGACTCAGTGCTATGACCAGACCTAAACCCTGATTGAAAAACCTCGAACAAATCGGAGTCAGATATATGAGACACAAGCTGCTGATAAACAACTTTCTCCAGCAGTTTCAAGGTAAAAGGGAGGTTGGAAATTGGCCTGTAATTAGCAAGCACAGAGACATCAGCTCCAGGTTTCTTCAGGATCGGCCGAATCGCTGCAGCTTTCAATGCAGCCGGAACCACTCCTGTGCTCAGGCTCCCATTAATGATCAGACCTAGCGACGGACTTAGACACAGGAAAGCCTCCTTCCAGAGATGAGGTGGCAAGACGTCAAGTGTAGAACCAGACGGCTTTTGCCCAGAGACTAACTTGTACAACTCTGAATATGAGACGGAATTAAAGGAGCTAAAGGTGGACCGAGATGGAATAACTGGATCAGACCCTGTATAAGAGCCAGAAATAGCTACCGGTACTCTAATATCAGAGACTTTACTAACAAAAAAGTTATGAAAGTCAACACAGTCTCCAGCAAGAGTAGAAGATGTAAAACCAGGCTCCTGAAACACCAAGTCAGTGTTGAACGTTTTATACAGAATCTTTGGGTTATGAGAGTTTGTGTCAATGATGTTAGCAAAATAGGCGGTTCTAGCGACCCTCACAGCATCCTGGTATGCAACCAGCGATGCTCTGAACATCTCGTGGGAGACCTGTAGGCCATCCTTCTTCCACTTTCTCTCACAGGACCTACATGTCCGCCTGCAGGCCCGAGTGGCGTCAGATAGCCATGTCTCTCTCCGAGGCCCAGGCTTCCTAAAGGCTGGTTTATACTCTCTGTGAGCTCCGCAACGGAGAGACGCACACGGAGCGTCTGAAAGGTTTTCACATTCGAACTTCTGTTCAGGCAGCGGAGTGCTGCAAAGCAATTCCCCGCCAGGACAACAGAGGGCGTAGCGCTATTCTGTGATATCCTGCCACCATGACACTCATGTATCTGGTTCACAATAGTGTATTTACTCATGTTTTTACATTGTTTTAATGTATTTCAGAGACTTTTTAACACGGACTAATTTGTCCTTCATTCTCCTCCACCTCTTCATCCAGTCGCCACCTCTAAACCCACGTTTCCCGTCGTTTCCATCCACGTTCGTTCCGTATTTTGTACTCCTTCAGTCACGGGTGAATAAACGTTCATATTTCCGGACTTTTCCGCGATGCGTTCTTCAATCTATTCTGGGTCTGCCGCCAAATATTTTTTTACTTATTAACGGAGCAACAGCGGTGCTGGTGACGAAGTTACAGGAAGCGTCATCCTGACCAATCACAAGCTTGCGGTCTCCGTCACTTTCGACGGATGTTTAAAATTTGGGGCATGTCTCCGTCACCTTCCGCGAGCCAGTCGGAGAGCCCTTGCGCCGACGCAAAATGGCGGTGCGTGCGTCTGTTTCACGCAGACGGACCGAGTATAAACCAGCCTTAAGCCTTAGAGAAGCAAAAAACCAAATCCAGGGTGTGACCCCTGGAGTGAGTTGGGCTCAAAACCCATTGTGTTAAATTGAATGAGTCCAACAGATTCAAAAAGTCTCTAGCCAGCAGGTTGTCAGGGCAGCATACATGGATATTAAAATCACCAAGAAATAAAACATGGTCATATCTCAAGATGCGGTTGGTGACCAGGTCAGAGAAATCATTAAGAAAGTTAGAATCAGTCTTAGGAGGGCGATAAATCAGCACAACAAGCAGGCGGGGGGTGATGGAGAGTTCAAACACAGTTCAAATGAAGCAGATAACACTGCAGGTGTAAGCTGTCTGCAAGAAAAACAGGATTTAAAAACCAACGCCAGCCCTCCACCTCTGCCCCGAGATCTTGGAATATTAAAACAGGAACAGCCAGCTGGAACCAGCTCCACCAGAGCGCTTGAGTCATGAGGGGGAATCCAAGTCTCACAGATGCAAAGAAAGCTCAAGCCGTAGTGAATAAAAAAGTCCTTAAGAATAAAAGTTTTGTTCAAAACAGACGTTGACCAGACCAAACCGGGCCGGAGGCAGGGCGACAGCACCAGGATCCCGCGTCGGCACAATCTGCTCCAGCGCCGAACCCGTGAAACGAACTGGGAGCAGACACCCCTGGAGCGGGGTCTCCGAGCCCACTGGACGCTGATCTGACTCACTGTCAAAGCCAGCCAGCTTAACAAGGGAGGAGGCTGAGTAAACCCACGGACGCCACGGAGCAACCAGGTCACGAACCGGACCAGAACAGATCAGCCGCTCCTTCAGAGATTCAGGTGATCCAGCTCGACGTCTCACTCGTCGACCACCTCGCTTTCCACGTCGTCTGCGGTGCTTCCTTCTCAGCCTAGGGCGGACAGAAGGCCGGCGCATCATGACTGGTGGAGCAGGAATACCCGGACCAACAGGACTACAGCACGGTCCACTGGAATCCCAAGGCACAGCAACAGCCACTTCAACAGGTGGACAAAGCTTAAGCAGCTCAGCTCGATCGTAAGTCACCAACGTAGCCACATCATCAAAAGAAAACATCAGGAACAAAAACAATAAATAAAAACAAATAAATCATTGTGTTAAGGAGGACAGCAAAGATGGGTGGCAAGCCACACACACTGGCCATCTTGCCAATTCTCAACCTCAATGGAGGAAATGGTATGGTTGTTGGTGATCAGTTCTGTGACTGGCAAAGGAGGCTAATTTAAACCCATACCTGGTAAAACCAAAGCATAATATAAGACCTTTTTATCTTGATCTGGGATTTTCTGGACAACACTACCTGTAGCATCAAGATGGAGGGAATGGGTGATGACCGTTTCAAGTGTTCTGCTAGAATCCTTATTCCTGTGTCTGTATGTAAGTGTACAGCAAATGGATCTATTTGCAAGTGCTGTACATAGCTTTTTGATGACGTTTGACTGCATGTTTCTTTAATTAATTCTTGGGTCAGCATGAGTTCAAGCATTATGTCATTGTGAAGCCTAGTACACTTTTGAATCTCAGAAGATATTTTTTCAGCACATCCTTGGTTAGGCTTCTTGTTATGTTTCCAGCCATTAGTTCATCCATGGGTGTCTGTCTTAATGCAGAGCAATAATAATTGCTGACACCATTCCTCAAAGCTTTTGCAAGTTTACCTCGTCTTAGGTATTTCGCTTGCCTGAATCGTGATGAATTGTTTTGGTGTTTTATTTCACCAAAGCGCCTTACTTCAAAGCCAATTTTTTTGTCTTCTGCTTTTGGGGTCCTTTTTCTGGTGAAAGAGTAGACAGCCATGCATCCATCAAATGAACACCGTGCAGAAACATGGAAAAATGGAGACTTCTTTTTACGACTGTCACTTCGCTTAACATGATATTTAAAATATTATATTTATTTCCCGTATTTGACCATTTTTTTCAACGGTGATGGAAAATCTGAAGGGGGTGTGTCATTTTGACATGATTGCAATTAACACTCCCGTCTCACGCAGCTGTGCAGAACCTCACACACAGAGAACAACGCGCAGGTAACACAATCAATGGAGAAAAGCGCGTTTCGGAGCGCGTTTGTTCCAAGTCACCCAAAATCAATCAAGAAAAGATTGTCATCAGAGCATCATCGTTATCTCACACTGGGACCGGGACACCATTCTCAACGAATCATATTACTGACAGCGCGCTGAAGCAGCCTGAAGGGCTCAAGTACAGTTGAATGCAGCTTGTAGGATGGGGCGGGACTGGGCACTGGGCACGACCACACCATATATGGAAAGACGCCATATTGTTCCGGAAATGACGCAATTTGTCATTTTTCCGGAAATGACGCAACTTTTTCCGGAACTGTACTTCAACTGAAGGGGGCGCAATTTCCTGTTCCAGTTGCGGTATGTTACTTTGAAAAACGACTTTACGAAGTTAAGTTCGACAAGTTAACCGCTTGACTGTATTCAGTGAATGGATTCACCATGGAAAGCACACGAAGTCAGCAAAAGGTATTTGTGCATTAATAAAGCAATTGTCATATTGAAAATTATTGTTTGATTTTGTTTTATTTTACTCGAGTGATTACCATTATTAGTAGTTAACTTGTAACTTGCTAATTACGCTAAAATGAGCACATGGCAGAAACACCAAGCTAACGCTAAGTTGCATAGCTAATCATTTCACCACAGTGCAACCAACCATCACTAATAGAAAAGTTGACGATTAAGAAAAATAGTGAATGCTGTAAATTTGTATTGATTTGTATTTCTTTCTACAGATGCATGTGTCCATTTGTAATGTTCAGAAGGGAGAGAAATTAAGACCAATTACATCAAGCAAGGATGAGAAATACAGATGTCCTCTTTGCCCATACAGTTCCGAGGACTCGTACAAGGTGGAAATCCATCTTGCAAATACTGCCGTGGTTCAGCATAACGGTATGTGAAATTATTCTTTGAAAACACAAATGTTTGTGACTGTAGTGTTAGCTTTCTAGTCATTAATACCAGTAGTTAACCCTTTTTTAAATGTACGTTTATACACCAAAGGTGAATTAATGGAAAATCAGTCAGATTTTTGAAACTATGACTGGCAAAGGAGGCTAATTTAAACCCATACCTGGTAAAACCAAAGCATAATATAAGACCTTTTTATCTTGATCTGGGATTTTCTGGACAACACTACCTGTAGCATCAAGATGGAGGGAATGGGTGATGACCGTTTCAAGTGTTCTGCTAGAATCCTTATTCCTGTGTCTGTATGTAAGTGTACAGCAAATGGATCTATTTGCAAGTGCTGTACATAGCTTTTTGATGACGTTTGACTGCATGTTTCTTTAATTAATTCTTGGGTCAGCATGAGTTCAAGCATTATGTCATTGTGAAGCCTAGTACACTTTTGAATCTCAGAAGATATTTTTTCAGCACATCCTTGGTTAGGCTTCTTGTTATGTTTCCAGCCATTAGTTCATCCATGGGTGTCTGTCTTAATGCAGAGTAATAATAATTGCTGACACCATTCCTCAAAGCTTTTGCAAGTTTACCTCGTCTTAGGTATTTCGCTTGCCTGAATCGTGATGAATTGTTTTGGTGTTTTATTTCACCAAAGCGCCTTACTTCAAAGCCAATTTTTTTGTCTTCTGCTTTTGGGGTCCTTTTTCTGGTGAAAGAGTAGACAGCCATGCATCCATCAAATGAACACCGTGCAGAAACATGGAAAAATGGAGACTTCTTTTTACGACTGTCACTTCGCTTAACATGATATTTAAAAGCAAATAGACAGCATGGATTCTTTTTGATAAACTCTTGGTATAATAAATCAATCCAAGGGGGGATCATTTATTCTTCCCAGGTTTGATTTGATTTTCAACTGTTTTCTTGTTAGATAAATTTTGAACATTTTTGGTTCAGCGTTACAATTTCTGTCCTGACTGTTTCCCTGATGGCCATCTGAATTAGAGCACTTTGTACACATTTAATTCTGAAGGGGACTAGTCTTCTAATCCGTCTGACCTTTTTGTGAAGTTTGTTCGCCTTGACTGTCCCTTGGAGTGACTGTGGCTGTGGAAGACATCCTCTTGTGAACTGTCCTCTCCAACACATGCTGTTTGATCTATTCCTTCAGTGGGACTCATGGCCTCATCACTGCTGTTTTGAACACATTCTTCAAGGTGTTTTGAAATCATTTGTCCTTTTCTAGCCCTCGTCCTTCCTTTTCTTTGGGCCTTTTTTATCATTATTGTTGTCCCCTGTAACTTTCCCTTGGTGTGCCTGTGCCCGTGTTGGACAACTTTCTGTATCCTCTTGTGGATAGTCCCTCTCTTCATCTGTGGTTATCTTTCTGCTAACCCTTACACTCTGTTGTGTATCCTTTTTAGGGATGAACGCAAACCACCCTCTTTTCCTGATCTCTCTTCCTAATAATCACAATAAATATACATAAAATACAATATATTAGTCATTAATGTTTTTTCCTAACTAAATAAATAACAACAATAATGATATATACCGATTCAGCTAGCAATTAGTGTAGGTTGCCATCTTGCGGCACCGTCATTGCTGCGGTGAGAGTGACTCATTGTGCTCATTGTAAACAGACCAGCCCCAGTGACAGCATGATGAATAACTGGATTGATTATGTTAGATTCTTTTATTATTATTCTTTGATTAGCACTCCAACATCTCAACAGAGAACACAAATCCACCACAGGCAACAATGCAATTTAACAAGGCTATAAGGTATTGACTGAAGCACAAGCTTATTATGCCAACCATTTTTTAAAAGAAAAATCACTTAATATTCAGTTCATCTACATAAGACTCGAAACAACAAAAAAAGTAAACCTTCCACCGTAGACAAGTAAATACAGTAAATTAAATTAAATCCCATGACACCAATCTAATCAAAACAACCAAGAGTTTCAATATTATTTTTTTTTTACTCTTTCATCCCTGTTTTATATATTTTTCTAATATTCTAGTTTTAAACACGTTTTTAAACACAGAGAGTGAACTACACCTTTTTAAATCACTTTCATAACTATTCCACAAGTTGACTCCTCTAACAGAACAGACAGTGGCCTTCAGTAACTGACCATGGTTTATAAAACTTTTACATACATTAATTTATAAATTCATTTTTTTGAGCAATAAACTGGAATATTTACATGGAGATAACATACTTTACCATTAACACTGTGCATGTAGCATATATCTAACATTTAATCATTATGGACATTAGGGTGGTACGAATTATTCAACCATCCATGATACACTTAGCATTTCAACTGTCATGTTTACAAGAGCAAACTGTTTATTTATTTGCCCATGAGTAAATTAATGACTTGTACAGGTGCGCGGACATTTTAAATGTTCCACACAGAGAACATTGCTAAGGCAAAATAATCCATCAAGAAAAGATTACCATCAGAGCATTTTCTCACACTTGCACATTCTCTGCATCTCGCTGATGCCAGCATGCTGAAGAGACGCTCGGACCTGTGCACAAGAGCGCAATGCTAAGCACTTCCAGATCTGGAGAGTGGAAACTCTTTTTCTGAGAGTTTCACCAACCTTGCGCATGCACAATGTTCTGATAGTAAGATAGTTATTATGGATATCTGGAATGTTAATTTCTGCTCAGAAAAATAGAATTATAGATATGTGTGATACATATCCAGTCTGCTTAATAAATGTTAAAATGGCTTGCCATATTCACGCGCTGATTGTCCGTCGTCAATGTCGGGCGGTAGGGAGGGGCGGGGGAATGATCTTGATGCCAGGCTATCCCAGAGCAGGGGTACAAGGGTGGCAGGGTTGGGCGATTGGACTAATTATTCGACCATGATTGGCTGAGCCGTTCAACGGTTTTACAAGAGGTGATTTGTTTATTTATTTGTCCGTGAGTAAGTTTCTTAATGATTCATGCACATGCGCAGATATTTTACCCGTTACCCACAGAATTCATCACGGAGGTAACATCATGAAAAGATTTCCATCAAAGCGTCTGCAGTATTCTCCGCATGTCGCTGCTGGCAGTGCGTACAAGCGGTGCGCATGAGGAACTCGGAGCGCGTCACCTGTGCACAAGAGCGCATGTCAACGGCTTCTAGATATGGAAAGTGAAAACCCTTCTTTCAGAGAGTCTGAGTAGTGTTCTGGTTATTTCATTCGGAGAAATGTTTCCTGATTTTAAAATGGCACCCGATTAGGATCCAGCGTGTCAGCGGAGCTCTGAATCAGAACATTTAAACAGCCATGAGTCTGTCTGAGGCAAAAGTCCAGAACCTTGTTATTTTTGCCTTTCAACAAGCTCCATAGAGACATCTGATGACGCACAAGCAGGTGACCAGTTCACACGGAGCGGAAGGAATGTGCGTTTGAGCCGCAGCAGGTGAAATGTTTTAAGTGAAATTGTTTAATTGCATTGTTTATTTGTTACTGGGGCACTCTGGTCAGCTTGTTTGTATATGTGACCCACAACCAAGGTCCGAGCTTCAACGCTCTGTCCTGCCCAGTGCGCTCGCAGTCAATAGCAAGATATTTCCCGTATTTGACCATTTTTTTCAACGGTGATGGAAAATCTGAAGGCGGTGTGTCATTTTGACATGATTGCAATTAACACCCCCGTCTCACGCAGCTGTGCAGAACCTCACACACAGAGAACAACGCGCAGGTAACACAATCAATGGAGAAAAGCGCGTTTCGGAGCGCGTTTGTTCCAAGTCACCCAAAATCAATCAAGAAAAGATTGTCATCAGAGCATCATCGTTATCTCACACTGGGACCGGGACACCATTCTCAACGAATCATATTACTGACAGCGCGCTGAAGCAGCCTGAAGGGCTCAAGTACAGTTGAATGCAGCTTGTAGGATGGGGCGGGAGTGGGCACTGGGCACGACCACACCATATATGGAAAGACGCCATATTGTTCCGGAAATGACGCAATTTGACATTTTTCCGGAAATGACGCAACTTTTTCCGGAACTGTACTTCAACTGAAGGGGGCGCTATTTCCTGTTCCAGTTGCGGTATGTTACTTTGAAAAACGACTTTACGAAGTTAAGTTCGACAAGTTAACCGCTTGACTGTATTCAGTGAATGGATTCACCATGGAAAGCACACGAAGTCAGCAAAAGGTATTTGTGCATTAATAAAGCAATTAATAAACCTCTCCCTGGGCTGCCACCTTATCGTGGTGGAGGGGTTTGAGTGTCCCAATGATCCTAGGAGCTAAGTTGTCTGAGGCTTTATGCCTCTGGTAGGGTCACCCATGGCAAACAGGTCCTAGGTGAGGGATCAGACAAAGTGCAGCCCAAAGACCCCTTATGATGAATAAAATGAATGGAACCAGTGTTCCCTCGCCCGGACGCGGGTCACCGGGGCCCCCCCTCTGGAGCCAGGCCTGGAGTTGGGGCACGCTGGCGAGCGCCTGGTGGCCGGGCTTTCACCCATGGAGCCCGGCCGGGCATAGCCCGAAGAGGAGACGTGGGTCCCCCTTCCCATGGGCCCACCACCCGTGGGAGGGGCCAAAGGGGTCGGGTGCGATGTGCAAAGGGCGGTAGCCGAAGGCAGGGACCTTGGCGGTCTGATCCTCGGCTACAGAAGCTAGCTCTTGGTACGTGGAATGTCACCTCTCTGGTGGGGAAAGAGCCGGAGTTGGTGTGTGAGGTTGAGAGGTTCCGACTAGATATAGTTGGACTCACCTCAACGCATGGCTCTGGCTCTGGAACCAGTTTCCTCGAGAGGGGTTGGACTCTCTACCACTCTGGAGTTGCTCCCACTGAGAGGCGCCGAGCAGGGGTGGGCATACTTCTTGCCCCCCATCTTGGTGCCTGTACGTTGGGGTTTACCCCGGTGAGCGAGAGGGTAGCCTCCCTCCGTCTTCGGGTGGGGGGACGGGTCCTGACTGTGGTTTGTGCTTATGCACCAAACTGCAGCTCAGACTACCCACCCTTTTTGGAGTCCCTGGAGGGGGTGCTGGAAAGCGCTCCTTCGGGTGACTCCCTCGTTCTGCTGGGGGACTTCAATGCTCACGTGGGCAACGACAGTGAGACCTGGAGAGGTGTGGTTGGGAGGAACGGCCCCCCTGATCTGAACCCGAGTGGTGTTCTGTTATTGGACTTCTGTGCTCGTCATGGATTGTCCATAACAAACACCATGTTCAAGCATAAAGGTGTCCATATGTGCTCTTGGCACCAGGACACCTTAGGCCGCAGGTCGATGATCGATTTTGTTGTCGTTTCATCTGATCTGCGGCCGCATGTCTTGGACACTCGGGTAAAGAGAGGGGCGGAGCTGTCAACTGACCACTACCTGGTGGTGAGTTGGCTTCGATGGTGGGGGAGGATGCCGGTCAGACCTGGCAGACCCAAACGTGTTGTGAGGGTCTGCTGGGAACGTCTGGCAGAGTCTCCCGTCAGAAGGAGCTTCAATTCCCACCTCCGACAGAACTTCGAACACGTCCCGGGGGAGGCGGGGGACATTGAGTCCGAATGGACCATGTTCCGTGACTCCATTGTCGAGGC
>SSNS01000117.1:0-35000 GCA_006937985.1 Aphyosemion australe
ATGACCATATTTGGGACAGCACAGCCCAGCTGCTGGGAGGAGAAATATTTTAAAACCTTTCCAAACTAGTTAACGCTACGACCACAATTTTTGGAGTACGTCCATAAATTATAGCTCAAAACGGAGGAAAATCCGTCAGCTTTCATCCAGCGCAAGTTTCATTTCCCTCGGTTCTACGGTTCTCTCAGGACACGGCCTGAAGTCGAGCAAAGTCTGTTTTTGGCCCTATTCTTTTGAATGGGGGGAGGAGGAGACGTTCCTGAACTTTCCAAAATCGTACCTCAAGTTTAACCTGTGATTGTAGAAAAACCGTAAAAGATATCAAGAAGCTGAAAAAATTTGAAATAGTTGAACTTCTTTTGAGTTTGTTAAAAGTTGAATGAAGTCTCTAGGTTGAAGTTAACCCTGGCAAGTAAGAGGTCAAAAAGATGAACGATTTTGTTCAAAATTGAGCGATTTTAAGCCTTTTCCATTCATTTCAATGGGCTGAAAAATGGCAGAAAAAGCTGAATAAATTGGAAACGGTTGAAGATATCAATACCAAGAGATATAGCCGGAAAGAGCTGAACGAGCTGAACGGTTTGATACCAAACTTGCTGAAATAGCTGAAAAACTGTAGGAGGAGATACAGTTCAAAAAACGTACGGAAGCAGAGGTTATAAGAAGAAGAAGAAGAAGAAGAAGAATAATAAAGAGAAACAGGAAAACAATAGTTTGAATGCATACTGCATTCAAACTAATAATAAAGAGAAACAGGAAAACAATAGTTTGAATGCATACTGCATTCAAACTAATAATAAAGAGAAACAGGAAAACAATAGTTTGAATGCATACTGCATTCAAACTAATAATAAAGAGAAACAGGAAAACAATAGTTTGAATGCATACTGCATTCAAACTAATAATAATAATAATAATAATAATAATAATAATAATAATAATGTGTGTGCAATTTGATTTGATTTAGCATCATTAGAGACAGAAATGAAGGCAAAAACACATGAAGAGGGATTTCTGATCATTCATTTGATTGTAGTTCTAGTTGTGTTTGGAGCACATAAGAAAGGTTTACATGGTCTTGTAGCCAAGGTTCTGAGCTTTCTTTAGAGGTGCAGCTTGACTATATTGATATTTAGGGCATGGATTTTGCTGCTAAACTTCAACATCCCCCAATTGGGGGACCCTCGGGCTTAAAGGGTTAAATGCGTTATTTTTTTTATGAATTAATCATAATTAACGCGTTAAATTCCCACCCCTTGTTAAAACATTATGACAATAGAGAATGTATCATTGACACATTTATTTACTAACATCTAAAGAAATTATTACATGTGTCACACACATTATGCACAATATCAGTGTTTTTATTTACAACATTGTTGACTTGAACTTTTCTCCCCTCAAGGAAACAGATTATTTTTTACCAAAGAAAAGAGTCTGACAGCTGATTCGGATTTTTCTCAGCTGGACTCCATAAAGAACCGGGTTCAGAAGCGGCTGACATGTGACGAAGTACACAGATAAAATAATCCGTACGATGTGTGGAACATAACTCATATCAAACCTGCCCTGGGAAACCTCAAAAAAAGAAGCAAAAGAGAAGTTTAGCAGAGAGACCAGGTGAGGCGTGCAGGTACTGACGGCCTTCTGCCGGGTCTGACTGGATCCAGAGCAGCAGACTCTGAGGATCCTCATGTAGGTGTAGAGGATCAGAATAGCCAGACTAATGAGAACAGTGAATGTGTAAACCAGTCCATAAACGTTACTGGCTGTTGTGTTGCTGCACGCTAATTTTACAATATAATAATTGTTGCAAAACAGCCTGTCAATGATGTTTCCACACAGCTGAGAGGAGGCACTTAGTGATATCATTATGATAATATTCAAAAGAGGGAGAAACCAAGATAAAACAATCAGACGGACAATCAAGTTAAAGGACATCAGTGTGTTGTACTGAAGAGGGTGGCAGATGGCCAGATATCTGTCGTAAGACATGACGGCTAAGTTATAAAACTCCACATTTACATACATGTAAATACAGAAGATCTGCAGGAAACAGAGAGGAGCAGAAATGGTGTGAAGGTCAGAGAGGATCTGAATCAGCAGGAAGGGAAACAACCCTGAACTACCATACAGCTGATTCACAAACAGGCTGCACAGAAACATGTACATAGGTTCATGTAACGTCCTGTTCACACAGATGACCACGATGAGCAGAACATTACAACCAACGATTAGAACGTACAGACACATGACAAACACAAAGACTAAGTACTTCAAAGGCCCGATATCCAGGTAGGCACTAAAGGTAAAATATGACACCTGTGAAAAATTCATCACCATCAGCGAAAAGAGAAATTTCATTAGAAGTTATTTATAAAAATGGAACAACCAGATTATTAGCAATCATAAAGAATCAGACACTAATGCAGAGAGGTTATAAAACCTTCCCAGTTCTAGTAAAGGTTCCAGGTTTTAGCTGATCAGTTTAACCCTACCCCTCACTCCACTAACCTTCCCAGCTAAATGTGTCTCCGCAAACTCATTTCCTCCTTTTAAACTCTTCATTCCCACGATGCAGCACATTCACATCATAACCAAAACACACACACACATTCTCGTCTTTCTATCTTAGTGAGGACCGTCCATTGACTTCCATTCATTTTTGTGACTGTATTATGCCTAACCCATACCCTAACCATAACCATAACCAATGCTGATCAATTCCTAACCCTAACCTTAACTAAACTTAATTCACACCATACCTCTAAAACTAACGAGTAGAGCTCTGTAAGATTGCACCAAATGAGGACCGGACAAATGTCCTTACTTTGATGTATAGACAAGTACAGCAGGATTTGAAGTCTTATTTCCTGATATTTGGACATCTTGCCTCTGACTGGATAACAGCAATGCGATTCTACCCCTGACGCAACATGGATGTTTTATCTCCACAAATAACACAAGCCTGGAGGAGTTTTTCTGTGTGGTGGAGTTGCTAATGCTAATGGTTAGCTTTTACTAGTTGAGATGTTCTCTGCTGTTTCCTTAACATTAAACCAACAACAGCCTTCCCCGTCGCGAGTCAAGATGGCTAAGTTCATGAATGTTAAGTGTCAACGTGACGTAGAGTTGACAGTCTTTTCAAATCCTAGAGTTTCATCGTCTTTTTTCTATCATAAGCTAATGCAGGAGATAGGTGTAGGAGACTATTTTCATGTTCAGCCTGCATGAAAACCTCAGAGTGACCCATTAGAATAAAAAAAATAATTTAAAAAATGTTTTTTCAGTGAACCACACCTTTAAATTACTCCACAAAAGTTTCATATTAAACTGTCCCCTTGAGGGTTTGAGAAAATCTTTGGTCTATTTGCTTCTTTCACTCTCCAGATTTACCACCTGGTCATGTCGGAGGGCTTTGAGGACCCTCATGAGCTGTGATGTCTGGGGTATCAGCTCTGGGAGGATCTTCATCATTCTTGGTGGGAGGGTCAGAACTAGGAAAGTTCAAAGACCCGAATAAAAAGTATCATAGGTCTCCTCACCACAAACCCATTTCCACTATCGGAACTTCCGGGAAATTTTACCAGACCTTCACGACATGCATGTGTCTCCATCTCACCAGGCTGGCCTGAAAGGACCATTAGCCCCGTTTCCTTTATCGGAACTTCGGGGTAAATTTACCGGAAGTTCCCGACGTGCGCTTGTCTTCACTTGACTGGGCCGGCCGAACGGCCGTTTTCTGGGCCGTTTTCCGGAACCTTCTGAGTACCTGATCAGGGGTAGGTACTCGGAACGGCCCGTTGGAGTCGCTGAGCAGAACCTTCGGTTAACTCACGCTGATTGGTTGTAACTCCGTAGGAAATTACATCAGCAGTCGACGTTCTCCAAAACAACCGGCAGTAATAAAATTAGAAGAGTTGCTAGTGAAGCAGGAAGCGAACGGAATGCGATCGTGTTTAAAATTAAACTCCCGACACCGGAACACAAGGCGGAATTTCCCCACAGCTGTTACTAAACTCCGCACCAGAAAACCCTGAGGAATTCCCCCACTGTTAAACTCCACACCGGAAAACACCTTGGAATTTCCCCACATTGCTTTAATTCGCGGGGCTTTGTTGTCTCACAGAGCGCTGTAAAAACTGAGCTTCTGGTCATTGAACGCCACATTTTACATCACGCAGCTGCTCTCGTCCTCTGAATGGATTAAATTATGATAAACTTCAACAGAATAAATACTTTTAATGTTATTATTGTTACTGTGGACGCTTTCTGGCGCTGATCAGTGACATCACTCACTGCCGAAGCAGTCGCGATATGCTGACGTCTGTGCAAAGTCCTGAAAGAGCTGAATTTGAATGGAGACAGAACAGCTGAGAGGACTGGGACATTTGAATCTCCCGGTCTTTTCCCCGTCCCAGGATTTACCCTGAAGTTCTGATAAAGGAAACGAGCCTATTGTCAGAGGCATTTCGGGAACCAGCGGAGTGCCTGAACCTGCATCCCCTCAACGTCGTAATTCATCAGCCTGGAAAGCCATCCTATATTTGTGAATATATAGTCTGGACACGACAGACTGGACTGACGGCTCTCAGTCGTGGGGCGGAATCTACGGTTGTCTTTCAAACTGTCTGCACGCAATTGGATGGCGCTAGGACCAATCAGAGTAACGAACAACGTGACGTAATCACAGCGACGTAAAAGAAGAGGAAGGCAGCAATGGCGTATGAAAAACATGCGAATATCAGGTGTACTGGGACATTGCACTACTTTGATAAAAAAAAGAAGCTGCTAAGTATATCCGACAGACTTACGCACGTTGGAGTCTAAATCTTTCAACGTTGATGACAAAGACGTTTCAAACTTACGTGGTTCCTGCGCTGCCGCCATGTTGTTTATGTTCGCGGTCACAGCTCTGACGTCATCGGCTACTCCCAGTCTGTGATTGGCCTACAATATAGAGCACTGTGATTGGCCCAACCAAAACTATAGCGAGCTGTGATTGGACAGCCACAGCAGTGGATCGGGCTGCGAGCGTGCCTAGACCAAACTTTGCAAGGCAAGAATTTGGTCTAGTTCACTAGGCTAAGTAATTCACAGCACTTTGTGGTTCCACAGAGCACCGTAAAAAACAGCGCTTCTTCTGGTCATTGGACTGAAGCAGTCGCGATATGCTGACATCTTAGCAAACTCCTGAAAGGACTGATTTTGTATGGAGACGGCTAAGAGGACTGAGCCATCATATCTCCTGGTCACTTTTCTCCCTCCCGGAAATTTCCGAGAACTCCATAGAAGAAACACGGCTCTAGACACCTTGTTGGACTCTGGCCAAGGGGGAGCTGCAAGGGCCTGGTAGTCGAGGTTGACTCCTTGAACTTGAACTCAATCTAACCCAAGCTAGATCTGGTGAAAGATCTGCTGACCTTGACATAGAGCAGGAGCCCAGCTGTGTGTTAGTGTGACTAGCTGTGTGTGTGCGTGTGTGCAAGCGTGAGTGTGTGCATGTGCATGTGTGTGTGTATTTGAGAGTGTGTGTCCTGTGGGGTGTCCTGTGGATCCTTTAAAAGACACGGAAGCTCAGCTCAGAGGAGATATTAGAAGAGTTCAGCAGGATTTAACTGAACAGATATAAATGCACTTTGTCTGTTTCTCTGAGTTCTCAGGACTTTGTTGGATGTGAACTCACAGCTTTGTTTTGTCGTTGGAGGTTCTAGAGTTGCTAGTTCCATTCCCATAGAATTTTTAGAAAATGTAAAACTTCTTTGTGATTAGTTCATCCACTAAATATGTTTGTGTTTTCATTCCAAACTAAAACAAGGATGAAGGTGAATTCCACTCAGGTTTTATATTTTACTCTAAATGCCTACTTGGCCACCAGTTCATTCACTTACTTATTTTTCATGATTGTTCTGATATTGTACGTGTTAATCGTTGGTTGTAATGTTCTGCTCATCGTGGTCATCTGCGTGAACAGGACGTTACATGAACCTATGTACATGTTTCTGTGCAGCCTGTTTGTGAATGAGCTGTATGGTAGCACAGGGTTGTTTCCATTCCTGCTGATTCAGATTCTCTCTGATGTTCACATCATTTCTGCTCCTCTCTGTTTCCTGCAGATCTTCTGTCTTTATACTTATGGAAGTATAGAATTTACTAACCTGGCCGTCATGTCTTATGACAGATATTTGGCCATCTGTCATCCACTGCATTATAAAACAATCATGTCACCCAGGAGAATATTTTTTCTCGTTGCTGTCATTTGGTTGCCTCCTTTTGTAGCTGTTGGTGGAACAACCTTCTTGAGTTTCTCTTTGCAGCTTTGTGGGGACGCCTTTGATAAAATCTATTGTGAGAATCACTCCATCATAAAACTGGCCTGTTCTGACTCCAGACTCAATAATATCTATGAACTTGTTATGACTTTTTTTACACTCTGTGTTCCATTATCTGTAATTCTTTACACCTACATGAGGATCCTTAAAGTGTGTTTTTCTGGATCCAAACAGACCCGACAGAAAGCCGTCAGCACCTGCACGCCTCACCTGGCTTCTCTGCTCAACTTCTCTTTTGGTGTTTCCTTTGAAATACTACAGAGCAGGTTTAACATGAGCAATGTTCCCAGTATGTTACAGAAAGTTTTACCTCTTTATTATCTTACCTGCCAACCGCTGTTCAACCCGCTTATGTACGGCCTGAATATGTCTAAAGTACGCAGCGTGTGTAAGAGGCTGATTCTACTCTGTAGAGGGAAATGTTAATCATCTTTACTCATGTTAAGAAAAATGAAGTAATAAAGTAAATGTGTACCTGTCCTTTATTGAGATACTAAAGATTTGCAAATAAAATATTGATAGAAAACAAAATGTGTTCATTTATGAGTGATGCTCCCTGGGGCGACGGTGGCTCAGTGGTTAGGGGTTCACCCCATAAACAGTGCTGCTTCTAACCCAGGCTACGTATGTGTCAGTCATTGTGTCCTTGGGCAAGAAGACACTTCACCCACTTTGCCTCTTCCTGTTCATAAATGAACATAAGACAAAGGCCGTTTATTTTGGTCCCAATCGCCATATTGATGGCTGTTTGGTTGACTGTGGTGAAGTCAACTCCCACCTGCGGGACTCGATTAATTTGGGTGTGAAAATTGACAATGCACTTAGCTTCAACGGCCATGTAAATGGAATTGTTTCATCCTCCTTTAATCATTTAAGACTTTTGTCTAAAGTCAAGCCATTTCTGTCTAGGCATGGCCGGGAAACCATTATGCATGCGTTTATAACTTTGATCCGTCCTACTTAGGGTGAGTCAGAGTGCTGTAGCTTGTCTGCAGCTTGTCCAAAATGCTGCAGGTAGATTTTGGAGGGGAGGCGGAAGTTCGAGCATGTTACATTAATACTGGCAGCATTACACTGGCTTCCTGTCTCTTTTAAGATTCGTTTTAAATTTATTTTATTGGCTTTCAAATCATTAAAAGATTTGGCTGCGGCTTATTAGGTTAGGTTAGGTTGGATTGGTAGTAAATAGTTCCCGAGCGCGGCCACAGCTGCAGCTCACCACTCCCCACCACGGGGATGGGTCAAATGCGGAGATGTAATTTCACCAGTGTGTGATGATGATGGGACTTTAACTTTAACTTTACTTGTCCAACATGCTGCGCTTCCCCCCGCACGCTAAGATCAGAAAACAGGTCACTGCTCTCGGTCCCTAAGGCTTAGATGAAGACTAGGAGGACAGAGCCTTTTCGGTGGCGGGTCCAGAAAAAACTCATTTAAAACACTTGTATCGAGGATCTCATTATTTGGATCACTACCCAAAGCTTGTAACCATAAATGAGGGTAGGAACGTAGATTCAGTGGTAAAAAAAGAGACCTTCACCTTCCGACTCAGCTCTCTCTTCACTTTGGCAGACCGGTACAACGCCTTCATGACTATAGACGTAGCACCAATCCTCCTATAGATCTTCCGCTCAATCTTTCCCTCATTCGTGAACAAGACCGCAATATACTCAAAATCCTCCACTTGGGACAGGACCCGACTACTGTAGAAGGTATTCTACCCTTTTCCAACTCAAGACCGTGGTCTTGGATTTGGAGGAGCCGATTCTCATCCCAGCTGTGTCACACTCAGCTGAGAACAACTCCAGCGAAACTAACAGGGCCATGTCATCTGCAAAAAGCAGAGACATGATTCATACGCGACCAAAATAGATCTCCTCAACACCTTGGTTGCCCCTAGAGATCCTGTCCATTCAAGCTTTGAACACAATCTGTAACAAAAGGCAGCCTTAGTGACGTCTATCAATTTGACCCAAGCATATACAAAGTAAAGAGTATCCAGAAAAGCACCAAATCCTGAGAATTGTCATCACTAACTCTGTTCCAAGGAGGTTCATTATTACCATAGACAAACTGAAATCTATCAGATGAATAAGAATCAAACCCATTTAGTGTTTTTCCCTTAATTCTATCATGTAAAAACTTAAAAAATTAAAATTTTGGGTCAACTGGATCAAACAGTGCTCTGAGTTATCACAAAACCACTATAGACCCCACTCCCTTGTCCGGACCAGTATGGACACCAGTCTACTGTCTGGACCAGTACAAATACCAGTACTCTTGTTGTTTTATTTCATATATTTATAAAGCATTTTGGGTTCCACCTATTGACTGTATATATAATGAAAGACCCTCTGCGCTGTCACCCGAAGGTTTCTGAAGAGCTGAATTGGAGCCCAGTGGGCAGTTCCCAGCACCCCACCTTAACCGCGTCTTGTTACTCCTGGAAAATACAACAGTGGACCTGAGAGTCGGGCTGTGAGGGTGGGGGCAGATGATTGACAACCATCAAACTGAGTTGATGTAGCTACGAGCTAACTGCGCTAACTGACACTAACAGAAGTTGGATGGTGCTTTTAGCCAGAAAACCATGGTTGAATGACTGCTACCCTCTGACTTAGGCTGTAACACTTTTAACGTAAGGCCAAGGCTGAGGCCTTACCTAGAGCAAGCGGGGAGCAAGGCACTAGTGCTGACGGTTCATTTGCTACCTGTCAAAGGACACACCCATAATGATGCAGATTTTCAATCAATTTGAAGCTTTAATTACATCTAATCTGATAAGCTAAAACATTCACCCCCCTCAGAGTTGTCATGCTGCTAAACCTACCATACCATACCATACCATGCCGTTTTATTTATATAGCGCAATTTAAACACAGCATGTGAGCTGACCAAAGCGCTGCACAGGCAACAATCACAAAATAATGATATTAAAACAGGTACAGTTAAAAACAATCAATAAATATAGATAAAAGCAACCTAAAAGCAATTTAAAACAAAGGCAAAACAACAATAAAAATAAAAAAATAAAAAGTCATTGTCCAAAAGCCAAAGAATAAAAGTGGGTCTTCAATCGTGACTTGAAGACAGCGACAGATGGTGATTGGCGAGTTTCAATGGGTAGAGCATTCCAGAGGACAGGGGCAGCATATACAAAAGCCCGCTCCCCCCTTGCTTTGTAATTCATTATTGGAGTGCAGAGAAGCAAGCGGTCTGCTGATCTCAGTTGGCGCACCGGCACATAGGGTGTGAGCAAGTCAGACAGATAAGATGGTGCAAGACCGTTCAGTGCTTTAAAAACAAAGAGCAGGATCTTAAATCGCACTCTGAAAGTCACGGGAAGCCAATGAAGATGCGCCAGAACCGGGGTGATATGGCTACGCCTGTGTGTGCTTGTTAAACACCTTGCAGCAGCATTTTGTACCAACTGCAGCCTGTTCAGTGCCGTAGCAGGGGTGCCAATGAGGAGGGAGTTCGCGTAGTCTAAACGGGAGGTGATAAATGCATGAATAACAGTTTCCAAATGGGACCGTTTCAGTATAGGCTTCAGGCATTTTAAACGACGTAGTTGAAAGAAACATGATTTCACAACAGCATTTATTTGAGGGACCATTGAAAATCCGACATCCAACTTCACCCCAAGGCTAGTGACACTCTGTTTAAGGTCAACCTGACGTATTAAACCTAAAATAGTTTTTGTACCAGGCTGTAAACATGTTTATTTCTGCTGTGAAGTTGGCATTTTTAACATTGGAGTTAATGGGAACTTGCTCCTTTCTGGAGCCAGACCCTAGTGGATGAGGGGGGAACTGCAATTTTTCTCACTTCCACATTGGCTTCACTTTTTGCAGGTGGAGTTTCCCCCCTGGTTTCACCACTAGTGTCCACCAGCAGGTCCCTTTCTTCCCCACAGCCAGAACCTGAGGCCTTCTGGTCACTGATCCTGAAAGCTGGATCCAAATTTGATGACTTTGTTTCATCAGTCTAGTTGGAGGTTATTGAAGCAATAAAATTAAAGTCTCTGAGGATCATTAGGACAAAACAGTATTGGGGGTGTGGCCACACATGCTATTCAATTATGATGAAAGTCATGTTGAAACCAAGGATACTGCACTGTGTGTCTGAGAGCTTCTCTCTGACTCTATAAAGCAGAAGCAAACCACAGCTAAGAGAGAATGATCCACATGTTAAGACTTGCTATCTCTGAGTGGGAGCCACATCCATGTTTAGGTTATTAGACGTGTTTATAAAACTTCTACAGCTGTTCTGATGGTTTGTTCTGACAACCTGTGGGAAAAAAGCTTCACTTTTTGCAGCGTTTGGTCAAAATGTAAAACTTCTTTGTGATTAGTTCATGTTTGTGTTTTCATTCCAAACTAAAACAAGGATGAAGGTGAATTCCACTCAGGTTTTATATTTTACTCTAAATGCCTACTTGGCCACCAGTTCATTCACTTACTTATTTTTCATGATTGTTCTGATATTGTACGTTTTAATCGTTGGTTGTAATGTTCTGCTCATCATGGTCATCTGCGTGAACAGGACGTTACATGAACCTATGTACATGTTTCTGTGCAGCCTGTTTGTGAATGAGCTGTATGGTAGCACAGGGTTGTTTCCATTCCTGCTGATTCAGATTCTCTCTGATGTTCACATCATTTCTGCTCCTCTCTGTTTCCTGCAGATCTTCTGCATTTATACTTATGGAAGTATAGAATTTACTAACTTGGCCGTCATGTCTTATGACAGATATTTGGCCATCTGTCATCCTCTGCATTATAAAACAATCATGTCACCCAGGAGAATAGTTTTTCTCATGGCTGTCATTTGGTTGCCTCCTTTTGTAGCTGTTGGTGGAACAACCTTCTTGAGTTTCTCTTTGCAGCTTTGTGGGAACGTCATTGATAAAATTGCCTGTTTTAATCACTCCATCATAAAACTGGCCTGCTCTGACTCCAGACTCAATAATATCTATGAACTTGTTATGACTTTTCTCACAGTCTGTGTTCCATTATCTGTAATTCTTTACACCTACATGAGGATCCTTAAAGTGTGTTTTTCTGGATCCAAACAGACCCGACAGAAAGCCGTCAGCACCTGCACGCCTCACCTGGCTTCTCTGCTCAACTTCTCTTTTGGTGTTTCCTTTGAAATACTACAGAGCAGGTTTAACATGAGCAATGTTCCCAGTATGTTACAGAAAGTTTTAACTCTTTATTATCTTACCTGCCAACCGCTGTTTAACCCGCTTATGTACGGCCTGAATATGTCTAAAGTACGCAGCGTGTGTAATAGGCTGATTCTACTCTGTAGAGGGAAATGTTAATCACATTTGCTCATATTAGGAAAAATGTAGTACTATAGTAAATATGTACACCCTCCTTGCCTTGGGTGCTTTGAGGCTCACTACTGTCAGTGTGCCCCAGGGCAGCTGTGGCTACAGTGTAGCTCATCATCCTCTGCATGTGAATGTGTGTGTTAATGTATTGTAAATTGCTTTGGAGTCCTCTGACTTAGAAAGGCGCTACACAGATGTGCGATAAAACTGGACAACTCTGATCTCTCCTACCAGAATTAGAGATTTGCGATAATCATGTCTGAAAATAATAATAAATGCATGGGCTAATATCTCTGCATCACTTTTGTGACCAGATGTTCTGATTTTCAGCAAGATTGTTCAGATGGAAGGAAGTTGTCCTAGTAACACTTTTTATCTGAGAGTTACAGGACAGCTCCTGGTGAAGAAGAAAAGCAAGGTTCCTCATGTTAGTCCTTAAAGGCAGGGTCCGTAAGTTGATGTTATCAGAGCAAGGAGGGGGAGATTTTAAAATTCGAAAGGCTGTTACTCTATCCCCAGCCTTCCTGAATGAGCCAAAAGCCACGCCCCCTAACATGCACATGCAGGGAAAGCCGAGTCAAGAGAGAGAACATCGGAAATGCAGCGCTATTGGTCAACGTGGTAGGCTTGCAGAAATGATTAGTTTAGCTGTAAAGCCAGGGGAGGGACTTAGGAGAAAAATAAAATATGAAAGATGACTTACTTTTTCTCATAGAACAGGGTCAGATGATCACATTTAAGCATTTTTAAAGTTATTTTAACAATTCCAACTTACGTACCCTGCCTTTAATGTCGTACACAATAAGTGAATGACTGCAATTTGTCTGATCTGAGTTTAACAACAGAAAATTTAAAATCGTCCAGGTCTTTTTGTCTTCAAGACATGCTGGTAGGCCGATTAACTGGTTAGATTCATCAGGATTCACAGATAAATATAACTGAGTATTATCGTGAAATATAATACATTTTCTTCCCTGTGATGTATATTACAGTTTTTCTCCATTGGTTTGGCTCATTTCTTGAAACAGAAATTACATTCTCAAAATAACATGGACAAACCTCCAAACCTCTTGGTAAATGTTCACAACAGAATGGCATTTCTCATTCATTTAATCAAACGGCAAATGCCTTAGTACATGTCTCAATTGTCTCAGTGCATCTTTGCAAATGATTAAGTACAAGTAGCCTACAGTTATATAGTTAGCCCACATTTAGCACATTTTCCAAATGAATAGATCTTGTAGATCTAAACTGATTAGTTGATTCTCAGTCCAATGATCATTCTCTCCAAAACATGTCAGCATGATTTCATTGTATAAGTACTCGCATGCACAACTGTCTGTTCAATTGTCAAAACTGGTCAAGAACATAGTACCATGAATGCCATATATGAATTTCTTTGAATATTTGATACATTGATGACAGTCATTGACAGTCAGGTGAAACTAGACTATAAATATAAACACAATAAGCATCTCCACAATAGAGCGGGTTTGAAGCAGCATCAGATGACAATGAAACAAATCTACAAGGTACCATTTGAGAGGAACTCTGACAGAGTGAAGGAGCTGCGGTACCAGTATGTAAATGTAAGTCAGTTACTGGTTGTCTCTCATTATAACCTTACCTGTAATCACAGTAAGCAGTAGTTCACTTATTTGGTTTCAATACCTCCTTTACCTGATTTCAGAATCAGTATTTGCTTCATCTGACTTCAACAATTTCAACAGAAAACCGCAGTTTACTGTATTATACAATTATCATTATGATACTTATATCATACATCATTGTCTATTGTTGGTCCTCTGCCATAGTGACACATGCATCTAAACATTTTGTATGGCAGTACTCACACAATGCCAAAGGGACGATGCATTTTGGGGGCAATGACTATTAAGATTAGAAAGGAATGTAGTTTTGACACATGAGTGAACTGTTTTAGGAGAGATATGAGCTTTTGCAGGTGAACCATGTTGTTGTGACCAACCATCCAGGTTTATTTTGACAAAAGCACCAAGAATGATGAGAATGTCCGATCTGTGTCGAGAAATGAGCCAAAGCTATTGAGAAGGATCTTTGCCATTTTGGAGACACTGACTGTTTAAATGAGAAAGGGATTTAGATTGAAGCCTGACCTAACAGTTCTGGAAGACATATGAGCTTTTGCAGGTGAGCTATAGTGTTGTGAACATTTGCCAAGAGGTTTGGAGGTTTGTCCATGTTATTTTGAGAATGTCATTTCTGTTTCAAGAAATGGGCCAAACCAATGGAGAAAAACTGTAATCAGACTAAGGACCAAACCCTGAGGAACCCCGTGTTTAACTTGATTCCATGAAGAAGATTCATTATTACCATGAACAAACTGGAATCTATCTGATAAATAAGAATTAAACCAGTTTAATGTTGTTCCCTTTAAAGACACACTCCGCAACTTTTACACCTTAAAATAATGTTTTTTTGTAAAGTTTTGGTGGCATGCTATCATCTATTATGATAGTATGCCACCTACTATCATACCTAGTAGCTCAGGAGGTAATCGGAAGGTTGCAGGTTCGATCCCGGCTCCCCCTATAGAATGCTGCTGTTGTGTCCTTGGGCAAGACACTTAACCCGCCTTGCTTGCTGGTGGTGGTCAGAGGGACTGGTGGCGCCAGTGTACGGCAGCCTCGCCTCTGTCAGTGCACCCCAGGGCAGCTGTGGCTACGCTGTAGCTCATCCCCACCAGCATGTGAGTGCGTGGATGACTGATTGTGTTGTGAAGCACCTTGGGGGGTTGTAGAACCCTAAGAAGGCACTATACAAATACAGGCCATTTACCATCTATTATGTTCATTTTCGGAGCTGTGATGGTGTTAGGGGGTCCCACGTCTGTTAACCGCACTATACAGTTTTTGACCCACAGTCCGCCACCGGAAGTACTGACTGCATGTTGCTTTACGGCACTATATGGCAAGCCAAAGGGGGCAAAAAAGCACACGTTCTAAACGCACATTATATCTTCCAAAGCGTGTGTCGTGAATGCGCGTTTTATGCCAAAGGTGTCATTCTAAAATTGCACATTCTAAACGCGCATTAGGTCATGACACAATGCGAGTTTAGAACACACGATTTTTGATCCCTTTGGCTTGCCATGGTAGTATAACGTAGACCCGCAGTTTAGCAGCGGCAGATCCACCAAAGAAAGCTAGAAATCCCTTATCAGAGGAATCTAGGAAAAGAAAAGTAGAACGTGATAGAGCAAGAACAAAGACCAGAGTTATTATTGGGCCGTCTTTTCCTCGCTGGAGAGCTCTTTTAGAAAGAACAGCATGAACTACGTACTCTGACCTAGCCGTGCTGCTAATGGATAGGTAAGTAAATGATTTCACCAGGGTTATTGTGTTTGGTCGGGCATAAATATATAGTCCTGATAAAACTATTTATTCAATGTGTGGAGGTGGAAAAGTTTGTTTTCGTTGTTTTGCCTGACATTAGGAATGTAAACATGCCTTTTATGCCCGAGAGAGAGATTTAATGTTACGACAGTGACGTTACGCAGCAAGCCTTGAGAGGGCGACAGAGACCATATATCCGCAAAGTTCAGGAATGGGTCTTTAATCCCATCATGTCCAAAGTTCTAAAACAGAATTTTGTGGTCAAATGAATCAAACACTGTTCTGAGATATAACAGAACCAGTATAGAGACCAGTCCAACATATGGACAATCATAAAAACCATCATAGATACCAGTCCTCTATCTGAGACCAGTACTGATACCATTCTTCTGTTTGAGACCGTTATTAAAACAGAGACCGGTGTAGACACCAGTCCAATATTGGGTATATATACCAGTAGACCAGTATATCTGAGACCAGTATAGAGATAAACATCTTTCTCTAAGTCCTCTTATATTACATTACAATCAGCAGTTCTTTGGTATACATTTTGTTTGTTAGATTCCTTCTTAACTTTGCATGTTTTAGTTGAAAACACTTAATAATACTGTAATCATTATTCAGTTTATAAAATTATTATCCCCTGGCTGCCACCTTATCGTGGTGGAGAGGTTTGAGCATCCCAGTGATCATAGGAGCAAATTTGTCAGGGGCTTCATGCCCCTGGTAGGGTCAGCCATGGCAAAACAGGTCCTAGGTGAGGTGGGGCATGTTGGCGAGTGGCTGGTGGCCAGGCTGGTTCCCGATTGGGCAAAGCTCAAAGAGGAAATGTGGGTCCTCCCTCTCATGGCCCCTTGTGGGAGGGGACTAGATGTTTTGCTTCTCATCCGAGGAGCTTTATCAATTCTGACTGGAACATGGGAGGGTCAAGCTTATAACCTCTAGCTTGACCCTCCCATGTTCCAGTCAGAAATGATAAAGCTCCTCGGATGAGAAGCGAAACGTCTTGAAGAAACCAAAGAAGTCCAGTTTCCTTCATTCGAACCCCTTTGGACTACCGTGACCTGGATGACTGAGAACCTATTTATAATTTCTACTAGTAACAACATAGCTGTTGATGTATTAATTTGCAATTTTGACTAATAAGAATACAACTAGTATTAGGAAAAATTAAATTATTGCTATTTAAAATAGGAATTACAGAGAGGTACAATTGTTGATTAAATGTCTATCTGGCCCGAACTGAACTGCTGAGTTTGATGCCTTCTGGAAGTGTAGCACATAAAAAATAGAAACATAAGCACCACCTCCCTACGCTTCCAAAATGCAGCGCCTTGCAGCTGGTGAGAGCGCACCCATCCACTATAACTGCTGCTAATTTCTGCAAACTACGTTTCATGGACGTAATGCAACACATCCGCTGGAAAGGGCCAGAAAGTGTGAGTGAATGTGTCACTAACTAGTGTGTCCCTATGATGGACTGGAGACCTGTACTGGGTGCCCTCTGCTCCTTCCTCAATAACTGATGGATATCCCTGACACCCTAACCCCAGTGACGATGAAGCGGTTTATGGATGGATGGATGGATGGATGGGTGGGTGGGTGGATGGATGGGTGGGTGGGTGGGTGGATGGATGGATGGATGGATGGATGGATGGATGGATGGATGGATGGATGGATGGATGGATGGATGGATGGATGGATGGATGGATGGATGGATGGATGGATGGATGGATGGATGGACCTCTGTCACATTCATCAGAAGATGAGGCGTCCTGAGACAATGACACCAATGAGCTCACATGGGAGGAACCTGGAGGGTTATAAAGCCGCGGAAGGCAGATGATCCATTTATTTCACTGTCGTCTCCTAATCTGAACTTTTCTCTCCTCCTGTAAATTCTGACTTTGAAGAGTTTAAGATGTTGGTCTCATACGAGTCATCTCTACTTTACTATGTTCTGATAGTTTGGTGCTTCAGCTGAACTCTGATGAAAGATCATTTAAACTAGGAGCTCAAAGCTGAAAGAAGAGGTAACAAGAGTTTTTGCAGTTCTTCTGCAGCTGAAGGAGATCATGACAAATGCAACACAGGTTTCATATTTTATTCTGAGTGCTTACATCGATGCCAAGCTGCTGAAAAACTTCATCTTTGTGATGCTTTTCTTTTTGTATGTTCTAATCGTTGGTTGTAATGTTCTGCTCATCGTGGTCATCTGTGTGAACAGGACGTTACATGAACCTATGTACATGTTTCTGTGCAGCCTGTTTGTGAATGAGCTGTATGGTAGCACAGGGTTGTTTCCATTCCTGCTGATTCAGATTCTCTCTGATGTTCACATCATTTCTGCTCCTCTCTGTTTCCTGCAGGTTTATGGTATTCATACTTACTTAACTGTAGAGTTTTTTAACTTAGCCGTCATGTCTTATGACAGATATCTGGCCATCTGTCATCCTCTACAATATAACACACTTATGACGATGAAGAAAGTTGCAGGTCTGATTGCAGCAGCGTGGATAGCTTCCTTCCTTGGAATTGCTTCTTTAACATCTCTGAGTTTCTCCTTGCAGCTGTGTAGAAACATCATTAACAGAGTCTACTGTAGCAACTACGCCGTAGTTACGCTGGCCTGCTCTGACACTACAGTTAATAATATTTATGGACTAATTTGCACATCTGTGACCGCCTTTCTTCCAGTAGTTCTGATCATCTACACCTACATGAGGATCCTTAAAGTGTGTTTTTCTGGATCCAAACCGACTCGACAGAAAGCCGTCAGCACCTGCACGCCTCACCTGGCCTCTCTGCTCAACTACACCTTTGGTTCTTGTTTTGATGTATTACAGAGCAGGTTTAACATGACAAGTGTTCCTAATGTTGTAAGAATATTTTTGTCTTTGTACTTTCTAACATGCCAGCCTCTTTTTAACCCTTTAATGTACGGCCTGAACCTGTCTAAGATACGCAGCCTGTGGAAAAATCTATTCTTTGTGAAACGGCGGTAACATGATTATTATGATCCATAAAAGTTCTCCTCTTTTGGTTTTCATGTGTAACAGATGTCTGAAGTTAACAGTTTCATCATACAATGATCTTATTTTTGTCTAATGTTTTCTCTTGTGAAGGAATGATTCCTCCTTGTTTCCATAAGGTTTGCGTCACACTTTAAGCTGAAAAAAGCAACCATAACAAAACTAAGTGTGTGTAATGTGCCTACACATGCAGCCATCACAACATTCAAACACATTTAGATCATCTTAGTAATTTATTATTGCAAAGACGTTTTTCCTACAAGCCCAAAAACCGCTGAGAAGAACAAATAAACATGCAGACTGAGAAGAAAATGTTCTGTTTGAATATTATGGAGCTCCGAGACTTTAAAAATATAATGAAGGTCAGTAAAGATTTAGAAAGTCAGTCAAAACTTTAAGCTCACTTTTTTCCACAAGTGGCCAAACTTTGACCTTTACTGCAGATTCTCTAATAAACAGCTGGGGCCTACATGGGCCGTTTCTCAATATGTGTCTTGTCTGTACTTGTGTACTCCCGTCCTTGTGGAACGTCATCAACGATGGTCCAAGTGCTGTTCCAATCCTAAGTACATATATAATCATAGATATCATATATATCACTAGATGCCTTAACTGGCAGTCGACAGCGTCCCTACACGGCGGCCATCTTACCTCGGACAGCTTACGTTCCGTTCTCAATGGTAGCAGATGGAAGGTGAGTGTACAACTTAAACAAAAACACTCTTAACTCGATTAAATATTAATCAAGCGGGTTGCATTATTACAAACCTTATAGCACATAGGCTTGATAGGACATACTTTAACATTTTTTAATTAATGGGCCAAATCCATAATTTTTTACAGCCACATCTCTGGCGTTTATAACAAACCAAACCGTTTGAAATTCGGTTGAAAATTGAGCAAGTTAGAGTTATTTAAATAGTACATTCACCATTGACACCAATGTTACGAAAGGGGGCAGCTGTCTGAGGTAAGATGGCCGCCGCGTAGGGACGTTCGTAGCACCTCCATGCTCTGGACACTACGCTGACAGACACAGCAAACCTTCTCCACGTCCCAGAATGCAATGCATGATCACACTCCCTATTTAAATTATCCTCACCAGCTGCATCTCTGTGGTACGGAGGCTGCACCACATCCAACAGGAAGTCCCTGCAACGCTTACTGGATGCAGCCGGCAAAATCATCAATGCCCCTCTGCCCTCCCTGAAGGACATCTTTCACACCCGTCTCACTCACAGCGCCATCAGCAATGCTAATGACTCCTCCCACCTCTTACACTCCAAATTTTGCCTCCTCCCCTCTGGAAAAAGGTATCAGAACCTCCGAGCCCGCTCCACAAGACTGGCCAGCAGCTTCACCCACCAGGCCATCAGAAAGCTGAACGCTATCCACTACCTCCACCCCTTAGCCCCTACTCCCGGAAGAAAAAAGTAACTTCTACCAAGAACGCTACCTCAGCTGCAACCATGAAAATTACTTTATCTGCTGCAAACAGATTTTATCACATTTTACAATTTGCTCTACACCTCAACACTTTACGTTATTGTTACTGATCCACCAACATTTGACTTTTATGTTAATTATTTTATAACTTATTATACCTTTATTTACTTTACTTTTTATTTATTTGCTTAAATTACCTCACCTGTACTACAAAGAAAAGAGAGAAACGGTCTTGAACATATTGTGAACTGACAATAAGACAACTTGATTTGGTTTGGTCCGATCTCCAGCTGTCAGACAGACGATGTCACATAAAAGACTCTGAGTCCCATTGGGTCAGAACCAGCTCAAACCATCAGCCCTCCACTGCCATGCTGACAGCTGGGATCAGCTGTTTGTGCTGCAGTGCATTATGGGAATACATCTCCTCACTGGGACTTTGTTCCAGGAGCCTTCTGGTTCATCCAGATGAAATTTTACCAATCTAAGCTGAGCTGCCATGACCTTTAACCTTTAACCTGCTGACTGAGGCCTGTAGAGTCTGACATGGAGCTCTTGGGTTTTTGTTTTTCACACATTTTTTGTTATTTGTTTTCTCTGAGCGTTGACCTCTGACCTCAGGTAAACCTGCTGAGACTCCTGTGAAGATCCACAGCTGTCTGAAATGTTTTCCACTTTGTGTAAAATGACTCTAAATAGTTTGGAAATGACCTTTGACCCTTTCCAGACTAATGGCCAGCACCAGTTTCTTCTTTGAGGTTGTTGCTGATGTCTTTCCTCCTTATGTTAACACACACCTGTATGCTCCGGAGCAGGAAGCTGACTAAACTCCTGCTTTAAAAGAGGAGCTGACCATGATGATCAGTTAATCAATAATCTGATCTGATCTTGAACATTTTATTATTATTATTATTATTATTATTATTATTATTCCCAGGACTGCATTTGACAGAAATGTGTGTAACACCTTTGTTTAAATAGATAGAAAAAATAGTTTCTTCTGGTAGGCACAGGATTTTAGTAAGAGAAATTTGTATAAATCTCTTTTACCTGCCAACAGTTTCTTATTTCTGTGTGTAACACCATTTTGGAGAATTTGGGTTTTTTAGAAATTAGAGAAAACAGTCAAATTTCTAAATAAATAAAAGTGATTATTCAGTCTACAAATGTAGGGCAGACAACTAAAAACTTTATTATTTTAGTGTTGACAGCAGTTCCTAATAAAACAATCAGAAACCTGGAAATATAAGTTATTTTACAGTTCCTATAAACACAGAAGCAGCATCTTAAACTATGTAAGTGATGGAGGACGTGATGTATCACATACAAACAATTAAATAAATCATCTGAAAGCTTCTCTGTTCTCTCTGGTCTCATTAATGCAGCTCACCAATACTAATCTAATCCTAATCCACACAGTGTCACCCCTCACTGAGAGCACAGGTGAACCTTTACGAGTCTGTTTCAGGTATGAAAAGCTAAACTCAACATATCTGATGAGTTATTCGTGGTTTCGCCACATATCAGGCGCTTACACGCCTCACTGATGGCGCTCATTTTCAGCCCGTACAGAAGCGGATTAAAGAGCGGCTGGCACGTCAGGAAGTACAGCGACAGAATGATGGCCAGCACAGCCGGAACGCCGCTCAGATCAAACCGGCTCTGGACGATCTGAAAACAGCAACCAAAAAAAAAGTTCAGGATGCAAGCCAGGTGAGGAGAGCAGGTGTTGACCGCTTTCTGCCGAGTCAGTTTGGATCCAGAGAAACAAACTTCAAGAATCTTTGTGTAGCTGTAAAGAATCATGAAAAGAGGAACCACGATGGAGCCGGCGGTGTAAAGAAGACCCAGAATGTTGTGGAGTCTGGTGTCCAAGCAGCTCAGCTTAACTATGGAATAGTTTCCACAGTAAACCCTGTCGATGGTTTTCCCACAGAGCGGCAACGGGGCGCTCAGAGACACCAGGACCGCTATAGAAAAGTAAGGGAACAACCATGTGACGGCGATAAGCACAGCAACTTTTTTAGACGTCATCAGAGCCTGGTACTGCAGAGGCAAGCAGATGGAAACATATCTGTCATAAGACATGACGGCTAAATTAAAAACCTCTATACTTGCATAAGTATAAATACAGAAGATCTGCAGGAAACAGAGAGGAGCAGAAATGATGTGAACATCAGCGAGAATCTGAATCAGCAGGAATGGAAACAACCCGGTACTACCATACAGCTGATTCACAAACAGGCTGACCAGAAACATGTACATAGGTTCATGTAACGTCCTGTTCACACAGATGACCACGATGAGCAGAACATTACAACCAACGATTAACACATACAAGGAGAAAAGCAACATAAAATACAGATATTTGAGAGGTCCAGAGTCAATGTAAGCAGTCAGGGTGAAAAAGGAGACCTGTGTGGAGTTGATCATGATGTTTCTGCAGCTGCTGCAGCTCGTCTGAGCCTTCTTTTATTCTCTACAGTCAGCTGACATCCACAGCAGCATCATCAATGAATTAGCATTAAACAATACGTAATCAGTCTTACAGATGGAAAAAAACACAAATCTGTTGTAGCACTAACAGCCTGTCACCATCAACTCCAGAAACAATACAAAACACATCAAACACCCAATGGTTCTTTTGTTTTAGTCAGGCAGATGCAGTTATTACGTCCCGACACACAAAACTCTGAAAACAAAAGTGGGTCGACTTTCTTTTTTACTGGAATGTAAAGAAAATACTTTTGTAAGAAGTTAGTGGCCCAAGAAAACCAGTTCCTGTGTAACAACACAATCTAAAAACACACAAACACATCAATTTGTCTGTCTTTCTAGTTTTTCTTTGATTAAAGTTTTAATATTTTTGAAAATGTTAGAAATAATAAAATCCAAAATGATTGAAAGCTATGATGGAGCAACTGGTATCACTGTTGCCTCGCAGCAAGAGGGTTGTAGTTGGAGTTAGCATGTTCTAGCCATGCATTGTGGTGTTAGCGCATTCTCCCCATACATGTGTGGAGTTAGCGTTTTTCTCCCCATACATGTGTGGAGTTAGCGTGTTCTCCCCATACGTGTGTGGAGTTAGCGTGTTCTCCCCATCCATGTGTGGAGTTAGCGTGTTCTCCCCATCCATGTGTGGAGTTACCGTGTTCTCCCCATGCATGCGTGGTGTTCGCGTGTTCTCCCTATGCATGTGTGGAGTTAGCATGTTCTCCCCATACATGTATGGCGTTAGCGTGTTCTCCCCATGCATGTTTGGAGTTAGCATGTTCTCCCCATGCATGCGTTGAGTTGGCGTGTTCTCCCCATACATGTGTGGTGTTAGCATGTTCTCCCCATCCATGTGTGGAGTTAGCGTGTTCTCCCCATGCATGTGTGGAGTTAGCGTGTTCTCCCCATATATGTGTGGAGTTAGCATGTTCTCCCCATGCATGCGTTGAGTTAGCGTGTTCTCCCCATACATGTGTGGTGTTAGCGTGTCCTCCCCATGCATGTGTGCAGTTAGCATGTTCTCCCCATACATGTATGGTGGTAGCGTGTTCTCCCCATTCAGGTGTGGAGTTAGCGTGTTCTCCCCATACATGTGTGGAGTTAGCATGTTCTTCCCATGCATGCGTCGAGTTAGTGTGTTCTCCCCATACATGTGTGGAGTTAGCATGTTCTCCCCATACATGTGTGGTGTTAGCGTGTTCTCCCCATGCATGCCTGGAGTTAGTGTGTTCTCATGCATAAGTAGATGAAATCTTCATTAAAATTTTAAAAAGCGTTATTATTGTACCCTATCCACCTTATTCTTATTAATCGTGAGCCTTTGTTTGAAAAATGCGACCAACTTTCGTTCTGATGCAATACCTTCATGCTAATCCTCTTCAGAGACAGAAAACATGTTTGAACACCAGTTGTCACAGCTCAAAAGGAACACCATTACACTCCTTCTGCCTAATGTGGGCAGCAGTAGCTGAGGAGGTAGAGCAGGTTTTCCAGTAACCGGAGGGTTGTAGGATTAATCCCAGCTTCTGGCATAGAATGCTGCTGTTGTGTCCTTGGGCAAGACACTTAACCCACCTTGGCTGCTGGTGGTGGTCAGAGGGACCGTTGGAGACAGGGCAGCCTCGCCTCTGTCAGTGCGCCCCAGGGCAGCTGTGGCTACACTGTAGTTCATCACCACCAGGGTATGAATGTATGTGTGAATAAAAGACACTGAATGTAGGACCACCCATTTCTCTCAATTGCCAATTCTGAGGCAAAAAAGGAGTCATCCACCACCGCCATTTTGTCCGTGTCACACGTCTTGTCACACTCAGACAATCCATAAATGGGAAAAGAGGTGGAGCTGAGGGTGGGGCAGTGAGGGTGGGCACTAAAAAACCAATGTAGCTACTAGCTAAACTGAGCTAACCCCGAAGCTAAGACAGAGCTATGTGCGAGGCTGTAGTAGTGCTGCTCGCCTGTAGAGCTCTAATATGAGCTGTAAATATACAAGCAGAGCCTCAGACCGCTGCGATCGGAGCCGGGTGCCCTGGCTGCTTATGTGAGCTCACACTCTGCTCCTTCACCATGGTTGGAGATCAGTGGGACATTAGCTACATGCTAACCCAAAGCTAACATAGGTTTTTGGGTGCTTTTAGCAAAGAAAACACGGTCAAGCGACTCCAAAGTGAAGCAGAACCAACTCAAAGAGCTGCGGTGTTTCTGTGGTCTCCCTCAGAGAGTTCCACAGGCGACAAGCACAGCCTCAGACTGCAGTGATCAAATTCAGGCCGTGTGAGCCCAAGATCCACTCCTCCGCTGCGGTCGAAGATCAGTGGGGCTAGCGGCGCTGCAGAGCTCTGGAGAACACGAACACACATAGGACACAACTAAAGTTCAGAGTCAAAACCGCCGAACATCTATAAACATAAGGCTGATGCTGAGGCCTTCGTCAGAGCTAGCGCTAGCTCTGACACTTATGCCACCTGTCAATCAAATCTAATTATTCATAATTTCAAGCATTTAATTACACCTAAACGGAAGAGTTACAAAACACTCACCCACCCACACACACACACACACACACAGAAAGAGAGAGATGTCATGACTGTAAACTAGACCTATTAAACCTAAAATGTTTTTTGAACCAGGCTTTAAACATGTTTATTTCTGCTGTGAAGTTGGCATTTTTAACATGGGACTCGATGAGGATTTGGTCACTTCTGGTGCCAGCCCCTAGCGGGTGAGGGTGGAACTGCAATTTTGGCACTTCTGTGTTGGGAGCATTTTTGGATTTGTGGGGTGCCCCCGTGGTCTGAGTGGGTGAATGACTGTGTTGTAAAGCGCCTTGGGGGGTTCTAGGACTCTAGAAGGAACTATATCAAATACAGGCCATTTTACTGCACTAGATAGGTTAATAACGGCAGTCTAAATGCACGTTACATTATAACTATTCAGAAAATTGTACACATGAAATCATACCTCTTGTTGTTCTTGTGAATGCTGTAAATCTCTTTACTGCCCGGCATCTCTTCTCTCATATCCAACAAGTAGGATGCGGGTGTTCCTCTCTGGGTTTTTTCACAACTAAATGAAAGGAACGCACAAACAACGTTTGTGGTGTTTTTCAAGTTAAAATTACAACAAGGAGTTTCCTGCTCCTCCTACTGGTTGAAAGTGGAATTACAAATGCCGTAAACAACCCTGCTGCTACCTGCTTTAGCTAGCGCTAACAGTGAGCTAACACTAACATGAATCAACTAATACTAAAATAAACCACAAAGTAAAAATATCCACACTGTTGGACAAAAATATTATTACTTACACGTCCAGTAGCAACAAAGTCAGGTCACCATCAGTCCTTGTTATTGTAGCCTCCTTTAGCTCCCTCAAACTAGCGTACACCTTCATTTTGGTTTTAGCTCTTTGCTTCACCTCCAATAGGGTATTCTACAGTTGACGTCACCACGCAAAGGCTGCTGGGAAGGGCCATACTAATAAGCCGCATTAACAATAGAAAATATACAGTTTCAGAGCGTTTTGACATCGATATGAAGGCATAAAATGGAGGAAGTTGTTTTGACAAAAAAAAAAAAACATACCAGAGAGCTTTTCTTGATGGCGACCCTGCTAATTATCGATCACCAGAACTGAAGTGCTAGCTCTAATGAAAGTGAAAGTAAAAACTAACCCTCGCTAGCAGCGCTGTTGTTTTAAATGCCATTATTCCCATCACGGCTCCAGTTCATTACTCACAGTGCTCAAGTAACATTTTCTCAAGGTAGTTGTCAGGTTATCATTTGTGTCCCTACTTTTTATATTCTACTCACCTCTGGTCAAAAGACTTTTTCGTGGACGTTTGGGTGGACATGCTGTTTGGCCCAGACGTTCAGCTGGACCGCTGCCTCCTTGTTAACTCGCCTCCAGTAACAACGCCGCCTCCACTCTCCGGTAACACCGCTGCCTCCACTCTCCGTTAACAACGCTGCCTCCACTCTCCGTTAACAACGCTGCCTCTAACTCTCCGTTAACAACGCTGCCTCCACTCTCCGTTAACAACGCTGCCTCCACTCTCCGTTAACAACGCTGCGTCCTGCATTAATTCTCCTCCGCTGCTCCTCCTGGATAACCCCACGACTGAGAGCGTCGTTACGACCGGCGGCTGGTCATTCTCGGATGTAGGACTTTCCCCTCCAGGAAGATGTAAGTAACAAATATACGTGCTTTTCTTGATCTGCTCCACACAGTTAAAATCCGCTCGTCCAACTTAAAAACTACCACCGCTTTGCTTCTTCTGTCTTTAGCTTAGCCCGTGTAGCTTTCCAGCTGTTTCACGTGGTGTCGGCCTGAAACTGGCGTCTCCGGGTCTGCAGCGTTATACTATTGACTTTACCGGCTTTGGAAAAGGGATAAAAAGTCCTCTCCAACATCCGATCTGGGCGTCTAGAGTCCGATTAGCACCTCCCCCAGCAGCAGCGTTAAGTTCCTTGCTGTTTGAAAATCTTTAGGAGACGAAAAAATAACTTTAGCTAGATCGGAGCGACTCAGTCCCATAGGAACCCATAATAAAATGTAGATTGTTTGTATGACCATATTTCCCAGAGTGCTTTGCGGCAATCTATTTTTAGCTACTGTAGAAAGCTCAATTAAAGACATTACTCTGTTACTTTTACTTCCAGGCTCCGCCATGATGCCAACAGAAAAAGCAAACTTCTTTTTCTTCTTCTTGTGCTTTTTATTGACGATAGGTGTACTAAAAATGCTAACTGCTATCATTACAGCCATAAAACATGTATAACACTATGGTATAACAGTGCCTCCTAGGATACCCGTTCCACAAAACTATCTAGTGCAGATTTTGGTCAGCAAAGGGCTGACTGGTGTCAAATATGAAACTGGTTAAACCTACCCAAAAATAAGGTGGATACTTATTGTGATAACTAATCCTTGCTTGCAGCAATTTTCCCATTTACAAATCTGGTGACAAAATAATATAAACAATTATCGTCCAATTTCCATTCTGATTACGTTTTCTAGGGTCCTAGACAGAATTGTCTATTATTGAATGCTACCTTGACAAGCTCAACATCCTTATACCAACATCATACCATATGGTATTAGAAAGAAAAATGCTACATAAGCAGATTTGGATACAATAGAAACAAATAACGATGCAACTGATACTATGGTATTGGAATTTTTTTAGACTCATCTCTTATTATTCTTATTGAAAATTTAAGACATTATGGTATCAGTGGGTTAGCACTAGATTGGTTTAAGATTTCGATATATTTATGTTAATAATTAATACTTTTAGTTCTAACTTTATTTCTGCATTTAAAAGTCACTCACATATTTGACATGATACAGAAATATCATCTGCAGTAACCATGGTGACGGCAGAGCATTCTGTTGTCCTGTTGGAGTCCGAGTGTCCACACAGACCAGGTCCCCTGGGTTCCGGTGTCCCACCGGGGCTCATTACTGTCAGACACAACGGTAAACATGATGAAATCATACAGGCGACCTTTGACATCACGCTGATGCTCCAGGTGGAAATAGCCATGAGTTGTTTTAAAGTTTCATCATAAACTTTAAGCCGATTGTACACTCAGTAGTTATTATTCACACATAAACTTTGTTTTTGTATGAGTAAAAGTTCTGTCGAGTCAACAAAGCTGCATGTTTTTGTCTGTTCTATTTTTGGTCAGACAAGAGGGTTGGAGGAGCTGCAGACAAGAGCAGAATCAGGAAAATAATAATCATGAAATAAATGGAAAATTAAACCAATAACTGAAATTGTCCACGTTTCTGAAGTAGTTCTGCAGGATTTTATGGTTGCATGGATGAGATTGTAGGTTGAGTTGGTTCTGACTGACTGGCAGGAGGCCCACAGTAAGTTTATCTGTGGTGGCTATGGGAGTTTTAGCCAAATCTTAGCTGTTCTCAGAGCTGCAGTCTTCTGAGGAGCCCCCTAACCCTAAACTTAACCCAGGTAGGATGATGTCTGACCTCATGATGCTGCCAATCCGAAACTGCACCTTAATTTACCTGGATGGGATTGTAATCCTGTTTGTGGTACAAACCTCTCACATTCACACAGGGAGAGCGAGCTGCAGAGGGGGAAGGTCTCCCTCTGGTGGCTGCATGAGGCCACTACATAATGACTTCAACTGGTAGATTATTTAATAACAGAAATACTTCATACTGAAACTGGTTCAGAATCATTTTGAGCTTCAGGTGAACCTTTGTGAAACCTTCTGCACTCTGGTTGGTATTAAAACCAGACAAGAGTCTCTGCTTTCCAGCTTTGATTTATCATCCATTACAGCATTTTAGAGTTGTGGCTGGGGTCATTTAGAGCTTCACACACGTCGTTCCATTTGAGTGAAAACAGAAAGTGATGTTTTCTGTTCTCAGGTATATAACAGGTGATCATTTCATGCTTCATGGCGTCTGCGTAAACTCTGGTGAACCCTGGTCCTCGACGGCCGCTATCCTGCATGTTTTAGTTGCTTCCCTGCTTCAACACACCTGACTTTAATCAGCAGATGATGAACAGGCTTCTACTGAGCTCAAGGTGATTCAGCCACTGAATCAGAAGTGCTGGAGCAGAGAAACAACTAAAACATGCTGGACAGCGGTAGTCGAGGACCAGGGTTTCCCACCCGATATAAACCCTAAACCTAGCATCAAGCATTTGTTATCATTGTGATGATTCTGGCTTACAGCTGATAAAAATCTCAGACTATTAGAATATTGTGAAAAGATTCAATATTCTAGACTCAGTGTCACACTCTGATCAGCTAATTAATCCAGAACACCTGCTAAGGGTTCCTGAGCCTTTAGACGGTCTCTCAGTCTGAGCTGGATTACTGACATAAATGAACTTTTGCACCAGATTCTCATTTTTCCAGTTTCACCACCTTGCCGAGTGACACCTGTCCAGGTAAACCCAATCCTGCAACCCATTTTTTTTATTATTTTGTATTTTTGATCAAAGACTAAAATTGAAAATATGAAAAACTTATTTTTGGCTTTAAATAAAAAATCAGTTTCCATTTTTAGTTTGTGATTTTGGGTCAGGGTTGGGCCTGCAGGCCTCATGGTGGGATAAACATGTTCTAAACCATAGAAATGTGGTTGTGCTCCGTCAGCTGTAACAACAGTGGTAACGTTCAGGTTCCTTTGAAACCTGAAACCCGACCAGGTGAGACACCTGTGTGATGTCAGCAGCTGTTCTGTGACAGGCTGCAGTTTCAAGGAGCTTCAGACACTTTTGAGCTTAAAGTGGAGCCGTTTGTTTTTATGAACAGGAAGCTGCTTTTAGGGAAAAAACATTATGGAGTCAAAAATAAACTTTATTAATAAAACTGTTGAATCATTCACTAATAACAGAAGTTCACTTTTCAAGTCCACACACAGTGTTACAGGTGAGTCGTGGGTTCGGATCTGGTGGTTCTGACTGGACCTGCTGTGGTTATCAGAAGGAACCTCCTGATGGGGTTGAAACCTTGTGAAGTGATGATCAGAAGTGGAGCTGGACCCACTTCCTGCTGCAGAACTCCTGGTACCGATCTGCCATGGCCAGACCCGGAACGGGACATCCTCACAGCGCTGTACTTTCTTTAGGTTTTGATTTTCTCATCCGACACCACAAAAATCAAAACCTAAAAAAACCACAGAGGGGTGGGCTGACACCGCCGACCCACTTCCTGTCCTGGGTTTTAGGGGAGTGCCACAGCGCCACCAGCTGGTTACCAAAGCTAAAACTGTTTGTGCAAAATATTTTCTGTTCTTTGGTGCAAGAAAAATATGAAACATCAGCTCTAAAAACCTGAAATAAAAATGTTTACATCACAAATAAACATACAGTATAAATAATGAGTCTGAAACATGAGTCTGTGACACCTTTAGTGTTGCTGCTGAAGCAGAGGAGGAAGGTGATGGAGTTTGATACCCCTGCTCCAGGCGGTGTGTGGATCCTAGGAACAGAACCAACCAGCAGCTTGAGGAGACATCAGTCATCAGGATCAAAGCCCGGTCAAACGGACGTTGGAGCGGGGTCCGCCCCACTCAGAGAGCAGAGGGACCCTCATCAGGACCAGTCCTGGTGGATCTTCCTGCTTTCTATTTTCATCGACAATAACAACAACAACAGGTATCCAGTGACAGGAGTCCAGGACCAGAGTGGCTGGGTCCTTGGTCCATGTGAGAACACCAACTGGGTCTCTGGATGAGCTCAGTTCCTAACAGCACCACATAAACAGATGTTCACTGAGCCAGGGATGCAGATTAAACAGCTGTTTAACGGACCTGGAACCAGTACCCCACGAGAACCACAGGCTGAACCGGGCTATGATCAGAACCAAGAACTCAATTACATACAGGTGATTGGTGCGCTCAGTCTGTCAATGATCGAGAGGTTACCATAGAAACCATCTTTTTATAGCCATCAATCTTTATGTTTCCACTCAGCCAATCTGTGTTTTATTCTAGTCAGAGACAAAAGGTGGTAAAACCGGTTTAACGCAGAAATGACGCAAAAACAGAAAATGATTAAATATTTTAACTGATTTTTGTTGCAGCTTCAGATTTTATATAATTATTTATCTTAACATTCAACAGAGACCCGCAGCAGAGCTGGCAAACATCCCATAATGAGTTGTGATGAACCAACCCAAACACCTGGAGCAGAGTGACGCTGCAGAATCCGCTCCGAACTCGGTCCACAATCCTCCGGTTTTAACCACACGAAGCCCGTCTAACCGAACCACTGGTGTAATCGGTGGAGTCTGTTGTCCAGTCGGTACCGGGGCACTCTAACGGTCCTTTCGGCGCTGACTAACGGGAACACCCTACGTTTGTATCGGTAGTGGTTTGACGGTTACCGTGAGGACCGGAACACGGCGGCTGAAGGTTCCGCCCAGTCACGGAGGTTACGGTTCGGTACCGATTATGCAGCTCCGTAAAAAGGCGAAAACATGAATAAAAATGTCTCTAAGCGCATTCTGTTAGGGGCCGAACCGAAGTTCTGACTCCTCTGACCCGGTCCGTTTCACAGTCCGGTTCGCAGCAAAATAACCGGCGCTGAAAACCGACGTGATGCTTAAATTGAGGATTTTAAGGCCGAAGAGGACGGCGGTTAGCTCGGCTATTAGCCGCTAACGGCGCAGCGGTCCGACTGTCGGTCCACCGCTGCAGTGCACGACGGGCAAACCGAACCCCGGTGGATCCGGTCTCCGTGTCCACACCGTAAGCAGCTGCTAAATACCCGGTTTGTGTCTCTCTACCTCTGCCAGGCCCAGCCGCCTCCTCACCGGGACGACTGACCGTGAAACCCACCGAGGTTCGTCCGGTCGGAAGCAAGATGTCGGCGGCAGAACCGGCTGCGTCCAATTCAGAGCACCGCCCTTCTGCCGCTGGCTGCGTCCCATTCAGAGCACCGCCCTCCTGGCGCCTCATGCACCGCCTTTATGGAAGTCTGAAGGGGCCAGAAACAGACTACTTTGCAAAGCTCATAGACCTTAATAAAGATTATTCACCGCATTGGCTGCTGAAATGCTGCCACCATCTTGAACATCCTATAGCCACAGACATTGGCCCAATCCCAATACTCGCACTTGCACCCTTGAACCCTTCAATTGCACGTTCCCGGCCAGGGGTACGAGTGCTTAGGGTGTCCCGATTCTCAAGTGCGGAAGTTGACCACGACTCTTTTGCACCCTTTATCCGCACTTCACCCAAGTCTGTGGCTGTGAAGAGTATTACCCACAATCCATTGCTGCGTGGGAATTTTGAGAAGAAGGTGGAGCAATGGGTCAAGTGCCTTTTCTGAAAACATGTATTTTCAGGTGAAAGAAGTTCATTTTAAGACGATTAATGATATTTATTCATGCTCTGAATGTTTGGCCAGCAAGCACAAGGACCCTCATATTGGTCCACATAGTTCTCACCTGTCTGCTGAATGTTCATTTATCCATGTTTAGCTGGATTGTTGCTTAAAAACACCTGATTGGTGCAGGTGAGTGGGTGGGGTTTCCAGCCCCACTCCTAACCATGCAGCGGTGTATATAAGTGGGATATCCTTTCTTTAGTTTTGAACAGTTTGTTGGTTTGAACCCTCATGACTTCCCTGATCTGATCTGTGTTATATCACTGGAGTAACAGCTGATGCTTCATCTCACAACAGAAGAAAAGAGGTTAAAGTAAACCAATGAGATGTTTATTGATGGAGCTGAACAGAGGACACATCACCGATCTAACAAACCTAGAAACACTTCAGCCTGAAGCCTGGCTGGTTCCTGCTCGCCGCTCGACTGTTGACTGGTTTGTATTTACAGAAAGACTCAGGAGGTAGACAGGTCTTCCTTCAGTCTCCATGCTGTTGGTCCAATTCCCAACCACTCCAGTCCACATGGCTAAATGTGGCTAAATCCCAGTCTGACAGCAGGAGGCACACAGGCTGTAGGAGACGGCTCCTGGACTGAAGATTGGCTCAGACCACGTCCAGGTCTTTGTGGGGTTTAGTTCTTCTTCACAGTGATCAAAAACATTAAACTCTCCTGAATGAGTTCAGAAACATGTTAGTGTTTCATCTGCAGGTAGAATTAGAGAACCGCCGCCTGACAGGACATGACATCATTTCTACAGGTTCACATGACATCCACAAAGAGGTCACTGGAGTGTCCCATGGCCAGGTGGAAGGACTGCTGGGAGATCTCTGGTGGGACAGAAGAGCTCTGACCGCCAAGGGGAGGCAGGACATGTGTGTCACCATAGAGACGAGAACGAGAGGATGGAAGACGATGGGGAGCACCGTCACTCAGGGAGTCGGTCGCCTGACACGAAGAACTCTCCTCTTCTTTAATAGTCTCAAATTCAAGCTGTCCTCCTCCTCCTCCATCTTTTCCTCCTTCTCCTCCACCTTCTGCTCTTCCTTCTCCTCCATCTTCTTGCTCCTTCTGGTCATCACTGAATTCTGATTGGCTGCTGTGAACCCCTGAAGGACCAGTAAAGTTTTAATGTAATCATTTAGTGAAGTATAACTTTGATTTGTAGACGGAGAAGGAAACCATTTACCTTCACTCTGGTGGTTCCCTCCCCCCCCTAAGGCTGGCAGCTGCTGGAGGGGGTAAGGGGAGCTGTAGGGGTGAGGTATGGGGTATTGGTAGGGGAAGGCTGAAGGGTTGCAGTCCGATCCTCCTCCTTGGCTGGGTCCCTCTCCATCATCTAGTAGAGACATGGTGCCCAGGTCTAAGGAGAGGAAGAGCAGGATCAGAAAACCCCCAGGGACAGGATCATTCTGGACCTAAACCTCTGGATCAGGGTTACCAAACCACTGAAAGATGCTTTTACTTTGAAAAACATCCAATGCACATCTGGAGGAGATGTGAGTCAAGCTGTTTGTCTCCACCCAGTGGCCTGAGATGGGACTGCAGCTTTGAGATGAGGGGATTTGTCTTTCCTATTGACTGAAATCTAAATCTGGACCAAAGTGACTAGATCCCTCTCTGGTCCACCTTTAGACCCACATTTGAGTTCCAGCTGTGTTCTGCAATTATAACAACACTGCCCCCAGAGGTCATGAGGTGAACTGCGGGTTTAAACCTGATACAAAAGCTAGCTATTGGTCGCTCCAGCCCTACTGCTGGGTCACCTGATCACCTGTAGGCTGGGGTTCCTGTCCTCACCTGCACAGAGGTCTCCAAACACGTAGTAGCACTGCTCAGAGAACGTGACCTTGCTGATGGTGTGTCTGATGAATCCGGCCTTCAGCAGGTTGCCGGCGTACTTGCGAGCTTCACGGCGGTCGGTGAAACCTTCCACATTACGGTGGAGCCAGTCCACCACATCAGAACCTGGACAGATGAGCTGTGGTTTGAGGCTAGTCTCTGAGGAACCTAAACTCTGCCTCAATCACTTTTATATTATTGAGAATAATAAGCAATACTATCAGCTGATCCAGTGTCAGAGGAAGGTTTGACAGAACCCAGATCCAGTCAGGGTCCAGACTCGGGTGGTCTTCTTACCAATAAAAGCGTTTGGAATGGTGATCTTCAGCCACATCCTGTCTCGAACCTCCAGGCCTGACTCCAGGTTGGCCATCGCCTTGATGATCACGGTCATGTCACTGTGGACGTTCAGGTGCTGGTCTTCGTGGACACCTGACGAAGACAGAAGTTGAGTGGATGTATAATGGACATAGGACAGAAGACGTGGGTTTCAAAGACGTACTGTAATGTGGGAGGAGCCTCCCGGTCATGGCGGCGGTGTGAGATACCCATGCAGCTGGGTCAATAGGCCGGACAGGCTCACCTGTGGGATGAGTGGACATCCTATTAGTGTGAACACAAAAACAAGGACATGATGTCTCACCCTAAACCCGACCGCTCACTTCTGGGCAGCGTGAAGCAGCCTCGTGGGTTCGGATCCCAACACTTTGCTACGGTCAGCGTCACCGGACTGAAAGACAGAAAACAGACCGCTCAGCTTTAACATCACCTTCAACGAATGTAGGCTTCAGCTCTGCCCAGACCAGCTTCAGCTCTGCCCAGACCAGCTTCAGCTCCGCCTAGACCAGCTTCAGCTCCACCCAGGAATGGCTTCAGCTCTGCCCGGGTCCAGCTTCAGCTCTGCCCAGACTGGCTTAAGCTCCGCCCCGGACCGGCTTCAGCTCTGCCCGGGTCCAGCTTCAGCTCTGCCCGGGTCCAGCTTCAGCTCTGCCCAGACTGGCTTAAGCTCCGCCCCGGACTGACTTCAGCTCCACCCGGGACCGGCTTCAGCTCCGCCCAGACGGCTTGTAAGTTCAGAACCACCCCACAAGACAAAGAGTATTACTGTGTCTCACCCTGGCTGGTGGACAATGTCTCTCAGAACTCGGACCGCATCGTCATTGCTCATGTTCTCAAAGTTGATATCATTCACCTGCAGAAACAAGAACCACCCTTAGAACCTGTACCACAAGTTCTGGTACTATCTGTTACGTTCTGGTTTTGGTCCC
>SSNS01000117.1:42500-180000 GCA_006937985.1 Aphyosemion australe
ATCATCACCACCACCACCACCATCACCACCACCATCACCACCATCATCACTACCATCATCATCATTATCACCACCATCATCATCATCACCACCACCATCATCACCACCACTACCATCATCACCACCATCATCATCACCACCACCACCATCATCATCATCATCATCATCATCATCACCACCACCACCATCATCTGTTGGATTCTGATCACTGAGCAGTAATTTCGATCACGTCACTCACCCGAAGTCGTCGTCCACCGACTTGAAGAAGAATTTGACGTTCTGTTTGTTCAGGGCCTGTTTAAAGTCCGCCAGGGTCACGCGCACCGTGGGCACGCCAATCCGGATCAGGTAGGGGGTTTCCTGGTCCTCCAGGTGGTAGATGACCCGGGTCTCCTCCGCCATCCCGGACCCGTGAAACCCGACGTGGCCCCAGAGAGGGATGCTGAGGGTAAGACGCACCTGCCGCACCTGTCTGTTTCCAGCTCTTTGTTCACGTGACAGTCTTACCTGTCCCCCTCACCTGTTCCTTTATCTGTCCCCGAGACTGCAGCTGGTTCCCACCTGGTTCTGGTCCAGACGTGTTGATACAGCTGCTAAAGGTCTGCTCAGTCTCCTTCAATCTACGTCATCGCGTACGGGATAAGGTACGCATCTTCCGTTTACATCCTTCAAAATAAGAGCCAATGAGGTGACTCGCTGCAGGTGAACCGGATCGAGAAGAAAAACATCAGAAAACTTTAGATGTTCGAAGTTTTTTTTCATTATTTAGGATGAAGAACTCCAGTAGAGACCCAGAATAATAGATATCTGAATTTCCAGTAACAGATTTTTAGGATCTTGTCAATCTGATACTTCATCCTTTAGTGATGGATGGAGCATGTAAGGGTTCTGGTTTGACTGGGATTTGACCAGTTTCTTTGCTGAGGAGTCCGATCTGTTATATTTAATGTAGTTTCAAACAGGAGGCATCAAAGCCAAAGCTGTTGTGGGTCAGCCCAGAGATTGTAGAGGACTAGTCCCGTTTTCAGCCTCATGCTGCTTTTATCAGAGAAGATTTTTCCTGTTTCCTCCAGGTTCAGATTTAGACCTGGTTTCTACTGGAACCCTACAGGAACCAGACTAACTAGTTCATCAGAAGGTCAGAGTGCAGACAGAAGGTCCGGAGACCTGCAGGATAAACCTGGTACTAGACTCCCATCTGTTTAATAAAAGTGGGAAATCAAACAACTTAAGATGCTTTTATTTTGAAAGGAATGTCTACGACTTCCGGTAATTTCCTTGGCAAATTAACATGAAACAATCCCGACCCAACATTTCCGGTTCGACATTTAAAAAAAAAAACATTGATCTCATAAAAAAATCTTATTTAAAATACAGAAAACAAAAGTGTAAAAATGTTTTTATTGTTGTTTGACTTAAGAGAAAAACAAAATAAATATGTTTGTTTACAAACAACGGTGGAAGAGATTCCTGATCCTTTATTGAATGAAAGTATTTAACCAGGATTTGTTTGGTTTATTTGAACAGATTTTATTGCAGCGATCGTTGGTTTGGTTTCCTGTTGCATGAGGCTTTCACTGTCACCAGGAAAAACCAACGCCCCAATGTCAGGTTCAACGGTTCCAACCTGACTCTTCAGGATTTCTGAGGAGTTCTGCAGGACAAAGCGAGTGAGTCAGGAGAACCCGTCTGAGGAGCTCTAAGGCCACGAAGTGGAGGCTGCTGGTGCTGGGATCTTCTGAAGGTTCTCGTGGACCTGGTCTGGACCACTTCAGGGGTAGCTTAGGGGTCCAGTGTGGCATTACAGGCAGAGAGCATGAAGGCAGTTCTCACCTGTAACCAGGTGTTTGTGTTCAACCAATAGGCAGACAGAATCATCGGGATCCACTCAGGATCACAGAGATTCCTTCAAGATAAACTCTGAAGGATTTTCCAGTTAAAAACTAAACGCTAAAAACAATCAATATCCTGTCGGTTCTGTTTGATCAAGCCCACGGCGGAGCGGGTCAGAACCACTCTCTGCTGCTGTCACGTTAACAGACCCACAGCTGTGGTTCTGATCCATTTTCACTCAGGATGATGAAGACACCATCTGACCTTTGACCTTCACACAGCTGATCTCAGGAGTCGTGATGACCCAGACTGGTTCTGCAAAGCATTCTGGTTCTGAATCTTCTGGTCTTCATGCAGAAACATTGACATCTCTCAGTGAAATAGTGGCGGTCGTCCCAGCGGCAGAGGCAGTTGCCGTGGCAGCAGGTGTCGGCGAGCTGGAGGGCGAGGGGTGGGCCACTATGGGCGGGACGGGGCTATTCTGATTGGCTGTGAGGGAACTGCTCGGGAACAGGATCTGCTGTAAGGTCCGTCTGAGGTTTGGGTGAAGGCGCTGCTGTGTCTGATAGAAGATCTCCACGGCAATGCCCTTCATCACCCCGGCAACCAGATCCTCGTACAGAGGCACGGTGTACATCCTGGAGGTCTGCAGAGAGGAGAGGGTCAGTGATGTTCAGATTGAGGTTCCAGTTCTGTCTGCTCACCAGTGGTTCTCACGTGTTTGTGCAGGAAGGATCGGATCCGCGGCAGGTCCGGGTAGAACGTGTTCCTCACCACCAGCTGCAGCCAACGGATCTGAACCTCAGCATTCAGACCATCAAACAGGGAGGAGTAGGAACCAGAGAAACTCTCCATCACCTCTGGAACACAGACATAACATCATGGATCAGAACACTACAGAGGAAACGGGTCGGCAGCAGCAGAACCTGTCCAGTTGAAGGTCTAGTGAAGCATACCATGAGGCAGAGGAGAATGGTCCAACATACGGTCCAGGAACAGAACCACCTGGAAGGTGCTCCAGGCCGACAGATCGAAGGGAGTGACCGCCTGCTGGTCAGGGGGGGTGGAGCTTCTCCACAGCTTGCACAGATCCTGAACCGGTCCGATCAAAGTGGCACCTGCTGAAAGGTCCGGTTCGAACGGAGGGGGCCCACAGCCGCTCAGCCAGCGCTCAAACTCCAAACCTGAGACAGGAAGTGATGTCTTTACTTTGTGAAGTGCCTTGAGACGACTTTTGTCGTCATTTGAATAAACTGAATATGAATTGAATTGAATGTCATGAATCAGGTGGAGCCACTGGTACCAGATGTTGATGTTTCAGAATTACCTTCTCTCTGAGTGACGGCAGCGTCCTTAAGCGCCGGGAAGTAACGCAGGAAGTAATCGATGAGATCCTGAGCAACCACGCTCTTAAACTTAAACTCCAAGATGTAGTCCTGCATGCACGCACACACACACGCACGCACGCACGCACACACACACACACACCTCCATTAGTCTCCATATCACATTAAGCGTGTGCGTGCGTGTGTGTGTGTGCATGTGTGTATACAGACCCTGAGAAAGCGATCAAAGTGTTTGCCGTCTCCGCTGAGTTCTGACAGGTACGACACAAAGCAGAAGCCTTTCTCGTAGGTGAACAGATTCATCAGAGTACTGGGGTTCACACCTGCAGAAAGGAGGCAGAGCATGGGGGATACACCTGTACAAGTGTAGACCAATGCTGTGTGTGTGTGTGTGTGTGTGTGTGTACCTGGATCAAACTTAACCTGCAGTTTGCTCACAGGGCTGTTGTCTCCAAGGAGACGTAGCTGTCGGTGTAGAGCATCCAATCGCACCACAGTTTCTAAGCAGGTGAAGGCCTCACCTGAAGGTAAAAAGCAGGAAACAGTTAGCCCATGAGCTTTCTCCGCCTCTGATAAAAACTACTGAGACTGGATCTGGAGTCAAACCAGACTGGATTTGGATTAAAAGTTGATTAAATCAGGAGTAAATCAGACTCAGTCAGGGGTTAAACCAGCCTAAATCAGGATTTAAACCGGACTGGATCAGGAGTTAAACTAGCCTAGATTAGGATTTAAACTGGACTGGATCAGGAGTGTAAACCAGACAGGAAAGAAGCTCAGACAGAGGCTGGATCCTGATAATCAGTCTGGACCATCAGCGGGACTCAGCTCACCATAAGCCTCGGTGGTGATCCTCCTCTGAGCGTAGGTGGCCAGGCCTTCGCTCAGCCACATCTCCTCCCAGGTGGCATTGGTTACAGCGTTCCCAAACCAGCCGTGAGCAATCTCGTGGATCACATCGATGAGCAAGAACTCACTACTTTCCATGATGGAGGCAATGATGAAGGTGAGGCAGGGGTTCTCCATGGCAACAATGGGGAAGGAGGGGGGGAGGAAGACGATGTCACACCTGAGAATCAGCTCCGTCAGGCTGCTGCTCATCACTAAATAAAGTCTTGCTGCTGAAAACCCTTACCTGCCCCACAGGTAAGGTCCAAACAGGTCCTCGGCCACACCCAGCCAGTGCTCCACGCTGCCCCCCAGCTTCTTCAAGGCACAGGACAGCAGACATGGCTCCGCCCACACTCGACTCCTGAAAGCAGCGAGAGCAGAGAGAGATTGGCCCCTGAAGGGTTTTTAAAACAGATTGGTTTTTTTAATCTTTAACTAACTTATGATCATTTTATCTTTTTCAACTTTCATTCTCACTGGTGACTTCTTTGAGTTTTCTGGAGATTTGAGAAAATTTTAATCATGTTTAGCAGCTTTGTTCAGAATCAGTGAGCAGCAGTGAGACAAGCGTCTGTTCTCCGTGATGTCACTGAAGGTAGCACCATCACAGGTGCATTCAGGTGAGCCACGCTGAATGGGTACTGATGTAGAGTAGAGCCGAGCTGCAGGTACAACGGGAATAGGACCAATACTCACCTTGGGCCGAGGTCGGCGTGCTCCAGCTCCCCGGCCACCAGTGCCACCAGGTAGGATGGGACTGGAAACTCCATAGAGAACTGGAAGATCCGGTCCTGTTTGGAGTAGGAACTCTGAGACGCACTCATTAGAACGGTCATGCCCTCTGGGACCTGGTGGTGGTGGGACAGAACATTTTTTAAAAATCCTTTCTTCTCAAAACATTTTAAAGCCATAAAATATATTTTTCCTAATTGATTTGTGGTGATTTTGGTTGATCTGGAGTTTGTTTCCTGCTGATCTTCAAGGGACTCGTCGAGACAGAACCTGAAACGGACCTACAGGACCCTGAGCTCTGGTCCAAGTCTAATCTGATACATCTGGTCTCATGAGACACTGTCCTGAGGGTTCAGGTCCACAGGGGTCAGACGTCAGGACTCACCCGGACGGTTGCCGTGTATGTGCTCTTCACAGCAGGCGTGTCGAAGCATGGGAAGAAGGAGCGGTTACACACCGAGTGTCCCTGAGTGAAGACAAGAGGACGAGACTGTCCACAAGTCAGTTCTGAGTCCAACCACCAGATCTGAAGACAGAGAGAACATGTCAGAGATCTCCTGATTCACTCGTTACCATTAAGAGTCTGAGGCTAAACCACAGGTTCACATGTCCATCTGAGGACACAAGGACTCCACATGTCCCTCTGATGAGAGGACGACTACACATGTATCTCTGAGGACATGAGTACTCTGCATGTTGCTCTCAGGACACAAGGACATGCCTCTAAGGACCCGAGGACCCTACATTTCTTTTAGGACAAGAAGAGTCCACGTGTCCCTCTGAGGACATGAAGAGTCCACGTGTCTCTCCGAGGACACAAGGACTCCAAATGTCCTTAAGGAAACAAGAACTCCACGCCAATCTGAGGACAAGGGGACTCCACTTCTCCCAGAGGACACGAGAACTCTACATGTCCTTCAAGACACGATAATCCTTTAGGAAATGAGGACTCTCAGGTGATGAGGACCTGTTCAGGACTTGATCCTAGGTTTAGTTTTACAGGTCCTCTTCAAGTTGTGGTCTATAAAAACCTGAATCAGGTCTGAACTAGACAGATTCTGGACCAGAACCAGTTGTAGTAAACAGACGTGTCCTGTGTCCCTATGTGCATGTCTTCTCTCCAAAGCAACTTATAGATGAGGACGTAGCAGTGCTGTTACCATGGAGACTAACCTAAACTAGGGGGAGCTTACCGCCGGGCCGTCCGTGGTGGTGTACCGGATCGTGATCTGGACCCGTCTGCCGGGTTTGACAGTCCCAGAGGGCAGACTGATGCTGAGAGACGAGCCGTAGTCTGTGAACGGATCCACCCGGTACGTGAGAGAGACAGGGGCCTCCTGCCCGTCCTCTGGGACCTTACAGTCTATGGAGTGGATCAACAGGGACGGGTGGGAGTCCAGAACCAAGGTGCACACTGTCGGCTGGACCGGAACCAAGTCCAGGACCAACCAGCCACTCATTTCTTTCATTGCAAAGTTCAACTTCAGGTCCAGGTGGAGGTGGAGCAGCTGGAAGCACCTGAAGTTGGACACCGAGGCCACGTCCACCAGAGGACCACGTGAGACCCTGGGTCCTGGACTCGCTGAGGGCCGCTTGGAGTCCCCAGCGAAGGGGCCCCCAGAGACCGGCAGGGACTTCCTGCAGCAGCACAGAGAGGTGGGGGCCTGGTGGAGCTCGGCCATAATGGACCAGACCCGGGTCAGACCTGGACTAATGATAGCAACCAAACCCCGAGCAGGACTTTAAAGTTCTGGACTGGAGGGGGTCATCGCTACCGGGTTGGGTCCAGATCAGTCTCCTTCAGCCGATTTTAAAGGTAGGACGTCTAAGACCTGGACCCAACTGGTACCGATCCGACCCACGGAAGCGGTTCGGTTCGATTTGAACTAGCAAAAACCAGAACCTTAACCAGTTCTACCAAAAACAAACATCTGACACAATCAGAACCGAACTGAACCTGTTTCAGGTGCGGTTCGGATCAGTGAACCGGTTCGGACGGAAACACCTGAAGAACACTCGGAACATCTCCGAATCAGCAGAACCTAATCCGGATCCTGCTCTGGAAACCAGAACCGAACCAGAATCCATTTACTGTCGGAACCAGGTCGAAGTTAGAGGTCACGCCGTCGGTTCCGAGAACTATTAAACTAGTTCCGCCGGTTAGCAGAACCGGCTAATCAGCGGACGCTTTAATTAGCCTCAACTCTACATTTAGGTAAAATCCATCAAGACAACACAACCGGACCGGACCGGGCCGGGCCGAACCCGTCTCCTCCTGCAGAATCACGCCGGCTCCCTACTCCACGTCCGGGTCACTGAGTTCGGTGGCTCCCGGTGGAACCGGAGGTCAGCTGGAAGTCCACGGACAGTCCGGTGGAACCGAACCAGACAGAGGACAACTTGTCCCGTGAACAAAGATACAGAGACACCGCCGGAGGACCGAGGGGGACCACACCGGACCAAACAGGAAGTAACAGCGGTAAGAAAGTTTGAGCAGACCGCGAGGGGGCGCTGTGGAGCTGGAGATCAGCTGACTGGTTTAGTTTATTACTAGTTTACTAGTCACCAGGCCACGCCCACACGCCCCGCCCATTGGTCAGTTTGTTTCATCAGCTGATTAAGTCAAGTAACGGAGAAAAACACAGGAACCCCAGAACCCGGTCCTAGTTCTGACCCGTTTACCCACTTCCGGTCAGTTTCCGTTTCCCGTTATTTACACCAAGTAGCCATAAGTAGCTCTCATCCTGTAGGGGTCCCAGGGGGCAGGTGCCTGTCTCCAGCAGGTGAGAGGTGGGGGATAAGCGGACATGTCTACAGTCCAGTCTCCACTGCAGGTTCCAGGACTGGGTTTAGGGCAGAACCACTGATCCAGTCCACGGGTCTGTTCTAAGCAGACTTCATGTAGTTCTGACCCGGTTCTACTGACATTTTGAAGGTCTGAAGTTTTTCTGATTTGGGACTTCGGTGAATTTTCGACCCATTTCCACTTCTGGTACCAGAACAAGAAAGCTTCAAGTCTGAATCACTCAGAAATGCTGATAACTCAAGGGATGAGCCAGTCCAGTAGCCTCCAAAGAGAAATATACTTAAAAGTAAATGTTTTACCCCTTTGGTACCGGTAGGTCTCAGAAACAGGTTCTGGTTATTTGGTGCATTAAAATCATCCAACAGAACCAGGATTACAGCTGAGACTGGCTCAGGATGTTCCTGGTCCAGGTTTGTCAGATTAAACAAACAGCTTCAGATACAAGAGTCCAAAAGAAATTCTGTTCTTTATAGACCAAACCTGACGGTACTGTCTGTAAAAAACAGAGCAGAATGGACTTGGTACAGAACATTCTAGAACTGGATTTGGCAAATAACGTCCAGAATAAACATCGTCATGAAAGCTTATCGAACATCAGGTTCTGGTTCTTTCAGAGAACTTCCATCTGGAACACTTAAATCTGTGGGTGACCATGGCAACACATTTGTCCTTTGACAAAAAATAAATCTTTTAGATCACAAACTCAGCTGATCCAATACCGATCAGCTGTTAAGTTACTAGCTGATCTATGAAGTTAAGACGCTCAGACGATGACTTTTTTTGATCTGTTTATTGTTTCTGTACAAACATCCAGATGATCCATCCTCATCAGACCCGAGACGGATACAGCATCTGTAGAGAGGAAGAGACGGTCAGAATGAAACAGGTAAGGAGACGTCCTCAGTGGGACGTGTCCAAAAAACCCCCCAAAGAATCAGGTCAGAGACCAGGACCACCAGAGACCAGGATTTAGTTCTGAACAGCAAGATCAGCTGTTTTCTATCATTAAAATACTGAATGGATCACATTTACCCGCTGACGCAATGTTTTATTTGTAGAACCTCTTTGAAGATAAAAATCACAAAGCACTTCATGAGCACAATAATAAAAAGTTAAATGAAACGATAAAGATACAGAAACACCAGCAGGAAGAGAAGATAACAAGCAGCGGTTTGTCTACAAGAGCGCCGTGATGGCTGCACGCCCACAGTCAGCCTCATCCTAGTTGTGTTCATGTGCTGTAAGTCAAGTCTAGGATGGGCTGTGCTGAAACGTGAACTTCATCCTACCAGGACACTGGCTCAATGACAAAGTAATTCTGATATCTGAACAGGTGAGTTTTCAGCTGCTTTTATAAAGGATCCACTGATCTCAGGCTCAGGGGGAGAGAGTTCCAGAATCTGGGGGCCACAGCAGCAAATGATCTGTCATAGGGCTGCACGATATTAGGAAAACCTGCAATATGCGATAACAGTGCTTAATATTGCGATATCAATATTACTTGCGATAAATGAACAAATACTTAAATCTGCAGTTTTTGTATATATACTTTAGACACACCACTCCATCCTCTATCATTAGTATTACTACAGTAACAAAATGAAATCATGCAAGTTCACATTACATTTCTAGAGCCCAGTATATAGATCTTTAAGGCTGCATTGGAGGTGACAACGGAGATTTGTCGTGTTTCCCCTCATGGTTGCCACAAGTGTTTAGCATGTCTTGCAAAGTTCTTGTCTTTGTTGAACACAAGTACTTTAAAATAATAGTCATGCTGTTTGAATTATGAGTTCTTTCTCGCTAACATTTTCCGCACACGTCTTACCCTCAGTCATTGCGACGCTCTCTAAGCTAACTCAGGTGTTTGCTAGCCATCCAGATGAAGTGCCGTCCACCTAGGCACCAAGGCATCTAACCTATAAGAACCCAACCGATTGGCCAAATGGGTGAAGGCTCTATTTGATTTGTCAAAAACTTCATGCTTCCATTTGATTGACAAAATGCATTATGTGTAGCAAAATTCTGAGATGACCATTAATTGCGATATTTTTCTGTGCTTTGCGATATGCCTATTGTGCATGCTGATATTGCGATAACGATAAATATTCGATATATTGTGCAGCCCTAATCTGTCACCTTTGGTCTTTGTATCAGAACCGTTCTAATGGGTCAGGCCCAGCCGATCCAAACAGGAAGTGAAGAGTTAACCGATGATACATGCCAGGATGCGGGCAGAGACATTGACCAAACATATCCAGAGGAACAACTTAGACCCTTTACCTAAAGTATCTTCAGTAAAGGGTCCAACGACAGATCAGCCAACTGTGTTGCTGCTAAAGACTGAGGTGGACCTGGTCTGAGACATGGAGACGGGTCTGGAGGACAAAGCAGGTAACAGAAGAACTCACCACGCGGATTCGGTGTCCGATCGCTTTAGCCGGCAGGTTGCTCCTGAACTTGGCTCGGACCATCCCGCTGTTGCCGTGGGGCCGGGTCACCTTCCCCCAGATCACTCTGGTCCTGTTGGGTTTCCCGCCGGGCGTCACTGTGTTCCTGTGGAGAAATAGACCCAGAGTCAGTTCCCAGGAGCCCCAGAAACAAAGCAGCGGCACCACGGTGTGTGTGGGGTCCCTACTTCTTGGCCTTGTAGACATAGGCGCAGCGCTTCCCCAAGTAGAAGTCCACCTCATCTTTGCTGTAGCAGCCCTCCAGCTTCAGCAGCACCGTGTGCTCTCGCTGGTTCCTCAGACCACGCTTGTAGCCGGTGAAGATGGCCTTGCTCCACAGTCTGGGTCAGATCAGAACCAACATGAGACAAACAGCAACAGAGTCTATAAGAACCTGCAGTTTGATCTGCATCGGAAGAGCTGAGAACGTTCTGATGATTTTGGAGCAGAATCAACACTTCTACAGAAGATACCACCTCCTACTGAATTGGGCCAAACCATCAGAACCACCAGCTGCTGATCTCTGATCTGCTCATGAACACCTCAAGACCCAGGTGAGGTCTGAACTTACCTTCCAGGCATAGTTGTCCTCTTCAGGTGAGTTCACCTGTACAAACAGAAAGGGTCTCGTTAGAACTACAGGAACGCATTTAACCCCAAACCCTTTTTAAAACTTGGATGTCTCTTTATTCAACATCCAGGATTGTTTCCTCCTCATCACATCTAACGTCATTCAGTCCATTCCAGAAACGGAACCAGTCCAGGCCAAAATCAGATCTTCAGGATCCATATCTGAGGTGAAAACACATTGAACCGAGTCCGCTTTGATTCCGGAAGTAGAGTTCAGATAAATTAAGGAGGTTCAAACAGAACCTCATCAGGTTTCTGCTCCCGGAACGGCTAAAGTAAAGCGTGGCTAACAGCAGTTCACGATTCACAGTTTTGCTCCTTACGTTGGAATTTAAAACAAAAGCAACGCTTTCCGTTCCCGGAAACACCCGAACACGCTCCGAGACAGCCACGGCGCGCCGTGCATTAGAACGCTCCCTTCCCGATGCATAACCGGATTCCGTTTCGTTAGCCGCCGTTAGCTCTACCATCCGCACCGCATCTCCACCATCGGGACATCCAGCACGGACACCGACACACCGGAGGACGGAGAATACGCCGTCCGCGGCGACCAGGACTGTATCGGCCTCAGATGGAACACTTTTCAGGTGAAATTTAAGTTTATTTTGGAGAAGTCAGCGCTTACCTGCTCTTAATCTAGAAAGATGGAGGAAAAGACAGGCCGAAAGGCATGATGGGTAATGACTCCATACAGAGGTGGCCACGGAGCTGCCTGATCGGAAATCCAATTCTCCCGTTAAATTAGAATAAAATAATAAATATAAACCAGTTTTCCGAGTCACTGGGATTAGTGACGAAGTTCTACACTGAAAAAAATATATAAACGCAACACTTGTTTTTGCTCTCATTTTTCATGGGCTGAACTCAAACATCTGAAACTTTGTCCACATCAAAACACCCACGAATCTCACAAATCTATCTACATGTAGGGTTTTTTTTTATTGACGTTATTCACAAATACAAATATATTACATTTGGTATTCAATTACAATGTGAATTTTGAAGTAGAATAATGCATAGAAGGAAAAAATGAAGGAAAATAAAGAAGATAGAAAGATAAGAAAATATGCTAGATTGTACTAGCGGTGTTAGGGTTCAAATGAAAACATTAAAAAAATTACAATTTTCAATAGTTTTAAGAGCTTTCTGTCTGTCAGAATGTTTAATAGAAAGTATGTATAGTTTGAAAGAATGCCGGTCGGTACCAGATCGGCTCGGGGTCCTATATTCACATGGCTTGCCAGGCTAGCAAAGCATGTTTTTTTACCAGAATATTTACAACAATGGATGTAAAACTTAGACCTTCTTCCATGGAATATCATTCACAAATGTATTCCAGATAAGGCACAGGGTAGTGTTGTAACATTCCTCTGGAACAAAGCTCGGATAGATTTGTTATTAGCAGGATGACTGGAGAAACAAATCTTCCCTGCAGGTGTGTCACTTGGGGATAATAGAGTAAGTTCACTAGCATCAAGTCTCTGTTGATTTTTTAAAAGCATACACACACCAGATGGGATGGCTCCAAAAACTTTTACATAATCTCCAGGAGCTACAGGGATATTATATTTTGTAAGAAACTCTTCATATGTAAATAAAAGTTCCTCAGGATTAAACAGTCGATCTACCCATTTAATGTTGTTTTGAAACCAATATTCGGAAAAAAAATGTTTTATGTTTATACAAGATGTCTTTGTTGTTCCAGATTAAGTAGTTAAGGGGTGAGAAGTTGTGTTTGTAAATGAGAGACCATGAAAGAAAAGCCTGGCAGTGAAAGGCAGACATTTTGACAGGGATCTTATCAATGTTATAATTACAGACCAGAAAAAAGTTAATGCCACCCAATTTGGAGAGAATATAAAATGGTATAATATTCTAGCCTGGCAAGCCATCCTATATATGTGAATATATATATAATATAACTCTGCAAAGCAAGAATTTGGTCTAGTTCACTAATAATATTCCATAATGCAGTAGGATTTCTAAGGAGCTGTTTTATCCAATTGACCTTAAATGTATTATTTAAAGTTTGAGAATCAAGAACATTGAGACCACCATTTTCATATGAGTTCATAACAACTGTCTTCTTCAAATAATGAATTCTATTTTTCCACACAAAATCAAATAGCATTTTGTCAATCTCTTTCAAGTTTTTGTTGTCGAGGTGCAGAGCCAAGGCTGCATATGTTAAGCGTGAGGTTCCCTCAGCTTTAGTCAGTAGGATTCTCCCTCTCAGTGATAAATCTCGCACGAGCCATTGGTTTAGTTTACGTTGAGTATATGATCAGATATGATCTTTAGTAATTAAAATGCCTAAATATTTGATTTCATTTTTAATGGGGATATTGAAAAGTTCAGATTTAGAGCAGTCTTTGATGGCTAAAAGCTCACATTTTTTAATGTTCAAGCATAGTCCAGAGGCCCCAGAGAACTCTTCAATTACTTTGATGGCATTAGGAATTTGGTTTTCTTTTTTTTTTTTAAAGTGTGGTGTCATCTGCTAGTTGTGTTATGATTAGTTTCCTACCAAGCAGGGAAATCCCTTCAATATTACTCGTTTTAATATGAGATGCCAATAATTGTGCCACAATCAAGAAAAGATATGGGGAGGCTGGACACCCTTGTCTTATACCGCGAGATATATTAAATCTAGGTAACGTACCACCGGTTAGTTTAATGGAACTGTTGCTGTTTATATAAAGAATTTTAATTGCAGAGGAAAAATAGTCACCAAAGCCAAATTTACTTAATGATTGCAGAATAAAGTTATGCTCCACAGTATCGAAGGCCTTATAAAAGTCTAAGAATAAAATGAAGCCACTATCGTTTAAGAGTTCAGAATAATCTAAAACATCCATGACAAGTCTAATATTGTTTGTTATGTGTCTTTTTGTCAAAAAGCCTGACTGAGTTTCTTCAATAATTGTGTCTAACACCATCTTCAATCTTTTTGCAAAAATTAAAGCAAAAATTTTATAACCATTATTAAGTAAAGATATTGGATGCCAATTATCAATAAATGATATGTCTTTATTCGGTTTGGGGATTAAAATTGTTAAACCTTGAGTCATCGTTGTGGGGAGATGACCTTTAATTATACTTTCTAAAATAAAACTCAAATAGAAAAGAGCTAATTTATTTTCAAAGGATTTGTAAAATTCAGAAACCAGACCATCTATACCTGGTGACTTGTTATTTTTTAATAGGTTGGTTGCCGTTTTAATTTCCTGAAGTGTAATAGGTTCGTCACACCACATCATGTCAGTGTCTGAAATAGTCTTAACTTTTGTAGAGTTTAAGAAAGTATCAGCTTTCGCCTGACAAAATCTAGAGCTGTATAATTTCGAATAGAAGCGACTACAGTAGTTGGATATTATATTAGGGTCCTCTGTGAGTACCCCATCAACATGTAGCTTATTTATGCTATTTACATTAGAGTGATGTTTTTCTAAACTAAAAAATAGTGGGAATTTTGTTCGCCTTTTTCAAGCCATCTGGCTCTGGATCTTATAATGCCCCCTTTGGCTTTTTGTTTGTATATATCGTCTAATTCAGTTTGCAAATGTATTAACTCTAGTTCTTCTTCCTCAGATAATGTATCTGGGATTTTATCAACTAACCGTGAAATCCTTGATACTATGTCTAGTTCTTTTGCTCTTTTGGATTTAGCTAGATCTCCACTGAATTTTCTAAAAAATTTACCAATCTCAAATTTCAGAAGTTCAAACCAAACTGCTTTTCCTTTTGAGCTTTAATCCAAAAATAGGATATCAGATCTTGGACCTTGTTTTTAGCAAACAGCTATTAAGTTTCCAATAATCTGAACGAGCAGGACTAAACCGAGAGTTGGATAAATTTATCCTGAAAACCAATGCTTTATGGTCTGTTGGGTAGGAGAGATATCAATTAAAATATCATCTTTGTTAAAACCTTTAGAAATCAGCCAAAAATCTATTCTTGATTGACTTGACCCTGTTTTGTTACTCCATGTAAATGCTTGAATGTCAGGGTATTTTACCCTCCAAATATCCTCCAGATTAAATTTATGCATAAATGTTGTCAAGTTATTAGTTCTGAGCTAGGAGGCCATTTATCTTTAGTGCCATCCAGAATCATATTAAAATCTCCTAACAGTAGTGTGGCATTTGAAAACTTGGTTAACCAGCTAAATAAAATATTTTCAATAGAAATAATTAGATTATCGTTTTCCTGTTTTGTATTGTATCCATAAACATTACTAATTATATAGATTCTATCATTATATTGAATGACTTGGCAGACAAAGTGACCAGCTGGGTCACATTCAGTACAAAGAACATTACCAATAAACCTGTGTTTCAGAGTAGTAACCCCAGCAGAATGTTCCATGCCATGGGAGAGCCATACAGAATTACCCCACTGAGATTTCCAGTAGTTATCATTCTGAACTGAGTGAGATTCTTGCATAAACCGGTTTCACAATTACCACGATTATTTTTGCATGAATTGATGTCACATTCAATTCAGTTTATTTATATAGCGCCAAATCTCGACAAGAGTCATCTCAAGGCACTTCACAAAGTAAACATTCCAATACAGTTCAGTTCATTAAGCCAATCAGTAAAAAAGTTTCCTATATAAGGAACCCAGCAGATTGCATCAAGGCACTGACTGTGTGTTGATACAATCCTCATCTTCTGTAATAACATACAGTATAAATCACAAACACATTCTATAAAGTATTGATAGCACTTTTTTTTATTCTGGTCCATATGTTAAGCGTGAGGTTCCCTCAGCTTTAGTCAGTAGAATTCTCCCTATCAAAGATAAAGTGCATGATTACATTTTATAAAGAATGGAGACACTTTCATGAAATGAGATGCTTAATTCCTACTAGTGCAGTTGTTATGAATATCCTTAGATATAATTTCTACTTGTTTATATCTGTATTTTCAAAATTGACTAGTGAGAATATTATTTTGACACGGATAAATTATATTATTGTAAAATAGGAATAACAAAGAGGTGCTGTTAATTAAATGCAAAAATGGCTTGCCGTACTGGCTTGTTATAGAGAAATACAGGGGAAATGTAGTACAGCACTACTAAATTAACCCACGTGTTACATTTTTTTTCTGCAAGCTCTGCGGGGGTGGGTGGGTGGCTCAAGTCTATTTTGCCTTGGCCCCCAAATGCCTTGAAACGGCCCTGGGCATGGGACGGAGTTTTGAAAGTGATCTGGATTGTATCAAATATATAGATATTACATGCTTTTAAATTCTGGCATATTTCAGTATGTCTGATGTTAATATGCACTGTCCTGAGTAACTAAATAAAAAAATAAATAATTCTTTTTTTATACAGTTTAAACATGTAGTGAGATAAATATACCTTCCTTTTCAAGCACTTTGTTTTGTTTCCTTGTTTTTTATTTGTTGGTCCAACAAAGCCCAAGGGCCCAGGCTCACCAGACAGCCACCGGCAGATGCCACAGCCACCCAGCCCCAGACACGAGAGACACCACTCAGTCAGGAGATGTGGCAGGGGGAGGCTAGGCCTAAGATGTCACAGGAGAGGGGTGGATTCCAAGACCTGACAGATAAACAGTCACACACACTCCTACCCTCATGCACAACACATAAACACATCCAACCTAAAGACACAAAAGAATGTCATACACCCACTCACACTCCCCGTACACTACACTCTGGTCCAGGTACTGCTGCACAGAGGACGCAGCCAGTCCCAGGAAATGGTCCCGTTCTCACCGAGGTAACAATGAGATCACCCCGCCTGACACAGGGCAAAGCAACCCACCACCCCAGACCCCATCCACGATGATTGCATTTTAAACAGATGGGGGTGTGGGGAAGCACAGACACCCTCTAGCCTACGCCAGCTGGTGTCAGCACCCCGCCCCCCATGCATACACGCTCACAAATGCATTGGACTCAAACTGTAACATACATGCACTTTCGCACACAAAGAAACAACAGACGATGTTAGATTTAGTGTTTATTGATGTCCCACGTCTCCTGAACGCAGCGCGAGTCCTCGTTAAACGAGTAATCTAAAACTTTTATATTTAAATAAAAAACAAAGTTCATGTTGCTCCGTCTCCTGTCAGCTTCTGTCCCCCTCGTGTCTCTGCCATCTCTCGTCCAGCTCGTTTTAAACATGTTCATTATTCAGCTCTTTTGTGTTTTTGGTGAAAAGTGCATTTAAATAAAATTAGTGTCAGCAATCAGCTGCAGGACTCCACGAGACGACTTTCTATTCAATTCTTCTTTAAAAACATGTGTTGCCATGGAGACTGGGGCCTCCAACAGGCTGCGGTTTCATGGTAACACATGGGTTTCACCCTCATATACACAACATATTTACAAGTTTATATTTACACCAACAGCTTTATCAGATCTCCCAGCATGCAACAGTGACCACCTGATCCACCTCTGCTGTGAGACAGAACTTCCTGCTGGATGCCATCATCAGTCTAGTGTTGTAAAGATCCATTTGACATCAGCCAGGTGATCACGACTCACCTGAGACCTCCGTCTGAGCAACACAAACATGTAAAACATCTGGCGTCCTCCAGAAATCCTGCAAGTCAGAGTTCAGGGTGGAATTTTTCTGATGACAGTAACAACAGAACTGACCCATCAGAATGTTCTGACCCGTTAAAAAACTGGCATTAATCCCATCATACACAGCCCCTTAATGGGGTCATCATGCATGATGAATTTTTACCTGACTAAAGGTCACAGGTTTGAGTATTTACACATTAGGTTCTGGTTCTGATCCAGTCCAGAGCTGGTGAAGGTTAGTGGGAATTAGCCCTTAGCTCAAACTCAGATTAAACCCATTTCCTGCCTGGTTTAGTGTTTGGAGGCGTCCCAATTCACCATGAATCCTTGTAGCCATAACCCCACAGAAGAATGGAACTCAGCCTGAGGCCAGGTGACACAGTCCATCCTTTAACCTTTAACACGTAGAATTATTATTTTGTGCAAAATCAGCCAAGTTTGAAACTTGATTCGGTTGTTTTTTAAACAACGTTTCTGGGTTCCTCCATCATTAGAACCTTATGAATTTGGGTTTTCGGCAAACGGGTCATCAGAATCTTTCCTCTAAAATAATGAGATCCAGTGTAAGGTGGACACAGACGTTTGTCTTTAAATGTGTCCTCAGAGAAAGGGGACACACTGACACTTGTGTTGCAGCAGGTCCAGTCTTATGACATTTGGACCCCCCCTCCCCAATAAAAAGGTCAAACCCAGCATCCACCACTGGGACCAGAACTCATAATTTATGCTAAATGTTGAACTTCGTGGTTCCGTTGTAAAACTTCCTCTACCTGACAGACCTGAGCTGCTGCATCGTAACCATGGCAACACCAACAGGGTCAAGGTTCTATAAAATCATCAGTTTACATTCTGTGTTCCTGTGACATCACACAGGTCATTTGGAGGTGGTAAGCTCTGGTTGGCTGACTGAGCAGGCGCAGCGGAGGAGTCTAAATGGTGACAGAAGGTCCAGCTGCTGTGTTCGCAGTGCCAACGGGGTGTCTGGGCGGGGCCAGATCGAGCAGCGCGCTGACGGTTCCGGCCACCTGAGGGAGCCCTCGCTCTTCCAGGATGTGAAGAGGAAGACACAACTTACTCTGCATGGACAGACACCACAGAAGAAGACACAGAGCGAGGGGTGGGGACAACAGAAAGATGGGTCAAAGGATGGCAACTTAAAGGAGCAAATAAAACACCGTAACCATGACAACAGAAAGATTAAAAGAAAAAACAACCAAAGGAGGTGGAGGAAAAATGGAGGAGTGATGGGTGGAGCTGCCACAGGGGCTGATGGGAATTGAGGTCCAGTAAAACCAGCTGCTCCAGTCGGAATAGGATGTTTTCAATGGTACCAAAGGTCTGGTTCTGACCGGTTCTGGAGAAACGGGAGTGTGATCGGACACCTAAACCACGTGGCTGAGAAAATCCCACCTGAGCCGGGTCCAAAGTCTCAGCATCTGATGAACCCTGTGTGTTCTGGGTCATCAGCGTCCAGAACACAGGAGGTTCTCTTTGGATAACAGAACACAACCCGCTCAGGTGAGTTCAGGTGAGTCACAGGTGCTGAAGAGAGACAAAGTGAGTCCAGGAGATTTCACTGACTTTATTCAAAGAGGATACCGGTCCAACAGAACCGAACCGACACACAAACATCATCGGAACTCAGTCCTCCCTCCTCCATACGTGGGTTGCGCAGGTTTGTAGTTCAAAGCTGAAACCAGTTCCTGTTCAGGCCCATCAGAACCTCAGATCCATTTTCACTAAAGCAACTTGACCTGGTTCGGAACCAGAACTTTTAAAGGTTCCTCTTCAGTTTTTGGTTTGGAAAACATTCTTCTAGTTTAGAACCACAGGAAGAGCAGCAGAACATCGGGTCAGTACAAAACGGGTCAGTCAGGTCCACACCTTCTTCTGGACCGAGCCAAGGTTGGACCCAGTTAGGTAAAAATCAATCTACAAAAATGAGCCAGTACCAATGATACAAAGACCAGAGTACTCCGATTACAATCCCTGGATCTGCAGCTGGACCAGAACTTGAACAGAACCCTGATTATGTTCATGATCTTGGTTTAAACAAGCAGAACCAGACATCAGAGTTCTGGTCCTGCTGGTATCAGACAGGAAGACCACAAGTGGAAACAGGAAAAGGGTCGTGGAGGTTCTGGTTCTGGACCCATTTAACCAGTAAAAAACACACGAGACATAAGGCACAAGGGGGCGGAGCCACAGCAGGCAGTAATACTTTAGGTGACAGAGCCCAGAGATCACGTACACGACTTGAGCCAGGCCCAGACAGAACCGGCCCATTACGTTCTGATCCAGATGTGCAAGTCCCAGCCCGGGTCTACGTGTACAAAACTCCATCCAGGTGAACTCTATTCCAGCATAACCCCTAAACCCGGTTCTGGTGTGAAGCGACTCGTCTCCTCCGGTCTTTCCACCGGACTTAAATCTACATTCTGACGTCACATTTTCAAAAATTCAAATGGAACAAACATGATAATCAGCTGTTTGTGCTTCCAGAAACAAACATGGCCGACGTGCTGAGGCCATCCTCTGGTTCTGTTTGTGTGGGCGGCTAAAACAGAACCCAAAGGTTCTGACAGACTTGGACTATTTTAGGAGTGATAAAGGTTTAGATGGAATCCTCTAAAAAGGTCGGGCTCTGAGTACCGGTCCGTTTGGGTCTGATCTGAGATCAGTTCATCATCCTGGGCTAAACAGAACTGTTAGACCCAGTTCCAAACAGGTTCTGATCCAGCTGAACCAGGTAGCAGTAGACGACTTCTCAGCAGCGATGTGCGGTTCTGTTTATGGCACCAGCTGCTGTACGGAAACATCACGATCAAGTACAGCAGAACAAAATGACCCGGTTTTAGTGTTAATGTTTTGTCGGGGGGGTCCAAAAGGTTCTGGTCAGCTTGGGTCTAACTGGATTTACAAAAAGAACGCTGAGCAAAACGGCAGAACTCCACAACAAGGGTCAAAAATCCAGTTCTCAGGCTGACGGGTGGCTCAGAACCTCCCCGTCCCACAGGGGGACAGCAGGAGGACAGAAGAGGCACTGGGGGGGACCAGCCGTCCCGTCTGGGTCTGGTGTGCCCCAGAATCCCAGGAGGATCAGTAGACCATGAGGACAAGGAACGTATGGCTATTCAGAGATACAGTTTGCTGAAGGACAGTCCATTTAGGCGAAGACTCAGAACCAGGTGAGTCAGAGTCAGGCCCGATACCCGGGAGGATCCATCAGGAGGTCGATGGGTCGTCTCAGACATGTGGCGCCAGATGGACATAGATGGCACACAGTGCAGACATGACGGACAGGTAAAAGAGGGCAAAACCAGCCAACTGGACCTGAAGAGAGGAGTTAAGAGGAGGCGGAGCCATGGAGAGCAAAACCTCAACCGTCCCATAAAGCCCGCCTCCTTTCCCCTCCAAGACATCCCCTACTGAGCAGAGACGGTCCTGAGGTCAGAGGGACGTGGACACAATAAAGGATAAAACATGGACGGAGCAAAAAAAACAAACAAAAAGATGAAATGATGAAAGAGAAGAAAGACATGTTAGTTCAGTGGGAGGAGCTTCAGCTGGTCATTTCATCACGTTCTACCATCAGAGACTGAATCCAAACGGAATAGGGCTGAACCATTTCAGGAACAGATTCAAGTCAGATTCTTCTAGCAGAAATTGTGACTTTGTTTCATTTCAATTCATAATTTTCTTAAAATCAAGGTTCAGCACATTATTCACAATTTACAGGTGAAACTGGAAAAATGAGAATCTGGTGCAGAAGTTCATTCATGTCAGTAATCCAGCTCAGACTGAGAGACCATCTAAAGGCTCAGGAACCCTTAGCAGGTGGTCTGGATTCATGAGCCGATTAGAGTGTGACACTGGGAGTCTGGAATATTGAACTTTTTCACAATAATATAGTTTGAGATTTACAATGTAGGGTTTTCATCGGCTGTAGCCATAATCATCTAGCCTGGCAAGCCATCCTATATATATGAATATATAAACTTTGCAAAGCAAGTATTTGGTCTAGTTCACTAGGCTAATAATCATCACAATTATAACAAATAAAGGCTGAAACATCTGGCTTTGCCTGGAACGAGTCCGTCTCATAGATCAGTTTCACCTTTTAAGTTGAATTACTGATATAAAGGGGCAGCAGTAGCTACAGCAGCAGTAGCTCAGGAGGTAGAGCGGGTTGTCCGGTAGTCGGAAGGTTGCAGGTTCAATCCCGGCTCCCCCCATAGAATGCTGCTGTTGTGTCCTTGGGCAAGACACTTAACCCACCTTGCCTGCTGGTGGTGGTCGGAGGGACTGGTGGTGCCAGTGTACGGCAGGCCTGGCCTCTGTCAGTGCGCCCCAGGGCAGCTGTGGCTACATTGTAGCTCATCCCCACCAGCGTGTGAATGGGTAGATGACTGATTGTGATGTGAAGCGCCTTGGGGGGTTGTAGAACCCTAAGAAGGCGCTATACAAATACAGGTCATTTACCATTAAATTAACTTTTGCATGAAATTCAAATTTCTAGAGTTTCAAATTCAAATTTAAATTGAAACATAATAAATAAATAAATTCAAAATGATTAAAAACATCATTTTGTAAAACGAAATCAGCCGTTCTACAATGTCGGATTCCCGTCGGTCACGGGTGTTTAAGCACCAATAATGTGACACAGCTGTTTTTCCACCTAAATAATTGTTCATTGGGTAAAATAATTAGTGGATGAAGAACACGTGTGGATGACTCAGACCTTCAGAATTGCAGTTCCCTCGTTCTACCACTAGATGCTGTTCCTACGCCTGGTCAGAGCTGTTCTTATATTAGGAACAGTTTCACACACAAGTACAAATTGGTAAATACCACACAATGCGTAAAATCATTCCTACGCATGAAATACGCACAGATGTGTTCGTAAGTACGGTTGATAAATGAGGCCCCAGGAGAAAACCCTGGATGTGTACAATAGTTGACACAACAGATCCTGGGTCAGTCAGGAGCTTTGACAATCACGTTGTTTGAAATCACAAGATCAGATCGTTCAGCCCTACTTCAGAACCACATCTTTTCATTTGGATTCAGTCTTCCTCACTCACTCACTCAGGTGTGTTTTACCTGTGGAACCCCAATCCGAAGACAAGCTTCCAGGAAGTTCTCCACGTTCCGGCGACACTTGGCCATGGTGAGTTTGGGCTGTGGGACAAAACGCGTCAGCAGCTGGTAACCACACCCCTACAGGTCCGACAGATTATCCAATCAGAGACTCACCACAGCGGGCGAGGGGACGTGGATGCTGGGCACGGACCGCGGCCTCACGTGATTGGCCAGGTGACACAGCACCACCCCATCTGTCAGAGCCGCTCCCAGGTCACTAGGTAATGATACCTTGAGACGGGCCTCGATGTTCTGGACAGGAAGAGAATGTCCGTCAGTCAACCAATCACACAGCTCCTCTGCTGCTGTAGCAGGTGTAGCAATGTACCTTTCTCAGCTGCTCCACCAGTTCAGCATCTTCTCCAACCAGAGGTGGAGCAGATGGAGCCTCCTGTTGACTCTGAGGAGGATCAGCTGCAGCAGCGTCCCCTGGAGGACAGAGGAGGGACGGTCTCACACTGCACACCTGACAGGTAACACAACACAAACCACCAAGCACACACCTTTCCTCTTGTCCTCTCTCTGGCTAAGGCGATACAGGAAGCTCTCAGGCCGCGTGCTGGCCGTCCGACAGGAAGCCCCGCCCCCTGAGCTGGGGTATGAAGGTGACTGATTGGCTGAGAGGAGAGTAACTGTGAGTGAGGGGTTGAGTAGGGGGTGGGAGGTAGGGTTGTTGGTCTTACCTGTAGGAGACCAGGCAGCTCTGTCCTCACCCTGCTAAGAGAACAGAGAAATGTCACACACCTGGACACACCTGAGAGCAGGACAGGCTGATGGGAGTGTCCACCAAACTCTAAACATACTCTGCTTTTATTTTGAAAGAACTATGATGTAGGCTCAGCTCTTACCATAATGAGGGCAGAGTCATCTGTGTGGGTGGAGCGTCTGGATGGGTAGATGTTCTGAGGACAGACAAACTCACATAGTGAACAGGTGTGATCCACACCAGATGGATGAAGCTGATCAGGAAAGTGTCCTGAGAGCCACTGGGAGCTCACCTCAGCATCCGGACCGGACTTTGTTGGGCTCGGAGAGGCTTTATGCTGGAAGACAAGAGCAGCTACTGGTCAGTGGCAACACCTGGCTTATACCTGTGACTGGTTAACCTAGATCAGGGGTGGACAGTCCTGGTCCACGAGTGCCAATATCCAGCATGTTTTAGTCGTTTCCCTGCTCCAACACATATAATTCAACGGTTCATTCAGCAGGTTTTTAAGCTCTGTATAAGCCTGTTAATCACCTGCTGATTAAAATCAGGTGTGTTGGATCAGGGAAACAACTAAAACATGCTGAATAGCAGCCCTCGAGGACCAGGATCGCCCGTTATACTGGTGTGTGACTGGGTAACCCGTACCTTGGTATAGCTGGTGATGTTCTCTCTCTGCAGCGGGCGGTTCTTCTGCCTCTCTTCGTCATACTTCAGAGCAGCAAGCTGAGCTTCCCTCCTAATTCTTTCCACACCACCAGAACCAGAACCTCCTCTCTGAGGGGGACAGATAAACAAAAAAAGTTTGTGAAGCAGCAGTGTGTCTTAAGAATGTCTCTCAGATAGGTGGGATGCTGTACCTGACTGCTGGAGGGAATGGGCCCGCTGACACCATCCACCACACTCCTGAGACAGAGGCACACAAACAGGAAGTGAGGTCAGACAGACCAACATGGGACCATCACCAAGTTGATGGGGTCTTTGTTTTTACCTGCTGTGTCTCTTCATGTCTTCTGACCGGGACAAGTTGTTCTTTACAGGAGAGCCCTAAGGTCACAGACAGGAGGTCAGTGGTTTTTCAAAATAAAACAATACCTTTGATCACATAAAGGTTTACAGCAGATTACAGCAGGTATAAAACCATGCATAAGAAACCAGGATTATGTAGGATCCATTTTTAATATCATTAGATTTAGTTTTCAAATTCCACTCCGGACCACGGTGCTGCCAAAACCCCGACAGACATGAAATCATCAGAGTCGGATGGATTGTTGAAACGTCACTCACATCCTGGATATTAACATCTAGTGTCATTTGTGGGCAGAGATCCTACCTCTTTAGTGATGCGTCTCTCGATGTAGGCCATGAACTGGGAGCTGAGGCTGCTGCCGTCTCCTCCTCTTTGAATCTTACCCTCCTCCTCCTCCTCAGCACAGCTGTCTATGAAGTCTATCTGCTCTAGCTCTACATCTGGTGGAGACAACACAGAAAGATGAAGAGCTGAAATGTTTTGAACACTGAGGTGACCTCAGGAAAGACTCTTACGTGTCCCATTGGGCAGCACTGATGCTCCGACTCCTCTGCTGATCTCGACCACTCGAATCGGCAGCTCTGATGGCTCCTCTGAAGGCTGAGAAACAGGAGAAGCTCCATCACTACAGCCTTCAGAAACAGCAGCTTAAATCTGAAACCATCTTGTTTACAGTCTGAATCCAGTTCTTCTAGATTCTGTTTTATTTGTTATTATCTAGTAAACGAGGCTGAATGTAGAATCTACAGAATGTTGTTCTGTGATTGTGTGTGACCTCGTTGCCCAGCCATCTCTTGTCCCCGCTGTCGACGCTGTTGAATCCGGAGTCCAGCGCTCCGTAGAGACGACCAGGAAACTGCTCGTCCACGCTAGTGGGACAGAACTGCATTTAGTGACCAAGGCTTTTAGTTCATTTACATTTTGAGTCCTATTCTGGCCCTAAAAAGGAAGAAGTTTGTTAAATTTTCATTTACTTTGTGCTAAAAATATGATTTCTTTGCTTAGTTTAATAAACATAAAACTATTTAAGTACTTTTTCCCTCTTAAGTTTGAATGTAGGAACCAAAAACCAGGAGAAGTACTGGTACTGAAGACAATCTGAAGGTACCCAGTCAGAGGTGGTCTGTCGTATTCCGGCAGCTCTGGTGTGGTCTTGCTGGCCTCCATGTTCAGGTATTTGAAGATGTGGACCTTTCCTTTGATGCATATCTGCAGACAAGACAAAACGGTAAAAATCCCACTCCGAGTGAGGCGCTATGGTGATGTCACTTCCTGATTACCTGTGCAGGTGGGCTCTGAAGCGGGTTGTTGTCCAGTATGATGGACTGCAGCTGTGTAAGTCGCCGATAGCAGAGAGGGATGGATGTCACCTTGTTGCAGGAGAAATCGAGTCGAACCAGAGGAAGCCCAGCCAGCTCTGAACACAGACAGAAACAGAGGTTTGATTGGAATCGGGCCGGATGATCTGGTTCGGTTTCTCACAGAACCGTGTGTTTGGGTGTTTGTACCTGGAGGAAGCTGGATCAGGTGATTCCTTCTGATATTCAGGTCTCTCAGAGCCTCCAGGTGACCCACCTGGGACGGTACCCTCTGGATCTCATTACAGCTCACATCCTGCAGCAGGTTCAGTCAACAACAGGAGAGATCAGTAACGGGTCAGTAACGGGTTTAAGCGGCAACATCGATCAGGTTGACAGGTCACAGAACTTCAGGACTAACTGACCAGTTCTGTGAGGAGTCTCAGCTGGCCCAGTTCTTCTGGCAGAGAAACCAGTTTGTTGTTGGATGCGATCAGAACCTTCAGAGGGAGGCTGCAGATGACCGGCGGGAGGACAGACAGCTGGTTCCGACTGAGGAGAGACACGGATGGATGAGTCAGAATCTGTTTGTGCAGGATGGGATGAGTTACTGCTTTCCAAAACACAAAGCTGTTTGTTCCGACCCAAGTCTGAAAATACATTTAATCATTAATTTCAATAATTAAAAAGATCAGTTTAGAACCCCCACCCCCCTGTCAAGAAAGATCTGGTGCCAGACAATCATCCCGTGATCCCAGTGTTTCCCTTCCACAGGCTGCGCCACAGTAAAGCCTGAAATTCCATTGCCACGCCTACAAAATGCGCCACCCACCCCTCTCCCCTCTTTTACAACCAGTACAGAGGCGACACGATCCGCGCGCATGTGCAGCGTGAGGACAGACTGCTGCAGTCTCAGTGAGAGAGGAAGCTGTGTGCTCCTATCAGAGTCTCCAAAAGCGACACGGCTCACGACTGCCTTTGTTTACTAACTTAAGGAGGACAATACGGACTTCTCTGTGCATCTTTTTCCCCGCCCACGTGCTCGGTGACACCCGCGTTCCTGAGAAGGCAGTGTAAACCAGACATCATGGTGTGAAGAAAACCTGGCCGGGCAGGCCGACGCTACCAAGACCAGACCGGGCCAGCAGGATGTAACTGAACTGTGTGTCTTTCGTTTATATCACGGTGGCCCTGAATAAACCAGCACAGCTGGTGAGAGTGAGACAGGACTAGGTCGGTCCAAACTGGACCAGCAAAGATAAACCAAGGAGTTCGTTCCTAAAACAGGATTTATGTCACCGTGACAACCTATAACCTGTAAAACAGGAAAAGGTTGTAGTGGAACATGTTTATGAGGGAAATATGGGGGTGCATTATCATCAAGGGCTTTAATGCAAACACCAAGATGTTGAATTTGACTCTAAATTAGGGCTGGACAATAATTTAATAATGATAAATATCCATCGATAGACGTGTAGTGCAGTAGAAAAAAAATGGCTCAATAAAAACTTCCTTTCTTTTTCCATTATAGCCTATTGGGTAGCTTCATGCTACAGTCATTACTTCTACCCAACTAATCAAAAACACAGACCCAGGCACGCTCCGTCACCAAGCCCTGCCCTCTCAAACCTAAACAGACAGCAATGTGACTTAAACAAGACGTTGCAGCAAGGAGAGGTGGAGGAAATTATCCCAAAAAAAAGGTTACAGTGGTTCACCAGTGTGGCAATATTTTCATTTTTACACATCTGACAAAAACAAACAGTGGTTTGCAAAATTTACATAGAATTGATAAAAACCAAGTCTGGGAACACAACCAACTTGTTTTATTATAAAGTAATGACATAAAATGCACTTGAAATACTTTTCTACATTTTTATATAGTTTTAAATAATTGTTGATATTGATCAATATGATTTTTTTAATCGATAAGCTTTTTTTCTATATCGTCCAGCCCTACTCTAACGCTAATTTAGGGAAGCTGAAATCAGAGTAATGTGTTTTTTTCCTCTTAGATCTACTTAATAATCTCACTGCAGAATTTTGGGCCAACTTCAGTGATGAAGGCCTGACTGAGCCCTGCAAAAGAGGAATAGCAGTAATCAAGTATTGAGGCATGAATCACCGTTTCCAGATGAGATCAGGATAACATTGACTGTCAGTGACCATCACTTCCTCATCACCTCTGTTCCCTTCACCAACACATCTGATACCATCTGCACCAATCACCGCTCTCTCAGCTCTGGAGATACGTTGCATCAGACCCTCTTCACTTCCAGAACCTTCCAGACTCCTCCTTCAGGATAACTCCTACTCCATTTCTCTTTCCATCTACATAATAGAATAACTTAAACCCTTCTCCTGAGCTTCTAGCCTTGCTACCTTTCCACCTGGTCTCCTGAACACACATTATATCCACCTTCCTTCTCATCATGACCACCAGCTCTATAGATTTACCTGTCATAGTCCTACTTTCAGTTCCACACTCTTACCTGTCCTCTTCTCTCTCTGCCTACAAACACGCCCTACTCCTCTCCTCCGTCCACCAACAGTCGACCAATGTCCACCGGCACCCTGAAGGTCCACAGAGCTGGTGGTGGTCATTGTTAAATCAGGCCTTGATCCGATATGAAGTACCTGCTTGTTATTCTTATAGTTTTTTGGCTTAGGTTTGACATCGGATGCCCTTCCTGACACAACCCTCTGCATTGATCCAGACTTGAGACCTCTTATGGTCGCATTCTGGGCTTTACTGAACAGTCTATGGGTTTCCCACATTTTACAATGAAAGGAAACAGGTGTGTGTGTGTGAGAGAGAGAGAGAGAGAGAGAGTTAATACACACCTGAGGTTCAGGTAGGTCAGCGCCTGCAGGTTCACGAGGCTGTCTGGCAAAGACCTGAGACAGTTCTGGTAGAGGTTCAGATACTCCAGAGACACGAAGAGACAAACCTCCAGAGGAAGCTCCGCCAGGCGGTTCCGAGACAAATCTGAAAACACACACACACACGATGACAGCAGAACTTTGTGGACGGATCAGCATTGATTCACCCATTTCCCAAATAAAACCCAACAGTCTGGAGCTTCATGATGAAGAACATTGATCAGACTTGATCTGCTGCTTTCCTTCATCTTCTGAGATGATGCTGACTCTCAGATGGAATCAGCTGGTTTTGAGACGTGAAGGACACATTTACAACATTGCTGCTGTCAGTTGTGCCCTCATCCTGTCAGCTGGAGGTCTGGTTCCTACAGTCCAGCCCAGATAAACTAGTCCATTATATTTATTACTTTCAGACCTGATTATTGTAATTCTCTATAATCGTGACGTTCTAAAGGTTCTCTTAGGGTTAGGGGCTCCGGCTGATCCAGAATGCTGCTACCAGAGTTCTGATGAGAGTTAGGAAGAATGATCAGCTTCAGCATCACTTGATCAGCTCCCTGGAAGATCCAGAACTGAATTTAAAACATCACGTCGAATGTCTAAAGCCCTGGAAGACCAAGATGCTTCTCCTGTTAGAGAGCCTCTTGTTCCCAGCAGAGCTCCTGGCTCTCAGGCTGCAGGTTTACATGTGGTTCCTAGAGGTTCTAAAAGGGAAGGCAGAGCTTTCAGTTCTCAGGCTTTTCTGGTGGAACCAGCTTCCAGTTCCTGTCTGTGATCGTAAATAAGCTGGTTCCTTTATGTCAACTCGAGGTTATAATCCGAGTCTGATTTAGGATCACTGGACTGAGTGTACCAGAGATTACTTTTGTTGTTGTGAATCACTGATTAACAATATACCAGCATGTAAAGCCCCTCCCCACCCCCAAACACTCAACTGATAAGCAGTTTGAGGGGTTGTGTAACTCCAGTGTGTGTGAACATAAGACGATGAATATATTTCTCAGATGTGATGTTTGAAGAGACGACGACTCTGTCCACAACCAGCATGTTTGTCTTCTCCCAACAGAAAATAGGAGCAGACCCATCTGTGGGTGCATTAGCACCTGACTAGCAGAAAGTACTCATCACCATGGTAACATCTACTTCCTGTAGATCAGAAGCTGGTGATGCCCATTGGATGGCTTGAGGGCTGTTTCGTGATCTGAGGGTGAGGGGTTCGAGCTCAGGCCCTGGTGCCCGCTGATCTTCAGGAATGGGTCACATGCCCACAAATAATTACCCCAGGAGGATTAATTATTCTCATCGATCACCTGTCACCACAGGAGCCGATTCTGGTTCAGTTTAATGGAGCAGCAGCTAGGACTCATGGGTAATGTAGTTTGTCTTTGTAACGTCTCTTGTGGGGATTAATCGACTATCTGAATATAACTAATCGATAATCGCCTGATTAGTTTGTTGTGGATTTTGTCATTGTTTTCTGTTCATGAAAGCGCCACGTGGGCGGAGCCACTGCCAAACAAAGCCACACAGGTGTGTTTCCATCGTTATTGACGTAGTGAGGGCTGGGTGAGGCTGCCCCTGCCTCGGTGACCCAGAACCCGATAAACAAACCCTCTCTATAAGTAAAAGATCGCTGCACCGGTGTTATGACCCTTGGCATACGGTCCTTCCACCTGTAAACCCGGGAAATCAGCGCCGTTTCCACCTGACAGGAACCAGGCTAACTACCGCTAGCCTGTTAGCGGATGGAGCGGATGGAGCTGATATTAATGTCGGATAAACGTCTCCAGGTGAATCTTCTTCACCTGAAAATAGAGCAGCCGTAGAGGCCAGAATGTGACCCGTCTAAACACCAACCAGAGCGGCAGGAGGGCATTGTTTCATGGGGTAGCAGCGGTTACCACAACACCGCCTCGTCGGGTTCTCCCAAGTTGGATGCAACTTCCCCCGCAGTAAAGTCTGGGGCAGCTGGCTCCAAGGCGGCCAGCAGAGGCGAGGCCGGCTCTGTGAGGCGCGGGGCGGCTGTGGGGCTTACTTACCGGCCCTTATTGTGTCCGTCAGGTCGTGGTTGGCAGCACTCCGGGGGAACTCCTTCAGCTTCCTGCCGCTCAGGTTCACACACCCTGTTACCGAGGCTTCGTCCAGCGCCCGCTCCAGAGAACGGTTCCAGGAAGCCGGACCCGCCTGGTCCAGTCCGTTTGAGTTTCCTATTAAAGCAGTCCTGGTGCTGCCTCCGGCTCCGACCGTGAAGTGGAGTCCGGTGTTTTCCGCAGACCCCAACAACACCGAGGCCGCCATTATGCACTCCGGCTGTTATCCTGCTCTGCTAACGGCTACAGGGCGGAGCATGCGCAGTCAGTGCGTCGCTCAGTGGGCGCAAAGGGGAACTGCTGAGAAAAGGTTCTCCTATTATAGGTAATACGGCTGTGAAATCCCCCCAATACTGCTATTTTACAACAGTATTGTTTGGTTTCTCTACTAAACGTTGATTTTACAGATCCAACCCATAACTCAGCCCTACCACCTCCTTTACACTCACTAGTTTAGATTAAAGGATAGAGATGAAAATGTTCTTACTGGTGCCAAGTGTTTGATGGGAAGATGGGAAGAGTAATTTGAGGAGCTGATAGATGAGGGAAAACCAAACCAGAGGTGATTGTTGTGGAACAGTGAGTAGCTGAGATTAGTAAGGATGAAGAGGGAAAAGGCAGTTGGTCCTGATGGCATACCTGTGGCGGTATGGAAGCGTCTGGGAGAGGTGGCAGTAAAACTTTTATTAGGTTATTCAACTAGATCTTGACGAGTGAGAAGATGCCTGAGGAATGCAGGAAAAGTGTTCTGGTGCCAATTTTTCTAGACCAATGAAGACATACAGAATTGTGGCACCTACAGAGGAATGTTAGAGTTATACAATGAAGGTATAGATGGAAGCTAGGCTTAGAAGTGAGCATTTGTGAGCAGCAGTACCGCTTCATGCCAAGAAAGAGTTCTACAGATGCTATTTTGGTTTTAAGGATGCTGATGGAGAAGTAGAGAAGATCATCAGAGTGAGCTGCATTAGAGAAAGAGTATGACAGGGTACCAAGAGAGGATCTGTAGTGCATGAGGAGGCCTGGAGTAGCAGAGAAGTATGAGCAGAACATGTATAAGAGCTGCGACAGTAGTGAAGAGGGCTGTAGGAGTGACAGAGGAGTTCAAGGTGGAGGTGGGAGGGCATCAAGAATCGGCTCTAAGCCCCGTCTTGTGTGCTTTGGTGATGGACAGGCTGACAAATGCAGTTAGACATGGACTATGATGTTTGCAGATGATATTGTGATCTGCAGTGAGTGCAGAGTGCAGGTAGAGGAAAAGCTAGAGTGGTTGAGATATGTACTGGAAAAGAGTGGAATAAAGATTAGTGACCGCCAGACAGAATCCATGTGTGTAAATGAGAGAGACACAAGTGAAACGGTGAAGTAAAGAAGGCAGAGGACTTTTAGTACTTTGGGTCTACGGTCTAAAGCAACACAGTGTGAAAAAGAGGTGAAGAAGTGTGTGAAGCAGGTTGGAATAGGCGGAGAAAAATGTGATACATGATAAAAGGGTTTCAGCAAGAATGAGAGGAAAGGTGTAGAAGACAGCAGTGAGACCAGTTACACAGAGATAGTGTCCATGAGGAAAAGACAGGAGGCAGAGCTGGAGGTTGCAGCGCTCAAGATGTGAGACAAACAGGAGAAGATGAATGGGGACATGAGTCTAAAGACTGCTTTGGAAATAAAACTAAAGCTAAAGTCTACAGATGGTGATTAATTAATGACCAGTTAACCATCGATGCTGAATGCAGCAATGAATGAGACATTTACAGCTAGTTATGAATGTTAACGCTCCATGGTGAACGGCTTCTAACATCTGTAGAGCGCTAGTGATCACTAGTCTATAACTAGTAAGAAAGTGGCAGTTAAGTGTTTTCCTGGCACTATGTGAAAATATTAGAGAAGGAGATACATCAGTAGCTCAGGAGGTAGAGCGGATTGTCCAGTAATCAGAAGGTTGTAGGATTGATCCCGGCTCCTGGCAGAGAAAGCTGCTGTTGTGCCCTTGGGCAAGACACTTAACCCACCTTGCCTGCTGGTGGTGGTCAGAGGGACCGGTGGCACCTGTTCTCGGAAGCCTCACCTCTGTCAGTGCGCCCCAGCGCAGCTGTGGCTACATTGTAGCTCATCACCACCAGTGTGTGAATGGATGAATGGTACACTGTAGTGTAAAGTGCTTTGGAGTCCTCTGACTCTGAAAGGCGCTATACAAGTGCACATCATTTATCATTATCATTTATCATATCTAATCATTTAAAATGCCAATAAATAAGGAAGAACATGTCTAAATAACAAAAATAAACTTCTGAGAAAAATAGAAAAATACTCAAACTAAATTAAATAATTAGGCATTTATAAGTTAAAATATAAATTTGTGCCGCCTATCGTGGCATTAGTAACTATCAGGATATTTTCTTTTATTCATTCATTCATTCATTCATACTTTTGTCAGGAAACGTTTTGTACTTTGTACTTTCAATAAAGTTTGGTGTAATTAAAAAAATCTGACGTCATCAACTGCCGACGCATGCGCGTTTTACCAGTGTCCAGGGCCGGGTATCATGGCGGCGTACGTGGACATTCTCAAAAGAGAGTTTCCTGAGATTGACGCGGAGCTTTTTCACTACATCACAGGTGGGTGAGCGGAAACAGAGCCTCCGTGTACCGGGGCTTTTAGCCGCTGAGCGCCGGGGACAGAGCCTCCATCTGCCGGGGCTTTTAGCCGCTGAGCACCGGTGACAGAGCCTCCGTCAACCGGGGCATTTAGCCGCTGATGACGATCACCGGTGCTGAAAGCGAAGCACGGCGGCCTCTGAGGAGCCTGTTTGCCGTGTAGCCGCTGCTCTGGTGTCGCTGACTTGAATGATGTAATCAGAACTTGGACGTAGAAAGGACCGGGCCGGACCGGATCCGGGTTCGGGCAGGACAGAACCAGGATCATGACTGACAGCAGCTAAAGTCAAACTGATAAATGATTAGGGTTCCGATCGGAATACAACGTGAGCTAAACCAGCACGTGGCTGTCATGTGATTATTTTGAATTCAGCTTTATTAGCAAATTGTTGATCAGAACCAGATCATCTGCTCTTATCAGAACATTATGACCACTGGCAGCTGACCACCAGTTTACTGGGACACCTGTTGGTGGGCGGGGCCTGTCAGCAGAAAGAAACTTAGATGTTAGACAGCTGGATCAGAACTACAGCTCTGAGAACCAGGAACATCCCAGCATCAGTGTCCTCCTCCCAGTGCTCCCAGAGTGGACACGTGGAGGAAGGAGGTCCAGTCTGAAGGATCACATGGAGGGTCCGGTCAATGTGTAGGTGGTTATAATGTTCTGGCTGATATATATTAAATGATGACCTCATTTCTCTCTTTGTCTCCCCATGTTGAGAAGAGAAGTCTGCTCTGATTCCAGATGTTTTTAACAACTGTTCAGATAAACAAGGTCTCCCTGTGTATTTGTTCCAGGTGTGCTGGACAGCGGGGGAGCAGACTTTGAAGATAGTGAGGAGGTGTTTGATGCCATCGGAGGTGTCCTGCAGGACGTCTCTGCTGACAGTAAAAATGAGGATGACATCAGAGACATCTGTCTCCAGATGTTCAACACGCTCAAGCTGTAAGCAGATGCTCTGGTTTCCTTCTACGTTCCTCAGGTCTAATGTCAGCTGGAAGATTCATTAGATCCTTATTGGTTTGTGTTTGTCAGGAACAACCACCACCACCAACAGCACCCGCAGAAGCAGGTGCTGCTGGACGCTCCTGTCCAGCTGTCTCAGATGTCTGCGGACTCTGGTAAGAACCTGAATGTATCTGAGATCCTCACATAAAGAGCAGGGCTGAAACAAACCTGCTCCATTTAATCAAATCCGCCAGGCAGAACAGTTAGATCAGATGCTTCATTAGCTTCCTTAGCCAGGTCTTTGCTCCAAACTTGTTTGGATCAGCTGATGAACGGGTGTGTTTCTTCTCAGGCTCAGCAACCAAAGACGTTCATGGGATCTGGATGATCAAACGTTCTCAGAACACAGTAAGTGCTAGAGACCTCCAGACCTTTCCTTTGGGTCTGTAGAGATGGGACTTCCTGTTTGACAGGGAGCTGAGAGCAGCAGCAGCTACCTGATGGAACAAAGTGTTGTTGCCATAGTTACAGAACCTTCCGTCCCCTCTGGTTGTTTATCCTCAGACAGTCGATGCCAAGAAGTTGGAGAAGGCTGAAGCCAAGCTGAAGGCCAAGAACGAGCGTCGGAATGAGAGGGAATCTCAGAAAACATCTGGTCCACTGTGAGTCATTTTCCTCACCTGTCCTCAACTGTCCTCATTTGTCCTTCCCTTACCTGTCTTTGTGTGTCCTCTCAGAGTCCTGGAGGAGGCGTCGGCCAGCCAGGCCAGCAGTAAGAAGGATAACCGTGTCGATCAGTCGGGGAAGAACCGGAGCTACGACATCCGGATCGAAAACTTTGACATTGCCTTTGGAGAGAGGTGAGAAGAGATGTTAGCGTGTGCACTTGTGAGTCATACTTTTCTACCACGGTGTTCCCTCTGTGTTCAGGTGTTTGCTGCAGGGGGCAGAGCTGTGTTTGGCGTCTGGCCGGCGGTATGGTCTGATTGGTCGGAACGGTCTGGGGAAGACAACGATGCTGAAGATGCTAGCCAGTCGGAACCTCCGTGTTCCTGCCCACATCTCCATCCTTCATGTTGAACAGGAGGTAGCAGGAGACGAAACGATGGCACTGCAGAGCGTCCTGGAGAGCGATACGCTACGAGAGGGGCTGCTGGATGAGGAGCGGCGACTGAACGCCCGAATCGCCAATGGAACGTAAGAAACTAACACCAGTCGGCCAATGGCGGCTGTTCGAGGCGCATTTGTCCAATCAGAGTGTTGATGACATGATGGGGGCTGGTTCTGATGGCGGTTATTGTTTCAGGGCCGAGGGGATGGAGAGCGTCCGCCTGTCCGAGATTTACGCCAAACTGGAGGAGATTGAAGCTGACAAAGCCCCTGCTCGGTAACTATGGCAACAACACAGACACACAATGTAATTGTCACTTCGATAGACTACAAAAAATTATTTTGTAAGAAAGAACTTGAACGGTCAAAACAAGAAATCCTGGGCAGGTAACTAGCTCCATGTGTCTCATCCAATCAGAGCCTCCATCATCCTGGCTGGGCTTGGATTTTCTCCCAGAATGCAACAGCAAACCACCAAGTAAGTGAGGAGTGTTTCTCTCTCTCTCTCTCTCTCTCACTCACTCACACACACACACACACACACACACAGCAGTGACTGAGCATGTTTTGTGTGTGCAGGGAGTTCTCGGGGGGCTGGAGGATGAGGCTGGCGCTGGCCAGGGCCCTCTTTGCTCGGTGAGTTCTACACTAACTGACCCCACTGCTTCAGGTCACTGGTCACATGACTCATCACATGTCTGTCTGTCTGTCTGTCTGTTAGACCGGACCTGCTGCTGCTGGACGGTGAGTTAAAGCTTCCCCCTGCAGGCTCCGCCCACTTCCTGTTGTAGTGGTTCAATCAGTATCAGTTGCGTGTGTGTGTGTGTGTGTGTGTGTGTGTGTGTGTGTGTATTTCAGAGCCCACCAACATGTTGGACATCAGAGCCATTCTGTGGCTGGAGAACTACCTGCAGGCATGTAGCATTAACATTTCTCACTGGTAACAATAGGGGCCTTTAGCCTTGAGTTAACCTAGATTGATGTGACTCCTCCCCCTCAGACATGGCAGTCCACCATCTTAGTTGTCTCCCACGACAGAAACTTCCTGAACGCCGTGGCAACAGACATCATCCACCTGCACTCCCAGAGACTAGACAGTTACCGTGGTGACTATGAAAACTTCCTGAAGACCAAAGAAGATCGACTGAAGAACCAGCAGAGGGAATTCGAAGCCCAGATGCAGTACAGGCAGCACATACAGGTAACAGAGTTTACTCGATTATGATACATACACACATGCTGTTTAGGTAGTTTATGTACAATGGGAGAAAAGGGGAGGGGCATCAGGTGCTGGTGGGGGGCAAGTGGGGGGATAAGTGATAAATATTAAGGGTTGGGTGACTTGGAGAACCTTCAGAACATCCTAATCATAGAGAATTACAATAATCAGGTCTGGTGGTAAAAAAACAAGGACTAGTTTATCTGGACTGGACTGTAGGAACCCTTCAGACCTCCAGCTGACAGGATGAGGACACATCTAACAGCAGCAATGAAGGTGTCCTTCAGATAGTTTTTGTCTCAAAACCAGCTGATTCCATCTGAGAGTCATCTCACAGAAGATGAAGAAAAGCAGCAGATCAACAAGTCTGATCAATGTTCTTCATCAGGGAGCTCCAGGCTGGGTCAGCATGTTCTATTAGCATGTTAGCATCAGTGTGTCTACAGGACCTGGGCTCTTTTAATGATGAATAAAACCCAGTTCTAGCTGTGTGGAGGACAGGATGCTTCTGCTGGGTAAAGAGTGTCTAGTTAGGAAGGTAATCGGGTAACTAACTCATCAGAACCATGGAGGCGCTACAGGCTAAATACTGGAGTCAGACAGGTGTGTTTGTGTTGCAGGTGTTCATCGACAGGTTCCGGTACAACGCCAACAGAGCGGCTCAGGTGCAGAGTAAAATCAAGCTGCTGGAGAAACTGTAAGTGTGTGTGTGTGTGTGTGTGTGTGTGTGTGTGTGTGTGTGTGCGCGTTTCCTGACTGTCCCTGTCTCCTGCAGACCGGAGCTGAAGCCCGTCCAGAAGGAGTCAGAAGTCTCTTTAAGGTTTGTGGGGACGCGTCCACATTCTCACGCAGCTGCAGAAGCTGTCAGCTGATGGTTGTTTTGTTCGTGCTGCAGGTTTCCAGATAACTTTGAGAAGTTGTCTCCTCCCATCCTGCAGTTAGATGAAGTAGAGTTCTACTACAGTCCAGACCAGCCGCTCTTCTCTGGACTCAACCTGTCGGCGGATCTCGAGTCTCGGATCTGTATTGTATGTGTCATTGTGAGGTCGAGCTGTAATCACCAGGTAACCAATCACACGGCTCAGTGATTGAAGGTCTTGTATCATGGCAGGTTGGTGAAAACGGCGCCGGTAAAACCACCATCCTGAAACTGTTGATGGACGAGTTGACCCCAGTCAGCGGAATCCGGCAGGCTCACAGGTGAGACGGCCAGCAGGCCAGTCAGGGAAAGCAATTACCTAGGGAAGCTTGAGGAGCACCTGAGAACCTCCAGTCCAGGTAAACTGGAGGGATTTGGAAGACGTTCTGTGTGGTCCGATCAGGGACCCTGACATGCTTTTGGAACAATTGATTAGAACTGAAGTTTTCTCTCCAGGAACTTGAAGATTGGTTATTTTAGTCAACATCACGTAGACCAGCTGGACCTGAACGTCTGTGCTGTTGAGCTGCTACTCCACAAGTTTCCAGGTAACCATGGTGATGAGAAAAACAGCAGCGGCTCCGGGGCAAGCTCTGATTGGCCGCTGTGTTTGTATCACAGGTCGGACGGAGGAGGAGTACCGTCACCAGCTGGGTGGTTACGGTATCACTGGGGAGCTTGCTGTGAGGCCGGTGGCCAGCCTGTCAGGAGGCCAGAAGAGCCGAGTGGCCTTCGCCCAGATGACGATGCCAAGGTAATAGAGACGGAGCAGTCAGCTGTTACTGTGGACTATAACGGTGGTGATGGTGATGATGTTTTGTCTTTCAAGTCCAAACTTTTACATTCTGGATGAGCCGACCAATCACCTGGACATGGAGACCATTGAGGCTCTGGCTAAAGCTCTCAGCAAGTTCAAAGTAGGTGTGATTGTCCCAGTTTATCTATTCATGTATCTCAGGTGCATCTCTCACCTGTCTGATGTCACAAATTTCAGGGCGGAGTCATCCTGGTGTCGCACGACGAGCGTCTGATCCGGCTGGTGTGTAAGGAGCTGTGGGTGTGTGAATGTGGGAAAGTTCGGCGCATTGATGGCGGCTTTGATGAATACCGAGACATCCTACAGGAACAGTTCAGGAAAGAGGGTTACCTGTGAGGCCCCGCCCACTGCTAACTGGCCACAAACACCCCTCACAACACCATTAATGCAGCCGTTCAGCCACCAGAGCACACCGGAGGACTATTTCTTCATAGAACCTGCTGCTCAGACCACCTGCTGCGAGATGATTGGCTGTTTGGGATCACCTGGTGAGGTCACCTGGTTAGGTCACGTGAACTTTGGTGGAGCAGGAGTGCTTTATTTTGACATCAAAACAGAATCTGTTGACATGATGGAGGTTTTGTTTTGAGTTTTAAAGAACCTAGACTGTCAAACGTGATAAAAGTCGAAATTAAAAATATCAAATTGTCTCTTCGGTTCTTCTTCCTGTTGTTCTTTCTCAGTGTGAAATGAGTTTGGTTCTGGTCCAAACACTCAGAACCTTTCATTAGTCAGCCAGATACTTGGAGCTTGTGATCCATCAGTTCTGGCCAATCAGAACCAACCAAGGTAAACAAAGCTGGTTGGGTCAGATGTTCTGGGTTCAGGAGTCCAGCGTCTTCCTGCCTGGTTCTGGTTGTTCTGGGTCTGGGGTTAGGGTCAGATATATATGAAAGGACAAGCTCTTCTGTCAGATGTCTGTCTCCATGGTGATTTTTTGAGAGACATGTTCAGATGCTGCTCAGTGACCTCTGGACCAGATCCAATCAGAAATCAGTAAACAGCTGATAGAGGTTCTAGGTGACCTCGCTGGTTCAGCTGTAACCAGCTGTAACCAGCTAAAAGGTTCTGGAGCTGCTCCTGTTTGGTGATTCTGACATTTGTTTGGGTCGAGATTCTGAAAAAGTTCACTGATGACTGACTGGTTGAATGTTACGGAGAAGTTCTATCCAGAACTGATTTTTAATTGGAACTGGACCTGACAGTACAGGACAAATGGTTCTGGTACCAGGAAGTATCTTTATTCTGTCAGAACAACACAACCGACGGGCTCCTGAACATCCTGGGCTGATGGAACTCCAACAGTATTCAACGATGGCTGTTTGATGCTACCGGAAACCAGTGACTGTTCCTCTCATCCAACAAGGACATCAGCTGTAGCTCGGGCTAACGTTAGCTGTAGCTCGGGCTAACGTTAGCTGTAGCTCGGGCTAACATTGTTCTGTGGGTTGCACAACCATGGCGGTTTATACATTACCTACGTTGAAATGGGTTGGGACTTGCAACTTTATCCTTTAAGAACCCGTGGTGACGATGGTGTCGCAGCCCATTTCAAGCATCTGCACAATTGCTTCTTGAGTCGTATATTTCAGTATTTAAGTTTGACAACCCCAAGTGACATCTTATCCACATATCAAAAATTATTTTACTATTGTATTTATTTTTTTTATAAATGTTGATGTATTTGTTCCAATGTTACAATGCTAAAGTGGGCGTGTCTAAGCTTATGATGTGTTAAACCAGATTTTCTCAGAACAAACCGTTTCTCTGTGGCCGTCACAGCATCACTACATAGGAAAGCAGGTCAGAGATTCCACACATAGTTTTGCTATATTAGACACCCCAAGCTGCCTCTGAACAACAAGCTCATTAAAGGCTAGGACTGTTTTAAAGTTCTGGCCCGTGGGCTGTGGTTGTGTCCTGCTGCATCTTCTGACTGATGTAAGGCAGAACAGCCTTCCTGTAGAACACCTCCAGCTTGGTCACAGTCTCGTCCCACAGGCTGGGGTCAAAGGTCACAGGGACCACAGCCAACTCTTTCAGAGTGAAGACAACAAAGTCGGCCTGCTTTAGGCCCGTTACTGCCAGCTGACACTGGACCTGTGTGAAGTAGCTGTGAGACGTCTTCAGATGGTAAACTGGACTCTGCTTACAGGAGGACACAGAAAATGTTAGTGGACGCACGCGTATGTAGGACTACTGGACCCATGTGACTGGCAGGTGGTTTTACCTGTCCAGGCTGCCGTTCTTCCTGGTCCTGTATCTGCAGACAGAAGGTGGGGTCTTCCCTGCAGGCTTCCTCCACTCGCCGGTGTCTGTGTTTGTAGGGACACTTCACCTCCAGGCAGAGCAGCCGTTGACCGCTTCGGCTGTCCGTCACGATGCCGTCAGGACTCGCAGCCAACCAGGGTCGCTGGGCATCGATAAACAGGCCGCAGTCCAGAACCGAGACCGGCGGACCCATCGCACTCTTCTGTTTCTGTGTGACGACATCAGCTGTGACATCAGAGCTTTGCATTTCTCTTCTGTTTTTTTAGATATCTGTCTGTTAGCCTGGCAAGCCATCCTATATATAAGGCAAGAATTTGGTCTAGTTCACTAGGCTATGTCTGTTTTGTTACGGAGTTTAAATTTTGATATCATCTGAATCAGAAACAAAACATTTCTCTCAAACTTCCGTTTAACTCGAAGCTCCATGTGTTTTTAAAATCTTTATCGTTGGGTTGGTGAAACACACCTGGTACCTGCGGACGGCCTCGGCCTCCATCTGAACCCCCCAGCTCATGGCTCTGGTCTGGAATCTGGGGCCTTCACCTGTGGAGTTGGACAGGTGAGTTGACTGAAACAGGTAAATGATCAAATCCTGGGGAGGGAGGGGCATACCTGTGACTGCGGCCAAGTATGAATGGGGCGGAGCTTTGCTCTTGCCGTTAGCGAAGCGACTGTGAGCGATGCAGTGAGCCACTGAGGCTGTGATCCGGTTCTTCCTCCAGGCGAACCAGTCTGGGTTGGTTCTCTGTCCGCGGGTCTGGACCTCCACCTTCTCCAGAAGACACCGGTCCAGGTGAACTGTTGCATCCAGTGGCACCTGATCTGGTCCTGGGGGAGCTCCATCTCTTGTAGGATTTGGATCTTTGTTAGATTCTTGTCCCCCATCAGCATGATGTTTGAGATGCTTTACAGTAGAACCAGCTTTGGTCAAGTTCTGGTTCTTCTGGACCATTTCATGCTTGGTTCTGGTTTGAGGGAGAGATGCAGTACCAGATCTAGACTTTAGGTTCTTGTTGCTTCTGGTCTGAGCGTTGGTTTTGGGCACAGCTCCACCTCCTGCATCCTGGATGGACGGGTGGTACCAAACCTGCGGCAGAACCTGTTTTTGGGTGGGAGAGGTCTGTGTGGAGTTCTGGCTCTGCATGTCCAGTGGGTTTGGGTCTGTGAAGAGAAATAAATCATAAAGAATAAACTCTGATCAGATAAATGATCAAACACCCAAACAAAAATAACAATGAACAGATTTTCACTCCATAGACTTGATGCTTTTATTTTGCAGGGGATCACAGTAGGAATGTGTAGTGTGACCTTTGACCCTCCACTCCACAGATGAGTTATGAGTTAAAGACGATGATGAATCCTCCACCTTCATCCATCTGAAGTACGTTTCTGACTTCCTGTGAAGTTGTTTAAATAAACTTCCTACTTTTAACTCGTGGAATCATTATAATAATTAATTATGAGTTCAAATATTGTACTTATCAGGTTTATTATTTAATGTTGACCCCCATTCTAACCATTGACCCCCATCACAGCGTATGTTACGCAGAATTGTTTTCTTCGTTACGCAGTTTACGTAAATGCTTTTACATGCGGAGGAACGTACACTACCGCCCCCTGCAGACAGGCTCTGATAAATCACAAATAACTCCTGTAACTCAGAGAAAATCCGAGAATCCCGGTTCTGAACAAAATGGTTCCACCAGAACCAACCACACATTGCTGAACGGAACCGATCAAATATAAATTTTACATGAGGTTCGCCTGGAGCCCACTGATCGTGACAGATCGAGACCATATCATCTTTAGTTTTCAGAAAGTGTTTAAGTTAAACGGTGGCTAGAAAGTCTTCGTCTACCTGTCAGGTGAGTCCAGTAGAGTCCAGCAGAACTTTACAGGGGGAAACAAGCCTTTAATCCGCTCCGTGATCCGTCCAGCGCCTCGGAGAGCAGAAGTGAAACTATTTTCGCTGAGTCATCAGGGCGTGGCGCAAACAGACGTACCCAATATGTCCCGAGGTCGGAGACCGGTTTCGTTCGAATCCACGCTGATCGATGCTTGATGTTGTCACAACAAACCCAAAACTCGGTTCGGAGAGGCTGTTCCGGATCGTCATCCAATTTTCACCTATCTATGACGCCCAAACTGTAGCCAGTCAGGATGGCCGAGCGGTCTAAGGCGCTGCGTTCAGGTCGCAGTCTCCTCTGGAGGCGTGGGTTCGAATCCCACTTCTGACAAGGTTAACTTTTGTTCCTGATAAAGAACCAAACAGTGCTGTTCGACCTCTTGGAACCTCCAGAGGATTCCTCACAGCTTAGGCTCACATCTAGCCTAGTGAACTAGACCAAATTCTTGCTTTGCAGAGTTTTTATATATACACATATATAGGATGGCTTGCCAGGCTAGCTCACATCTATATATGACCCAAATTAAGTTATGAGCAGGTGAATCCATATCAGCCTCTGGTGGAGGTTCCACATCTTTTTTGTTGGGTGATTTTATTTATCCTTCTTTTGTCTCCTGGTTTTGCAGAACGTATCAGGTTTTGAACGGTTCTCTGCAGACCACCATGCGGGTTTCTAAGGTCTCGGACAGTCTGTTCCTCAGCGATCTGGACTCGGTTCTGAACCTCAGTGTTTTAAGCAGCAGAAACGTCACGCTGATCATCAACGTCAGTGGACTGCAGGTTTCCTATCCTCCACTGGACAGCCTGCAGGTCCTCCATGTCCCCATCCAGGATGAACCTCATGCCCCTCTGAGTCTCTATTTTGACTCAGTAGCTGAGCGGATCCAGCAGAACCAAACAGGAACCACTCTGGTCCACTGCACTGCAGGCAGGAGCCGCTCACCTGCTCTGATCATGGCATACCTGATGAGGTAAGACCTTCAGAGGTTCAGACTTAGGTTCTGATGGTACCAACAAATCCAGCAGACATGCTGGATGGGTTTCTGTTTGGTTCCATCAGTCCCGTTGGTATGAATCTTCCAGGGATGAGATTTGTTCAATCCTTCATTGTCTCCTGACAGCACGTTGGACCTTTGGGACCCTAGCTAGATAATCTATAAAAACCAAACAAATGGTTATATTTTTTTCTATTTACAAAGCTACTTTAATCAGCTTCAGCCATAACCAGGAAGTTTTTATTCACATTTAATTCATGTTACACACTTTATGCTTTGTTCTTCCTTGTTGGCAGCTTTGATTTCACACACGACAAATAGTCTATAACACGACGATGGCAGCTCTTTACCTCACGGCCACCTGACCCGCTGTTTGTATTTTTCTATGGCAAAAACGACAAAATACGAGGTCAATCTGCACCCCATTAGCTTTGTTGCGTATTAGTGGCTTAATGTAATAAAAAAAAAAAACATTTCCACACAAAAGCTAAGATTAAAAAGGAACCTTTTTATGTGATGTCTAAACTAGACCAAACCAAAAAAGGGGTTTTAAATGGCCATAAATTAGGTTCCTTTTGGGTCAATGGTCCTGTGTGAGCTGGTGTGACCTGTGTGTGCAGTGTAATGAAGGCATGAAAATGTTTTTAACTTCTGAACCAAATCATGAACCACTGGAGATTTTCCTTCTATTAACAGAGCTATTGAAATCCTGACAAGATAAAAAAGTTGCTAAAAGGACCCAGCTTGTCCTGGGGTCCGAGGAGGGTTCCATGCAGTTGTTTATTTTCGTTTATCTGAGACCCACTCAGGTTTACATTTATTCTTGTCTAAGGGTTCTGGTATTTGTTTGCAGGGGTACTGGTCTTAGCCTGCGCCAGGCTTATGAACTGGTTCTGGAGTGCCGGCCATTCATCCGACCCAACGCCGGGTTCTGGAGGCAGCTGATGAACTATGAGAAGTTCCTGTTCGGCAAGAACACGATGCAGATGGTCAGGACATCCGCCGGGGTTCTGCCTGAAGTAATACAAGACCCAGAGGACACAGGTGCTGCAGTGTACTGTGTCAATGTGTGACAGGGTGCTGATGGGACAGAACCCGGTCCAACAGGAAACACAGTGGAAGCAGATGTTCCTATGTTGGTTTCATCCAGCTGTTCTGTCCATCTAATCAGGATTGGAGTCAAGAACTTGTAAGGAATAAAAACCAAATGAAGTAAAAAAAAAACAGGCAGGATTTTATTGTGAAGGTAGAAGGAATGATCAGTCCATCAGTAACCAGATCAGTGAACACAGTGGGTCGGTTCTGGTCTCAGTACTGGAAGCTCCTCTTGGTCTGGATGTCATCCAGGATCTGCTGCAGCTCCTCGTCCTCAAACCGACCCTCCAGACTGGAAACAGATTCAAACCCAACTTTATTCAGACAGAAACTTAAGTTCCCTACACAGATAAAACAGATCCTGGTGTCTTCGACCCGATCCATAACACGCAAATTAACGTGATAACTTTGTCAGCCCCAATATAAATAAATATGAGGCTATCATAATCAATTAGCCTTTCGCCGGCCCCACCCCCAGAACGGCTATTGTCCAATCACACATCATAGCAACCGTTACTCCGACAACTCCAAACAAAATGATGAAGCTAAGCCTAATTTACTACTAAGCATTAGCCTCGATAGTAGTCGTGTCCCCTTCAGAACCTCCTCATCGAGCTCAACCAGCAACAGCCAAGCATGAGTGCTCCCCCCGCCCGCGGCTGGGCGGAGGTCCGCCTCCCAGACTACCCAAGACCCTTTTAGATAAGACACACCGTGCCGGCAAATCAGCGTAATATTACCTCAACCGTGTGTCTTATAAACGCACATTAAGCCTTGGCGCAACAGCGGGTGGTGTCATGATCACATAATGAATTAATGCCGAGCTCCGGCCGGGAACTATTGAAAATAAAAGTAAACACGGGCATAAAAAGTTACATTTTATAAACAGACTCAGTTGAGATGATAAACTGAAGCGATGCAGAGCGCCGGGAGCTTTTCTCCGTTAGAGCTGCCTGCAGCTCAGATCATCTGACAGCTCACAGGGACACCGCATCGCCGCCACCGCTCCTCGGATCCACGTGTCCCCAGACGCCGGACCTTCTCCCTAACTCCTTGTTCCCTGCTACGCTTTGCTCAGCGGAGCCGACACTAATATATCCCTCCACTGCATACTGTAACCCTTTTGCCTCGATCTGGATGCTATTGAGGAGAAATTGCTCTAAAAAATGTCGATGACATCTGTCTACTTCTTTCCATCACGGAAATCTGCGGAGCTGCAGTATTTGATCCACTTATTGTTGGACAGTAACTAAGGGGGGGCGGGGCTCGGCGAAAGGTCAATTAAAACCTAAAAAAAAGTTTGAACTGAAATTAAAGCTGGGGTAGAAGATGTTTATCTGGAGAGTTTTTGCCATATAGCTTGAAATGCTCTTCACCTACCGATGCAATAAAATGTTTTAGACAAAAAATTAATCATTTTAATCACCTCTGAAACGTAAAATCCTGTAAAAACCTAAATTATCTGGTCCTGATCTGATCCCTGTGTGGTTCTGTTGGGTCACCTGACTCACCTGGGGATCAGGGCTTTGGCCTCTTCTGCAGCCTCAGGACATAGATTTGCCAAACTGGCCAACTCAAACTTGTGCAGCTTCTTCTGCAGGAGGAGACTGCAGGAGAAATGAGGGATTTGTTGTCAGAACCAGAACGTGGACAGAATGTCGGTGGGAGTAAAAGAGGTGTACCTGCGCACGGCAGTAATGGTCTCACGGTTCTTGAAGCGGCTGAAGCGGGCCGTGTAGTTGAGGGTCTTCATGAAGACCTCGGACAGCTCCTGCTCGTCCTCTGCGCTCTCGTTCTGCTGCTTCCTGTGTTCCAGCAGCATGTGGACCTCTGAGTTCAGCAGGGTCTCGGCGCTCTCGAACTCTGGACCAGAAACACAATAAATGATCTATACAATCTTTTTATCTTTAAAAGCGCTAAACAACAATCCACACACGTTTCTGGTGTATCAGACACGGGTCTACTCCTCGGGACTGACAGTTTACAGCTCAAGGGAGCAAAAGCAGACACACACCAGGTGTGCGTGGTCACCTTTGGGAAACAACAGCTGTGACGCATCTTCTTCAACGTCTCCGAGCTGCGGAGGAGCCGTGCTTCCGGCCGCCATGACGGGCTACGACTCGTTCCGGAGATCCGTTGAGTCTCGGTACCGCCAGGTGAACACAAGCAGAAAGAAGAGAAACCGTGCTGTCTCGTTCAGTCACACAAAAACACACAAGTACTTCCGCTGAGCTGGTGCTGTTTCCGCTACTTCCGCCCGTTGTCTTAGTGCGCCCCCTGTTGACCGGAGGTCCCCCGGTCCTGCCGGACGGTCAAAAAATAGTCAAGTATAAACAAAATCAGACAATAAAGATCAACAACAAAAAAAGTAAAAGAAACATAATTAATAAGAAAAATAAAACAATTAGGGTATCACGAAGTTCTTCACAGGATAGACTGTTATATTCCTACTCATGCTTTAGCCAATTAGCTTATAGTTTATAAATGATTGTGTCACTGAGAAAAGCTTTAAAGATGGAAACAGTTTTAGGAAATACACATTTATTTATAAAAAATGGCCAAAAGTAGTACATTTCTATTTCTAAACTCATTTTGCTTTTATATCAACAAAAACAATCAGTTATCTAAACAACATCTGTACTATCTGGGTTAAAGTCAGCCACATTCTGTCCTCCTTCAGCCGATTTCACTTATTCAATTGCAATTACTTTTCCATGGTAAATGGTAAATCTATATTTTTATAGCGCCTTCTGGAGTCCTACGGCTTCCCCCCAAGGCACTTTATAACATTCACCCACGCGCACATTCACTCTCTAAAATTCCCAGATATTTTGCTTATTTTTTATTGGAAATTTGTTAAATGTAATTCATGAAGACTCTGTTGCTAATTAGCAGCAGGGTCTTCATGAATAATAATATTAATAATAATAATAATGATTGTTCCGACTCCTCAAGAGTCTCAACTGCTTCTTTTTATAAGTCGATAGTGTTATTGTCTGTTGTCTTTAAGATGTTTGTACTTTTATTTTGAAAAGAAAAAAATTATTTCCCTACCGGAAGTTGTCTCTCGCGCTACTTCCTGTTGAACGGAGAAATAGGAAAACTATACTTCTACACTTATCAAAGCTGTTTTGAAGCCATTACAGTCCGTAAGTTAGACGAGATGTTCAGTTTACAAGTGTGTGTTTGATGCTAACCTTTCTTAGTATTTCTGAGTATATTGTGACAGTTTTACAAGTGATCTCCTCTAAATATGTGTTTGATCAGATGTTAGCATAAACGCTAATTAGCCGTTAGCTAACGGTCAACGTTAGCTTGTTATTTTGATCAGTTATGATTTATTACTTCCTTTAAGGGATTATATTGTACAATGTTTAAAGGTGAAAATGTTATAATTGTAAAAGTATTGTTTAAACCTGTCAACTTATACTTGTTGTTTGTGTTTTGCTCACAGTTTTACCATTCATCTGTTCATTCTTTGATGAAATCCTTGCTAACCATCAGACAAAATAAACCTGATGGAAAAGAACAACGGTGTGATTTACTTCATATGTGATGATGGTTATCTATCTGCCTAGTGAAGCACGAGGGCAGAACAATAATAATAATAATAATAATAATAATAATAATAATAATAATAATAAATAGCAATAGAGAATAGGGATCTTTCACAAAATGTTATTATCGGCCAGTGACATATTAACAAAGATTTTCTGATCACAGTTAAAGCTTTGATCTCTATCTATCTATCCATCTGCACACTGTGTTTTGCCAGCCTAGAATCTAGACCGTCAGTTGCCATATATATAGGATGGCGCTTGCTAGGTTACCGCTTTGCAATATTATTCTGAAACAGAAAGGAATTAAATGCAAAAGAGGTCTGCGTTGGCCGGGAATCGAACCCGGGTCAACTGCTTGGAAGGCAGCTATGCTAACCACTATACCACCAACGCTTGGGTGTTTCTACGAGAAATCCCAATAACACAGTAAACAGTTTTATGTGATCTGACCGATTTTTTGTTCATCTGATTGCGTTTTTCTACTGTCCAGCTGCTCCAGAGTGAATTAACTTACACTTCAGTTCGAACACTGATACAGGAAGGGATGAATCTGTCAACACTGAAGTCCTATTGCTGAAGTTAGCGTTCGATTCGTTGTTCGGTTACAGTGACTCTACCTGAATATCATAAACGTTTTAACACTGCTGTCAAGCCAGCCTTCAGTTAGGAAACGAGGGTCAAGCTAAGCTAACCATCCTTTGAATTCTACGTGCGCAACTACACGCGGCATTACGGTGCCCTCTACTATCGTTCGAGAGCGCATTTGCAGTAGGCGATGTGTCTCTTACTGTATATAGGCCTACAGTCTTTGGTCTGACCACGCTGATGAACGCCTTGGTTGTGATTTAATCATTCTTACAGTCATTGGTTTTAATCACTTGTAAGAGAAAATTATTTTTATAAAGATTGTATTAATGAAAAAAAATCTTAAAATGAAAAAATCCATATAATTGTCATCCACTATTAGCACATTGAATATATATATATAAAACTGCCTTGCCTTAATGTCTTCTCCCTGGGTAAAACTAACTAAATTGTACATGTGTCTATATATTTGTTTAAATTAAAAAACTGTACTATTCTCTAGGACTTTTTGTTGCTGGGTTAATTTATTGGAGATTAACAGCAAACAACTAGTATGATGGTCACAGAATGTCTGAAAATCTGGTGTTTATAAAAATTAAAGTCTAAAAACAAGCAGCATCTCTGGACTAGCATGATAGACCAGCACCCCATCCTGGACCAGCATACTGGACCAGAATCCAATTAACAACATTCCATGCTGGACTAGCGTCAGATGCTGGACCAGCATACCAGCATCCAAAACACAACATATGCTGTTTTTTTCAGCAGGGTAAGCAAGCATGTAGCGACAGTGGAGAGGAAAACTCCCTTTAAACAGGAGGAAAACTCCAGAGGATCCTGGCTCAGTATTATGGCTATATTGTGATTTCTTAGATATTCTATTTATTAAAAGATAAACTTTATTGTCTTTATCTGATTGAATCTGTAATTGATTCAACAGATGAACTAGTAGTAGCACATTCTATAATTAAAGAAAGTAAAATGTTATTATCAGGAGAGGGAGAATGTTCAGTGGTTGGCAGCAGTGTGCCAGCTAATGGCCCCCTCCATGAGGCCACCACAGCTCATCAGAACAACAGTGTAGCTTCTTCTGGGGAGAAAAACAGAGAGAAAATAAAGTTAACAGCTGAAATAACAGGAAATAATGCAATTGGAGAGTAGTTTTAGGAGAAAGTAGCAGAGTGTGGAAAGTGGTCAGTATGTCCTCCAGCAGTCTAAGCCTATAGCAGCATAACTACAGAGATAACTCAGGATAACCTAGCCTTTTAGATGAAGGCATGTGGGAGGCAGGGCCAGGGAGAAAAGTAGTCCCTGCTGTACACTCCACCTCCCTCTGCTCCCCACTCGTCTAAACCTGGGCTAACATCAGAATTTAACCATAAGCCCTATCAAATAGAAATGTTTTGAGCCTAGTCTTAAAAGTAGACAAAGTGTCTGCCTCACGGACTAACGCTGGGAGCTGGTTCCACAGTAGAGGAGCCTGATAGCTAAAAGATCTGCCTCCCATCCTACTTTTAGATATTCTAGGAACCACCAGTAAACCTGCAGTCTGAGAGCAAAGTGCTCTGTTAGGGACATATGGAACAATCAGATCACTGATGTATGATGGAGCTTGATTATTAAGAGCTTTATATGTGAGAAGGAGGATCTTAAATCTACAGTATTATGAATTTAACAGGTAGTCCATGTAAGGAAACTAAAACAGGAGAGATGTGGTCTCTATTTTTAATTCTCATCAGAACTCAGCAGCGTTTTGGACCCGCTGAAGACTTTTAACTACATTCTGTGGACCTCCTGATTGCAGTAATCCAATCTTGAGGTAATAAATGCATGAACCAGTTTTTCAGCATCACTCCTGGACAGGATGCTTCTAATCTTAGCAATATTCCAGAGGTGGAAAAAGGAAATCTTACGAACCTGTTTAACATGGGATTTGAATGACACGTCCTGGTCAAAGAAAACACAGAGGTTTATTACTTTGTTCTCAGAGACTAATTTAATGCCTTTCAGATCAGGTGATTGACTAAGCAGTTTCCTTTTCTGAGGTTCTGGTCCAAAGATGATAACTTCAGTCGTATCGGCTACTCACAGGCTACTCCCAAAAAATATCAAAAGGCTCTGCTGAGATCCGTTATCCATCATGTTTTAGTTGTTTTGCTGCTCCAACACTCCTGGTTTGAATGTGTGTTGATCACTGTAACATGCTTCTGCAGAGCTTGATCATAGATCATGGTGGCCCCGGAGAATCTATGAGGGCTTGGGGGTTTGTGGAGGCCCCAGAGACTCTTTGGGGGCCCTGATAGTCAGCCCTAGAGCAGGGGTGCCCAATCCTGGTCCTGGAGGGCCGGTATCCAGCACGTTTTAGTGGTTTTTCTGCCCCAACACACTTGATTCAGTGCTTGAATCACCTGTGCAGCAGCTCACCAAGCTCTGCAGAAGCCTGTTAATCACCTGCTGATATAATCAGGTGTGTTGAAGCAGAGTTAAAACTAAAACCTGCTGGATACCAGCCCTTCAGGACCAGGATTGGGCACCCCTGCCCTAGAGAGTCAGCGGAGTTCAGAACCTATGGGGCCCCTATAGGGGTCTGTGGAGTTCTCTGATGGGCCCCTATAGAGGGTTTGTGGTGGTTTCTGACCAGATGGTCTGAGCAGGACGTCACAGCTGAGGATTGAAACATCCAGTTGATCTGTAGGACTTTTCGATTTCTGTTGGTTGCCATGACAACCGGTCAGTAAGTCGTCTCCATTCAGAGAAGAGAAGAAGAGCCGGGTGTTGGTGTGCGGTGGGAAACAGAGTGTGTGCTTTGAGTTCTTTAGCTTGTATGTGTGTGTGTGTGTGTGTGTGTGTGTGTGTGTGTGTGTGTGTGTGTGTGTGTGTGTGTGTGTGTGTGTGTGTGTGGATGGACAGATGAATGGACAGAAGTGTAATTAAATTGTCATCCTTCAGCTCCCTCTGAAAGTCTGTCTCTTCCTCCTCCTCCTCCTCTGCTCTGAGTGACGTGCTGCCTGGAGGCCTGCAAGGGCCCCTAGTCAGTGACATTAAAGCAAGATGGGACACAGAAGCTCCGCCCCTCTGCTGGTGGACACCAGGAAAACTGAGTTCCTGTTTCATTTCATCTCAGTCAGATCATCAGAGACAATCATGAACACATTTAAAAAAGGTTCCCTGTAAGATACATGACATTATAGCTAATACTGCTGCTACTACTAATGATGATGAAAATAATAATAATAATAATAATAATAATAATAATAATAATAATAATAATAATATTAATAATAATAATAATAATAATAATAATAATTATTATTATTATTATTATTATTATTATTATTATTATTATTATTATTATTATTATTATTATTATTATTATTATATAACATCATCCATCCATCCATCCATTTTCTCCCGCTTATCCGGAGTCGGGTCGTGGGGGCAGCAGCCTAAGGAGGGAAGCCCAGACCTCCCTCTCCCCAGCCACTTGGGCCAGCTCCTCCGGGGGAATCCCAAGGCGTTCCCAGGCCAGCCGAGAGACATAATCTCTCCAGCGTGTCCTGGGTCTTCCTTTGGGTCTCCTCCCGGTTGGACGTGCCCGGAAAACCTCACCAGGGAGGCGTCCAGGAGGCATCCTAATCAGATGCCCGAGCCACCTCAACTGGCTCCTCTCGATGTGGAGGAGCAGCGGGTCTACTCCGAGCCCCTCCCGGATGGCCGAGCTTCTCACCCTATCTCTAAGGGAGTGCCCAGACACCCTGCGAAGAAAACTCATTTCGGCCGCTTGTATCCGTGATCTCGTTCTTTCGGTCACTACCCAAAGCTCGTGAGGGTAGGAACGTAGATCGACCGGTAAATTGAGAGCTTCACCTTTCGGCTCAGGTCTCTCTTCACCACGACAGACCGGTACAACGCCCGCATCACTGCAGACGCAGCACCAATCCGCCTATCGATCTCACGCTCCACCCTTCCCTCACTCGTGAACAAGACCCCGAGATACTTAAACTCCTCCACTTGGGGCAGGACCTCGTACCTGACCTGGAGAAGGCATTCTACCCTTTTCCGACTCAAGACCATGGTCTCGGATTTAGAGGAGCTGATTCTCATCCCAGCTGCTTCACACCCGGCTGCGAACTGCTCCAGCGAAAGCCAGAGATCACGTTCTGACGAAGCCAACAGGACCACATCATCTGCAAAAAGCAGAGACCTGATCCTTAGGCCACCAAAACGGATCCCCTCACCACCTTGGCTGCACCTAGAAATCCTGTCCATAAAAGTTATGAACAGAATCGGTGACAAAGGGCAGCCTTGGCGGAGTCCAACTCTCACCGGAAACAAGCCCGACTTACTGCCGGCAATGCGGACCAAGCTCTGACACTGGTCATACAGGGACCTAACAGCCCGTATCAAGGGGCCTTGTACCCCATTCTCCCAGAGTACCCCCCACAGGGCCCCCCGAGGGACGCGGTCGAACGCCTTCTCCAAATCCACACAACACATGTAGATTGGTTGGGCGAACTCCCACGCACCCTCCAGGACCCCCCCAAGGGTATAGAGCTATTATATAATAACAATAATACATTATTATTGTTATGTAATAATAATAATAATAATAATAATAATAATAATAATAATAATAATAATAATTATTATTATTATTATTATTATTATTATTATTATTATTATTATGCACTTGCAGCACTTTTCTAAGTCAGGGACTCTAACATGCTTTACAGTACAATCATTTAAACACACAAACATTCACATACTTTGATGATGATGATGATGGTGATGATGATGATGATGATGATGATGATGCTAAAGATGATGGTGATGATGATGATGGTGATGATGATGGAAACACAAAGGAAAGATGTCGATGGGAGCAGCTGCAGTGCATGATGGGAGTCTGTCAGCCAGCGGTGGAACAATGAAGCTCATTAGGATGCAGGAAGTGTTCTGCAGACAGGCTGAAGGTGACCTCATGTTGTTTTCAGATAAACAATCATCAGTGACAACCAGAGCAGGCCCATGCCACTCAAGACCCATTAATGTTTTCAGATCAGTTAAGACAAAGAGATCTCCTAATCGGTCCTTTTGGAGGAGTTCTGGTTTTACTCGTCCAATTGCTTCAGTTCTTTGAGGTTATCAGGCCTTTGGATCGCCGTAGAACCTTGGGCTTGTTTCTCTAAGCATTGGCCTCTGACTACATGGTGAACCTGCTGGGAGGTCATCTGCCGCAGCAGCTATCTGAATGTTTTCCACTGCTAAAACATTTTTTCATCGGTTTGATGGACAGCGATAGTTGCAGCTGTTGTTCTATAATGTTAACACACACTCGTATGCTCCGGAGGAGCTGCCCGAGGAGCTCAGTGTGATTCGGATGGTCTCTGATGGGGCTCAAACTTATAAAGCTTACTTATGAAAAAAAACATGACCTGAAAATTGTGTAAGTCATTTTCCATGAAAACTTTGTGATTCATAAAGGAAAACCTGTTGGGAAAACTTTGGACCAGGTGTAGGCACATTTTCTGTGTGTGAGATGATGACATGGTGAATGCCTATCAGCCTCCACCCGTCTCTGCCTCTTTGTCGCTCACAAGCATCTTGAGTTCAGCCTCAGTAAAATAGCATTTTCTTGCCATGGTTCCCTTTGAAATATCATATCAGCCACCTTTTATAAATGTGGAATATTCATAAGCTACTTTGCATTGACCATTTATGGCAGAATGTGGGTGCGTAGGAGGCGGGATCTGATCCAAAAAGGCCAGTGTTTTAGGTCGGAACTTAAAGTTGTGTTTTTGTTGAGCTTAAGTAGAGTTTTATAAATGGGTCCCCCTGAACATTATTAGATTCATTCAGCAAGTTAAACCCCGGAGTCTGATTGTCCACAGTGTGTTTTAACAGATGTTTAGGAAGAACGCTGCACATCTGGACCAGGAAAACAGCTCAGAGCCACCATAGGGTCCCTCCAGAGACCCCAGAGGGTCCGTGGGCCCCCAGATACCCCAGGGCGTAAATAAGCACGCTTCTTCTTCTTTGAATAAAATTCAGATGAATCCTGGCAGTGGAAGGGTTAAACTCTACATCTCCGAGTAAAAGGACACCGTGCTTACACACACCTGACCCCGCCCACCCGGGACGCCCCCGCTGCAGCAGTGAGCTCTCACTCAGTGAACTTCTTCCAGTCTGTCCCGGAGCAGGACCGCGGGAGCGCAGGACCCGGTCCACACGGAGCTCACCGGGTCGGTTCCGGAGAAATCACAAGGGTGCGCGCGGGGGACACGCGTCGGACACGCGGGCTGATTGACGAGTTCCATCATGAGATTCCTCCTCCTCCTCCTGCTGCTGCCGATGATGATGATGAAGATGAAGGTCAGTTTCCGTTCATACGGTTGGTAAAGTCTCACAAACTGATCCCAGTTCAGGCGGAAGTGGGATCAGATTTTTCTGAACAGGAAAGTGTTCAGAACCACAAAGTGATCCAGAAAAGAAATAAAAGCACAAGAAACATCAAATAAAGGCAGATTTTAAAAGAAAAGTTTTTAGCTGCTCCTTAAAGGTCTGATGACCTCAGAACCAGAGGAAGAGAAGGCTCTGTCTCCTTTCTGCTGCAGGGGACAATCAGGCCTTGGTCAGTAGACATGAGGGTCCTGATGGGGGTGCGGATGCAATCAACCACTGATGTACTCTGGAGTTTGGTGCAAGATAATTATTTCTGTTTTTTCCTCATTTAATGAAGAAACCGGTCAGCTATCCAGCTCCTGATGGAATCTGGCATTTAAAGTAACGTGCAGTAAATCGTCTGCATAAAAAAGGTAGATGTTTTTAAACAATGACAGGATGGGACCAAAAGGGAGCAGAGTAAAAACTACAGGGGCCCTCAGCCAGGGGCCCCTGTCTGGGGGCCCCTGCAGGGCAGCAGTCAAGAGCCCACATATATCAGTTTATTTCAGCTGGTCCAACAGAAGTGTGCTGGTTCTGTTCAGGAGAGGCTGTTGGGTGTGTGTGTGTGTTTTTTTTTTTTGGGGGGGGGGGCATCAAAGAAGCCACATGTGAGTAATGGAACAAAGACAGACAGGGTTTTCACATCTGGTTCCACATCTGTCCACAGCTACTATAAGACTCATAGTTTACTGAAACTAACTCAGCTGGTGCCGGTTCTGACCCGAAACAGGACGGTTCTGTTTTTATCCATGGCTGGCAGCAGGCAGCAACACCACCCGGTGGACTGATCAGTGGCTGGTTGTTTTTTTAGACATCTGGCAGCAGAAGAGGAACCAGAACTAGACGCTATGCCATCAACCCTCTGGGTCACAAGTGGACCCACCACAACATCACGTACAGGTGAGCCCACTCAGAACCCACAAGGTTCTGGTTCTGGTGTTGCTTTTTCTACCTAGTAAGATGTGAGGTCCTCAGAGTGTCCTCCTTTAACCACTGAGTCAGTTCGATAAGCCCATTACGGATCTTTTTCTCAGGATCATCAAGTTTCCCAACACCCTGAATGTGGAGGACACCAGGAAGGCCATCAGCATTGCCTTCACCAAGTGGAGCGACGTGTCACCTTTGACCTTCACTGAGGTCACTGACAGCAACGCCACCGCTGACATCTCTATCGGTACGTCTTCTATTTAAAGAAAACATGAGGTGGCTGTTTGAGAAACCGCAGCACTGATGTGACCTGGAGGGAGCTGGACTCTGACCTTTGACCTGTCGATCGGTCCACGTCTGCTTTTTATCTTCACATCTATTTTATGTGATGTGGAGAAGAAGTTTAGGACTTTTACAGCATAAATCTGACCTGGAGGATTGGTTTTTTGTCTTTAATATTTACCTTCAGTTAATGGAAGCCAGATTCTTCCCAGAAAAACAGCTTTCATTGGATCCATATGTTCCAGTAATGAACAGTCTGAGGTCAGCTGGGGTCACTAAGCCTAACCTAAACTTGGAGTCATCAGCAGGGTTCGTCTGTGAGACGGAGCTGAGGGAAGTTCTGGTTCAAATGAATGGAATGGGCTAAATGGTGTGTGTGTGTGTGCATGCGTGTGTGTGTGTGTGTGTGTGTGTGTGTGTTATCTTTATCTCCTGCTTTTATCATCTTTTGGGGCCTTGATTGGGTCAATGATGTTTAAAATGTTTTGTGTGTGTACAGCACTTTGGTTTGCCTTTTGGTTATTGAAAAGTGCTTTATAAATAAAGATGATGATGATGATGATGATGATGATGATGATGATGATGATGATGTGTGTGTGTGTGTGTATGTGTGTGTGTGTGTGTGTGTGTTTGTGCGCGTTAGTGTGTATTTTTGTTTCTGTGTGTGTGTGCTTGTGTGTGTGCGTGTATGTGTGTGTGCGTGTATGTGTGTGTGTGTGTATGTGTGTGTGTGTGTGTATGTGTGTTAGGTTTCTACACCTTTAACCACACTGACTGCTGGTGGTCTCCTCTCCATCCCTGTTTTGATGGCCTGAACGGAGAGCTGGCTCATGCTTTCCTGCCGCCACGAGGAGAAATCCATTTCGACAACCATGAGTTCTGGATCCTTGGCAAGTCCAGGTTCAGCTGGAAACAAGGTTGGTGCAGAACTCCGCCGTGCATGAATTTCTTAGAATGTTTGTTTTCTGTCTGTCAGGTCACAGAATATTTTACGGTACATATTATGACTTATTTCTTAAGTTTTAACAGTTCTATGGTTGATACAAAACATATTCATGAGGTTCTTTGAACTAAATCCCTCTCACATTTAAATTCCAGCAGTTCTATTCTTGATAGTTTTAGTACCTTCCAGAATGAGCTGTTTCAGGCCACGTCCACCTTCCCCCACTCTTATATCTAGGAGGCGCTAAGAGTAGAGCCGCTGCTCCTCCAGCAGCAGCTCCCTCTTGCACTTGAGAGGTGGTTCTATTATAATTTCCCCATTTGTGATGTCACAAACCAATCTGGTTATGAACAAAGCTAAAATCTAGCAAGCTGACTTATACTGGCCAGTTAGGCCAGAACCAAAACTCATTCCAGACCGCTGACCCTGTGTGGTTCTGCAGGCGTCTGGCTGAATGACCTGGTCCAGGTGGCAGCTCATGAGATCGGTCACGCTTTGGGTCTGTGGCATTCAAGAGACCCCGAGGCTCTGATGCATCCCAACGCCACCTACACCGGACAACGGAACATCGCCCAGGACGACGTGTGGGGCATCCAGAGACTTTACGGTACTGACCGACCCAACACAGAGCAGAACAGAGCAGTACTTCTAATCTAACCCTCACTAACTCACACCACTACTACACTGGGGATATGGGTCTAATCTGGATTGTAGGGTTCGGATCTGACCGCTGCCTCTGTTTTGGTCTTTTACTCATGCAACCCTTTGATCTTTTCCAACGCAAGAACATTACTGTCCTCATAGAATGTCCCTTGTCCTTAAAGTGTAGGTGGACTGCAGAGTCTGGACCTGTAGAGTTATCTCTCCTGTTTCCGCAGGATGCTCAGATAAGAAGCGAGTCTGTGATCCATGGGCCCGACTCGGTTTCTGTGAGAGGAGGAAGACCTTCATGAGGAAGAACTGTCCCCGTCGCTGTGACCTCTGCTATGGTGAGAGACCACAGGGATTTAGAGGACTGAGTAGTACTAGGTTGGACTGAGTGGTGCCATCCATCTCCGAGATAAAACTGACTTCCTGTAATGACCTGGTCCTCGCTGCAGAGCCCCTGGACCTTGTTGCCACGCCAACATCGCCTCCCGCCAACGTCAAGATCAAAATGGTTCCTCGAGGGAAGGTGGTGGGTTTCCGCTGCGGGACTAAAAAAATTCCTTCCCCACCCAAAGTCAGGTCAGCTGATTGATAAAACATTACTGATAAGGATTGATTTATTATTGATCTTCACTCATCGGCTGATCAGCCTGTAAAACATCTCCATGTAAACAAACTTCCAAACCTGCCATCAGCTGATTTCTGGGTTTCAGTGAGTTTACATGGGATAGTATCTTGTGGTCTAACAACACCAGCAGGTCCAATCAGCACATCCACCTGGACCAGGACTTGGCCAGATGTCAGGTTCTGATTGGATTAGGCTTTCTAAATAACAGCTCCAGTTATCTACTGGCATCTATTCATAGAAACCTCCAGAGGTCAGATGGTGCATTCACCAGTAGGAACATCTGGTTGCTCTGACACCAGATGTTGGTGGAAACCATCTCAGCTTCAGTTACCAGTCATTTGTTTTGTCCACCACTTGTTTCCTGCAGCTGGTACAAAGACAGTGAGCAGATCCTGACCTCCATTCCTGGCTACATCGTGATGAAGAACAGAGACCTGCGCATCCTCGCCAATGAGTTCACCGAAGGAATTTATACCTGCCGCGTCCATCAACAGGGTGACATCGTATCGGCCAACTCCTGGGCCATCCGGCTGAAACCGGAACCGCCGTCCAACAGCTGAGGACGTCTGCTGGGACAGAGTTGGAACACTAACTCTGAGGAAGGAAGGCTTGGACTGACTTGGGACCACAACAGAGCATCATGAGGAATCTGATTGGTGCAGATGGTCAGCGAGCTTCTGTTAGATCAGTGGTCGGGACAGGATATCCTGATCCATTCATGGTATCGCCCGATGGGATGATATCAGTCGTACAGAACATCCTGATTGGTTCAGACCATGTTTTATGTCCTTTGAGGCCTGATCCTCAACTAGTCCACAGCACGTTCCCCTAATCCTGGAAGCTCAGAACCATGCCATCTTCTCACACCTGTCTGGTAACATCTAATGTTAGTTGGGTGGCAACGATCAGATAGAACCTGGACACAAATCTGGTGTTCTTCAGCAGAAGGCTCAGATGAGTTCTCCATTTGTCTTTGTGGTCTGAATCTATGCAAAAAATTTTCCTATTTGTATTAAAAGTAGGTACCCTGGTACCATTATGATGATCAGAACATGTGTTCAATGGGTTTGGGTTGTGATCGGTTAACCTGTACAGGTGAAACAGTAACGTTAGCTTTAATGGTCAGATGTTCTTCTAAGTCACCTTTGGGTTCTGGCTCGGATCCAGGTCAGAGAACCGTAGCCTAGTGCTGACCCGATCCAGAAGCAGCAACTCTCACCGACTTGTTAATAAACATCAAGAGGCTGAAAATTCTTATCCAACACCACAGAAGAAGAGGACAGTGCTGAGGAGCTTGGTTGGGAGTGTAAACAGCACCACTTGGTGGCCAGAGGGCATGCAGCGTAAACGATCAGTTCCAGATGGAGTGGATTTGGACCTCCTGCTGCTCTACTAATGTCAGAACCAGAGAAGTCTAGAACCAAACACAGAACCAAGAACTATGAAGCAGGTCCAACTTCTCATGGGTTTGTTTATAAAACACGACTAATCCCAACAGCCCAACCTTTTCCACATCAGGTTAGGTGTTGAGCATCACATACCATTACCATGGTAACAGCACCAGCTAAAGGCTAAATTATCTGGATTAACCCCCGGTACTACCCCCCCACAGCCCACCCTTAAACAGGAAGCACACGGGCAGGATTCATGTTTTAAATGAATTTATTGAGTGAACAGGAATGTTCAGGGGAGGCTGCACACGGTGCAGCCTCGCCTGTCGGCACCTTAACACCTTCTGATTCAAAAGGTCACTTCCTGTCAGATCCATGAGGAGGAGACAGAGAGGATCAGCTGGGAGGAACAGGGACTGTTTACATGTTAGTGGACTTTCACCCACCAGAGTGATAAAGTGTACCCAGAGGGGGTGGAGCTAATGCTCAAGTAAATAAAGAAAGGCACAGGGCGAAGGACACAAACACAGAAAGTCGGAATGTTGGTTCAACAGATAACGGGCTTGTCTGTTTGGGGGTGGGCTCTAATGAGTGGGTGGGGCCAGTTTCGATGTAGCAGTGGGAATGGCAGCAGGTAGAGTTCAGGAATGTTTTAGTCACTTCACTTCAGGACAGGAAGATGGTGGTCTCCCCCTGTGGTGATGTGGCTCCGCCCCCTGGTGGTGACAACTCTACATGCCCATCCGGATGCTCTGGATGATCTGGAAGATGGCTGCAGGAAAGACAGACAGACAGGTAAGTCCAAGCAGACAGATGTCACATTTAAAGGGGTAATTCACATCCTCTGGTATCAGGATCTGAAGAACGATCCGGAATCCGTTTGGTTCTGACCCGAATGACAACAGTACCAAGAAGAAGCAGAACCCTAATTCAACCCTGCCATTTTAAAGTTCTATAAAAAGCTCTATAGTTGTTTTCAGGAGATTAGCAACAGAGCTAACAATCAGCACTTCCTGTTTAAAGTGAAGTACTTCCTGTTGGTGTGTCAGTGTGGAAATTCACAGAAAAATCACAGAATCTCTAAAAAGTCACTGAAGGTCTTGGAAAACCAAAATAATTCCCAGTCTGTGATATTTTCAAACAGCACAAATTTTTAACTTTGCCTTTCTGATATATCAAGTGTTGCCCCTCCACCCATGGCTGACATCATTTATAAAATGGATCACAGCGGTCTCAGAACCAGGGCGTCTTCTAGAGGGGACTGGGAGGTCCAAGACCAGTAAGATCCGAAACAGTCTCCCACTCCCCAGAAGGAGGTGCTCAACATTACAAGCTTTCAAAGTCAATTAGCCTTTTGCCGGCCCCGCCCCCAGAACGGCTATTGTCCAATCACACATCGTAGCAACCGTTACTATCCGACAACTCCAAACAAAATGATGAAGCTAAGCCTAATTTACTACTAAGCATTAGCCTCGATAGTAGTCGTGTCTCCTTCGTTTCCCTTCAGAACCTCCTCATCGAGCTCAACCAGCAACAGCCAAGCATGAGTGCTCCCCCCGCCCGCGGCTGGGCGGAGGTCCGCCTCCCAGACTATCCAAGACCCTTTTAGATAAGACACACCATGCCGGCAAATCAGCGTAATATTACCTCAACCGTGTGTCTTATAAACGCACATTAAGCCTTGGCGCAACAGCGGGTGGTGTCATGATCACATAATGAATTAATGCCGAGCTCCGGCCGGGAACTAAAAATAAAAGTAAACACGGGCATAAAAAGTTACATTTTATAAACAGACTCAGCTGAGATGATAGCTCTCCGTTAGAGCTGCCTGCAGCTCAGGTCATCTGACAGCTCACAGGGACACCGCATCGCTGCCACCACTCCTCGGATCCACGCGTCCCCGGATCTTCTCCCAAACTCCCAACTCCTTGTTCCCTGCTACGCTTCGCTCAGCGGAGCCGACACTAATATATCCCTCCACTGCATACTGTAACCCTTTTGCCTCGATCTGGATGATATTGAGGAGGAATTGCTCTAAAAAATGTCGCTGACACGCATCTGTCTACTTCTTTCCATCGCGGAAATCTGCGGAGCTAGTAGTTGATCCACTTATTGTCGGAGTTGGCAACAGTAACTAAGGGGGGCGGGGCTCAGCCATGTAACCATTAACCTTTGATCTGTTACTGGTAGGAATGTAAGAAAATATACACCGAAATATCACGGTATGTTATGATACCGAATCAATATTTAAAAGCAGCATATTGTTTTTTTTAGAGAATATATGACAAACATGGACCATTTCTTTTGTGTGGTGCAACTCAAACTCCGACTGCTAGGTGGCAACAGTTTTTACTGCCTTTACTCTGACCGAATAACGAGATCTTGCGTTAACACTAGATGTGTCTTGGAAGAATCTGGCCTCAGTTTTCCAATTAATTTCAGTCTTACAAATAGAAAAAAACTGTCTGATATACTGTTTTGATATATATCGTATCGTCTCCCCTGTATTGTGATTTATATCGTATCACCAGATTCTCGCCAATACACACCCCTACTTACTAGTGTAGAAAATATAATGTGTTTGATGTGTCCTTTTGTAATTACTGCCCTGATCTGTGTGCTATAATGTTTGCGTGTGTGCGTGCATGTGTGTGTGTGGGGGGGTATATGCTAATTTCCTGAATTATGACATCACAGGGACTTTTGCAAGTGGCTACTTTGAGGCATATAATTCCTAAACATTGACAGAAAATGGATGGATGGTTCTTAGTCATGAAGCCTACATGGCACCACCAAAGGGTTAAAGGTGAGTTTTGAATAACATGTCCCATTTAAAGTTTGGAGCGAGTTTATTTTGTTTTGTCTACATGTTTTATATTTTTATTATTTACAAGGTGTTTTACTAGGTGTCTGCTATGACGGTTTGACCATAGGTGATCTGTGCTCAGCTGCTGGACTCTGATAGGAGTCACACCTCCTATCAATAACTGACCTGAGCCAGTCTGAGCATGCTCAGGTAAACACCACCTGCTGCCCAGGTGTTGTTTACCAATCAAGTCACACCGACACCAGAGCACCATGACCTACCAGGTTTGCTCCCCACCGGTCAACCTCACATCATGTGTGGAAGTTTGAATAAAACTTGTGTTTTATTAGTTCTGACGATGTGTTGCTTCTCATCCAAAGAGTGTTTTTTTAGTTCAAAGTGAAAAGATTTAAGCTGTAGAGTGTTGAGTCGCTTCGGTCAAAAATCCACCATTCTGAAGGGGAAAGGGGTGGTTTACAGGTGAGCTGGTGCTCACTACAGGAAAAAGGTGCAGAAGCTTCCTCACCTACGCAGCTCCACTGGATCTGAAGCCAGTGTGAGTGGAAACACTAATAAAACAAAACTCTACTGGTCACAGAAATGTGGCTAAGCTTGTGTGACAAAACAAACTCCGCCCACATTGGGATGCCACCAGGGTTTTGATATTTATTGAACATCTTTAACATGAGATGATAATAAATAACATGAAACAATCTGAGGATGTCAACAAGCAGAAAGTAAATCCTGATCAAGAAAAGAGTAAATGGTGGACTCACCTGATCCACAGACAACAAAGATGAAGAGAGCTAGAAGCCAGGGCCCCACACCTTTTACGTCTTCCAAGTTCCTCTGAAACACAAAAAGCGGTTCCTTTTTTACTGACCAGCAATATTCGGTCACTGAAGCTGTCACCTACTTAAACCTTCTCCTCTCTGATTTCATCACCTCGATCGAGCCTCGACAATCATATGCTTTTATTTTGGAAATTGGAATTACGGTTTCCTGAGTGTCTAATTGATCAGTTCTGATCGATCCCTGGACCCAAACATCACAGTTAGTGTGATTAAACGAATAATCGATCAGCTGAGTGTGTAGTTACAGCATCTTTACACGGTTCCAGCCGTCTGATCACGTTCTAAACTGCTTTTGATCAGCTGATCAGACGGTGGGATCAGGACCAGCTGTGACTGTGTAGTGGTTTTGGTTCGGGATCGGGTCTAAAACTCACCATTGACTTCGCCACGTTCCCGCGCTGCGTGATGTTCTTGCTGTGTTTCTCGTTCGCCATGCGGATTCTCTGTTTAGCCACCATCTTGTCCGGTTTTTTCTTCGCTTTTAATTGTTTTTATTTACTCGTCTCTCGCGCCGCTACGCTGTTCCACGGACTGGGACGAACTCCAGTTTGTCTACGTACTCAAAAAGCTAAAGCCCCGCCTCAATCAAGCAAACCACGCCCCCAGGCTGCACGACACCCGCGTAAAGCTGGTGGTCACCAAAATAAGGTTTCCTGTTAATTATTTCAAAAGAAAAGTCTCAATAAGAATTCAGCTTTAAATACAAAAGTGAAAAAAAACTAAAAGCACATTCTGAGGATTTTTAAGATGAAATTATAGGGTTAGATTAATGAAATATGCAAATGCGCAACAAAAACAAATCTCAAAGGTGACAAAGGCTTCGACTTTCTTATTAATAACTATTGTTCAACGTGATGCTCTGTTAGTAAGGCAAATAGCCTATAAACTTTCATCTTCACAAATGAATGCATAAATTGCAATAGGCCTAAGTAAATAAATGAAAAGATGTAAATGCCAAAGGAGCTGGCTGTTTGAAATGTGTCAAGACCCGTGTGTGTCATGAATCTTATCCTAAATGAACAATATGTGAAAATCATGGGTGTTGCTGCATCTAGTCTGATTGATACCAGCATACTTTCTGTACAGATAAATAACGGGGACATGATCTAAACCATGTCCCAGATCAAACAAATTAATAAATAAAAAGATAACTTATCCAACAAAATTATTTTTATTAGATTTCTAGAGCAATTCTGTATCTTTTTATTTAACCTGGTGGAGCACACAAAATAATTTACCAGAACAAATGCACCCACTCTAAAAGTTTATGTTTTTGACAAATAAGTCAGTAGTGAGGGATGAATCTCTTATTGTGAAAAGGGGAGCTAACTCATTTTATTGTTAATTTCAACGACTTGATCTCTACATCGATTTTTTTTTACATCAAAACCTAGTTTTGCCTTTTCTTGATTAAATTCTGCTACAATGTGTTTATTGAAACTAAACGAGTTGATGTTTGAGTCTTAAGATAAACGTTTTTATTCAGTTTGTCACAGAAACTTTTTAAGCTAATCGGTGTTTTATGCTGATGTGGCACTGAGGGGTCCGCCTACTTCCGCTGTGACGTGTTTCCGGAAGGTCTTCCTACACATGTAAACATGGCGCCCCCCGTGCCGCTGTTAGCAGGTAAATTAGGTTTAAACTCTGCTTGTTTTTGACTCGAGTCAGTGTACATGTCTACGCCGATCCGTTAGCGAAAAAAAAATCTGATTTCAGTGTTTTTATTGCAGCTTCATTCGGCAAAAATGAAATCCGCACAAATATTTCTGGTTTGATTAACGTGTCCATCATGTCTGCGAGATGAAAGTTTACTAATAAAGGTTCAAATAAGTAGAAATTTAAGTTTTACCTGGAGGACTGGAAACCCTGATGCACCAAGCTGAAGCTGGTTTACTAGAATTTCCTGACCCTGCCAGACTGAGATCTGCACGAGTTAAAATGAAATGAATTAGAAGAATTTGGGTCAGAATGTTAATAAAAACATAAATTTCATTTATTTAATTTAACGTCCCAGCATTTCCCCTCATTTGGTCATATCTAATTGTTTTATTAATAACAGCAGGGTTTATTTAGAGTTACCTAGCCCGGACTGTTTCCATCCTCTTGATGGTGTCTCTGATATCTGGACCATTAGAGCCTCGCTGATGTCCAGGTGTTATCTCATGAATAACACCTGGACATCCTCTTGTCCAGACCTGTTATTTTCCGGTTTCCTGGTAACAGGTTTGAGGCTATATGCTCCAGACCAGTGGTACCTCTACAGAGACCAGGTTGTCGCACGCATGTCTTCCACAAATGACCTGCTGTTTCTGTTTCAGTTCGAGGATCAGAGGGAACGTCTCTGCTGAGTGGACCCCCCCACTGTGAGCCTCATCCTGCCTTTGAGAGGTAAGAGTTCAGTTCTGAGTGTCCACACATACATGGATGGAGAGACAGGTGGACAGAAAGAGAGAGAGAGTGAGACAGATGAGCATCAAACTTCTTTGTTTGTTTCTCAGGGACACTCGTCCCAGCAGGTGTCTCACCTTCAGCACAGATGGGACACTCATTGGATGGTGCAATGGACACAGGTAGACTTTCATTGTCTTGTCTCCTATCAACATGATGAGGTACACTAAGTGACTTTTTTTCTTTCATTCAGTGTCCATGTGGTGAAATGTATAGATGGCTCCACAGTGGCCAATTTTGACCTCCCAAAGACAGCTCTGATGGACATTTCTCCCCTCAACACCATCCTGGTTACCTGGCAACCATACACCAGTAAGACTTTAGAGGTGGAGGACACAGAGTGATGTTAGAGATAATGAATCAGATGTGACAGAGTGAACTAGTCAGAGTCCCAGTCTTTCTCTTTGGTCTGCAGAGACACAGGACAGTCCTCAGGGCGAGGCCAACCTCCGGCTGTGGGAGTTACCGAGCGGCCGTCTAATCAAAGCTCTGTATCAGAAAAAGGTGGACTCCTGGTCAGTCTAGACGCCTCCGTCTGGTCACTGATTGGTTGTTTAAGTTCTAATGTGATCTCTGGTCCTCAGGTGTCCCAGCTGGTCTGAAGATGAGAAGATCTGTGTGAGGAGCGTCAACAATGAGCTGCACTTCTACGAGAACAACGACTTCAGTAAGAAACGTGTTCATCTGCTTCAGTGGGGGTGTAGTAGGTGGTGGTCTACAGGAGCTGGAGGTAAACCAGGAGCAGCTGTAGTCTGAGGTCCACAGACCAAAATGTTTTTGTTTCAGACTCCATCGCCAACAAGCTGCACATGCAGAAAGTATCAGACTTCGCTCTCTCACCTGGAACTCAGCCCAGCAAGGTGAGGAAAAGCGGCCAGGAAGACTCGACCCAGGTCCAGTAGTCTGTCTTGTCTTTCTAGCCTGACCCGTTTGTCCTTACAGGTTGCCGTCTACGTTCCAGGAAGCAAAGGAGCTCCATCGTTTGTCAGGCTGTATCAGTACCCAGCTCTGGGCGGTCCGAGTGCCGCACTCGCCAACAAGAGCTTCTTCAAGGCGGACCGGGTCAGCATGCACTGGAACAGGAAAGGTAAGAGTTCAGAAAGGCTGCAGAACCCAGGGTTCCCTAAAGCTAACCCGTGAGTTATCCCGTGTGTTGTTCCCCCAGCGTCGGCGCTCCTGGTGACGGCGAGCACAGAGGTGGATAAAAGCGGAGCGTCGTACTATGGAGAGCAGACGCTGCACTACCTGGCTGTGAACGGAGAGACGGCGGTGGTTCAGCTCGGTAAGAACTGGGTTCAGACAACACTTCCAGTCATCCATCGGACCAGAACCAGAACTTTGTTCTGACATGCTCACCCAGCCTCTCTTTTTGATTTCAAACAGCGAAGAACGGACCTATCTACGATGTGGTCTGGAGTCCCAACTCCTCCGAGTTCTGTGTGGTGTACGGCTTCATGCCTGCCAAAGCCACCGTATTCAACCTGAAATGTGAGCCCATATTCGACTTCGGAACCGGGCCCAGAAACGCTGCCTACTACAGGTGAGCCTGAGTTCGGTTTCCACAGCATGTCCAGACTGAACCAGCTGGTACCAGAACCTGTCAACGCAACTTTTAACTCTGCCTTTCCACTCAGAGGTTCTAGAGTCAGGATCGACCCTCAGCTGGTTCTAAGTCCGCCTCTAATGTACAGAACCGATAAGCTCAGTTCAACTAAACGTGTGTGTGTCAGGACTGAGTGGGTCTGGTTTTGAGTCTTGATCCGACCTGTTTAGTGTCGGATCAGAGCCATCTCTGTGTTACTGCTGTTGAGTAACCCGTCCCTCCTGGTCTCAGTCCTCAGGGCCACATCCTGGTTCTGGCTGGCTTTGGGAACCTGCAGGGGCAGATGGAGGTCTGGGACATGAGGAAGTACAAACAGGTGAGTAGTTGAGTCTGAACCCGTCTGTGACTGCTGACAGAACCTGAACCCACAGCTGGTTTTACATCATGGGTCAGAATCTTACATCAGGCCCTGCCTGCTCCAGATCCAGACGTCTTCTGGATCTCTACCTCCTGTCCACTCAGGACTTTTAGATTTTATCAGAGGTTGTGGCGCCCCTGTGTGGACATGTAGAGATATGAAGCACCTAGATGTTTAGTTGTAGGTTTCTGTCTTTTCTTGTCATCATTGACCTTTTTAATGTAGGGGTGTCCAAACTTTTCAAGAAAATCATCAAGTGAAACATTTTTGTGGGTTTTTTCTTAGTCTAAGAAAAGCAGAAAATATGTTATTGTGAAGATTTGACTATTATTGCTCAAACAAAGGCCTCATATTAGTGAAAATCTAGAGGAGATGAGACCAGACTTGGTCCTGATGTTGGGTCTTTGTCCTCAGGTGTCCAAACTTCAGGCTACAGACACAACCTGGTTTTCCTGGTGTCCTGATGGAGAGCACGTCGCCACGGCGACCTGCTCCCCCCGGCTCCGGGTAAGTAACGGGTACAAGATCTGGCACTACACCGGCTCGGTTCTGCACAGAGTGGATCTAGCTGCTGGGTCCGAGCTCTGGGAGGTCCGCTGGCAGTCCGTCCCTGATGGCAGCTTTCCTGAAAGACCCATCAAGTACCAAGCAGCACCGAGCGAGCTGGGTACCACGCAGGCCACGCCCACACAGGCTTACCGCCCACCTGCGCTGAGACACATGCCGGCTACGCCCAGCTCCAAACTGGTGAGGACTCAGCAGCTTAATGCAGGTCCAGGTGCTCCGCGTGGTGGTGTTTTTAAACTTTTGTGTTGATCAGCATGAAGACGAGCCTCCTCAGGACCTCCGACCGGGACTCTCCGGGGAGAAGAGTCTTTCTAAATCTGCTCTGAAGAACCAGAGGAAACGAGAAGCTAAGAAAGCAGCTAAACAGGTGAGCAGGCTGTTTCCCACCTGCTGAACCCTTCCAGGTGATGATGTAACTAAGCTTTTGTCTGCAGGAGGCCAAACATGAACCTGAACCATCACCTGTCTCCGCCCCTGTCAGCAACAGCCAATCAGAAGAGACCAGCGGGGATCCAGAGACTGACAAGAAGATCAAGAACCTAAAGAAGGTAAAGAGCAGGGCGGAGTCTTAGTGTCTATGTGACAGGCTGGTGGTACCAAGCACAGCAGTGATGGCCAATCCTGGTCCTCCAGGGCCACCATCCAGCAGGTGATTGGAGGAGGTTGGTGGTGTTCTGTGTTGTGATTGGTCAGAGAGTCAGTTATGCATCCATGTGTTCCAGAAACTGAAGGCCATCGATGAGCTGAAGGAGCAACAGGCGTCTGGGAAAGTTCTGCAGAAGAACCAGGTCTGGAAGGTTCTGCACATACAGTGTGGCTGCCTTAGAACCACACCCCCTGTAACCATAGAGAATGTGTTTCCCTTTTGAACCAGAATCTGAATGTCTGTGTTTCCTGCAGCTGGAGAAGATCCAGAAGGAGGAGCAGCTCTTGGAGGAGCTGCAGGAGCTGCAGGTGGGACAGTAGGAGGAGCCACTTGGGCCTTCAGCCACGCCCTTGTCCCATCATGCACCTCTCTTGTACAAGAACCCAGTGAGGAGTGGCGATGTGTTTGGGAGGGTCGGTCTGGGCCAACCCAAAAGTTCTGATGGCCCTTTATCAGGGCAGTGGTTTCTAAGGGGCGGGGCTAATCACAAAGGTGAACTGATCAGAAGACTGCTTTCATTCCTACCTGTGGCAGCACCACCCAGACGCATTCTGGGAAACATAGGCAGCAACGGATACAACAGGAAGTGCAGTAGAGTACTATCTAAGGACTGTTGTTTTGACAGTGTTCCTTTCACAATAAAAGCCTGACCCTGCTTAACAGCATCTGATTTTTTTTTTAAACATTACTGAACTATAGTGGAGTCTCTTTTGGACTGTGTCCAGTTCTGCTGCAGCTTCAGAACCTCTTTATCCTCACAGGTCCAAATGGGTTAGGGTTTATGAGTGAGTCCTGAGTCACACTGGTTCAGATCCAGTAGTTTATTATTGCCTCAAATCATGTCACCTTTATTTGTGTAGCGCTTTTATGCATCCAATCAAGGATGACCCAAAGTGCTGAACACTGCATATAAACTCCAATAAGAGCAATAAAACCACATCAATGGTAATAGTTCCAACATGCCAGACACAATAAAAGATTAATAACCAACCAATAAACCCTGCTTCAGGGCCTAGGAGGCAGTAAAGCTGGGAAATGATATTTACTGACAATTCCTCTACATATGTTGACCTTATGGAACAATGGAGTGAGTACAGTTACAGTCCTCCTATAGTAGAAGCTGGGTTGAAGGTGGTATCTTGTTTGTTACTGATTTGTTGGATGGTGGTAGGATTTTGTGTCCTGGAAACAGAAATATAATCTAGGTTCTACTCAAAAAGAACACCAGCTGGCTTTAATATACAGCACAATGTCATTTTCAGTGGAGCGCTGCCCAACTACAGCTAGCCTATAATCTATAGTAAGTTTGTTATAAAGGTTATTAATGCTCGTGTTAAATTCATTAATTACTATTGTGCATGTTGATGCAGTAAGGCAGATCCCATTAAGATTAAAAATCTGAAATAAATAACAGTCCAGTTCCTTTTACATTAATTCATGATTTTAATGCAACCAAACAATTCAGGTGTGTTCGGATCTCCAGGAACATTTTTTTAGCAATAAAAATCATGTATTACAAATACATATATTCTTATTACATACACGCATATTTTATAACAAATTATTTAACGTCACAAACTTGAACATCAATTTAGAACATGTCTAACAAAATAAAAAGAAAGAAAAAATAAAATAAAAGGGTATTTTCCTCTTTTAAAAAAAATATTCCTTTTGAGATATAGGCTTCAACATAACTTAAAGTTCTGACAGCTTTCGGACAATTCATACCTTTTAAAGTATCAAAATAGATTCTCATCTCAGTCTTAAATCTGTACACATTGGGCTTTGTGTTGGACCACTTAGACTTATGAATATGAAATTTCCCAAATAAAATCAACAAATTAACAATAAATAAGTGAGATTTAACAAGGTCTATTTTTTCTTAGGAAAATAATGTCTCTTAAATGTAGTCTAAGTTCGTTATCAAGGCACAGTGACGTTATGTTCCACCTCAAAAGTATTTAACAAAAATACATTCCAAAAATAAATGTGTAATTGTCTCATCTAAATTACAGAAAGTACAAGAATCGTCTATATCTTTTCTATATTTTTTAAGAAAAATTTTTGTTGGATATATTTGATGAATTATTTTAAAATGTACTTCCTTAATTTTGTTGATGAGCATATATTTATCAGCCATAGTCCATATTTTTGACCAATTTATATTAGTTATTGTATTGTTCCAATGGAACTGACATTTGGGTATCCTTTGTGAATGAATAATATATCTAAAAAATTTATTATTACATTTTTTGTCCAGAATACAAATTCCATTAATTGAAAGATCTATTTTTGGTGATAGCTGTAAATTTGGTTCTTTGTTACTTTGCAATAGTCTAATAAAACCAGCAGGAATTGCATCAAAAACTATAGAGTAATCTTTCACTGAAATAGGAATATTAAACGTTTTGAGAAATTCAGTATATGTAAACAGCAGACCATTTTTTTTATTGCAAAAAACCTTATTCCTCCTACTTGTTTAAAGATAAGGTTTGGTATCAAATACCACATTTTATCTTTGTCTTTTATAAAGTATTTTATCCAATTAAAGTTAAAAATAGTATTTGCTGTATTAAAATCTAACATGTTTAAACCTCCTTGATTATAAGAAATATTACGTATATATCTACTCAAAAAATGAGATTTATTTCTCCAGATAAAATTATAGAGAGCGGAATCAATACTTTTTATGAAAGATTTAGGAACGTCAACCACCTTTGCTGGATACACTAAACGAGACATTCCTTCTGTTTTTGACAGGAGGATTCTACCTTTAATAGATAAATCCCTCATAAGCCATAAATCTAATCGGTGCTTAATTTTTGGAATTCAATGCTGAAGATTCGATGTTACCCTCTCAGACTGACTACGACATATATTTATACCTAACTTCTTCTTTAATGGGTATTCCTAGGATATTATTCTCTTTAAGAGGGAACAAAACCCTTTTTTTAATTTATAGTAAGTCCAGAGACTGTAGAAAAAGCATTTATACATCCTAAAACTTTTTTGACCTGAAACATCTTTCAGAAAAATCACTGTATCATCCGCTACCTGGGAGCATTTAAGAACCTGCCCTGCGATAGTGATCCCTTCAAATCAGTCATTCTGTAAATGTAGCACCAACATTTGCATAATTAATAAGAACAAAAAGGGGGCAGCTGGGTCACCTTGTTTAATACCTCGAGATATAGGAAATCTCTGAGTGGTCCCCCGTGGGACTTTAACAGAGCAGTCATTATATAAAGTTTTAACAGCATTAATAAAGTAATTGCCAAAATTTAAGAATTCTAAGACCTCAAATAAAAAAGCCTGATCTACAGAGTCAAAGGCTTTATATAAATCAATAAATAAAGTATAGCTATTTTCATGTATGTAATCTTTATAATCAATCAAATCAAGGATTAATCTAATGTTATTGCTAATGTCTTCCTTGCATAAAGCCTGACTGACATTCATCAATCATGTCGTCTAAACAGGGCTTAAGTCTTTCTGCTAAAATATGTGATCGTATTTTTGAGTCGTTATTGATTCATGTAATTGGTCTCCAATTTTCGATATGTAACTTATTAGCTTTAGGTACTATGTGATTAAACCCTGACGCAGTGTTGGAGGGAGCTTACTTATTATTAAAGCCTCTAGACATTTAATAAAAACGCAGTGATCCTGAAATATTTTATAAAACTCACCAGTACGTCCATCATTACCCGGAGATTTATTATTTTTTAATTTACTGATACATCGTTTGATTTCTTCTTCGTTTAGAATGAGATCACATAACTCCTTTTGATTTTTGTCAATTTGTTTTATTTAAGATTGTGGGAAAAAAGATGATTATTACAGGTGGTTTTCTTTAAGTATAAAACCTGATAAAATTCCTGAACAATGAGAGAGACCCTTTGTGCATCATCACATATTACATTATTGACTTTTAATTTGTGTGGATCTCAGGAACAGGTTAAAGCGGTCCTCTGCCACATTTGTCATCAGTTTGTTTATTGCAAAGTTTCATCTTCATAAAGGTAAACCGCTGCGTAATAAACCTGAGTGATGGATATAAATCCATCTAGAAACGATCTCAGAGTCAAACAACTAAAAGGCATAAAACATAAACCCCTGTACCCGCAGGTGTGCGTCACAGCTGTTAACGTGTCTGTTAGAAGCAACGATTTCAATAAAGTTACAAAAAACAAAACAACCCGAAGTCAACAGCCGGAGCGGTTTACGGCAGGTCGTAAAGCCAAACGCGGAGGAGGCACGTGCTGGTAAGATGGACGGATAATGTTGCTCTCCGGTTCGGTCCGGTCCGGTTTCTGAGCAGAACCAGACAAGTACTCGGGTTGTCTGAGAGCGGGTTAAGATTGTACAGGTTAGAAAATCAGCAAAGTCTGCGCATGCGTGAGAGAGAGAGAGAGAGCGAGCGAGCGAGAAGGCTATCATCAGACCAAACCAAAACGTGCTGGTTAGTTTGTGTCAACAAACCCTAACCTTAGTTAGTGAGACTTCATAGTAAACTAGCTGTAGGTCAGAGGTGTTCAACCCTGGTCGCCCAGGCTTTTATTTACCACAAATACTAATAAACTTTGGAAGTTGATATTATTATTATTATTATTGGTCACACACATACAGTCTTTGGTCACACATTACTCTCTTTGAGTGTGGTTGTCAGGGGCGTGGCCACTGAGAACAGTGTCTGTGGTGTGGCAGTCCATCCAGATGTGGAATAAGACAAATTCCTGGGGCCTCATTTATCAACCGTACTTACGTACAGATCTGTGCGTATTTCGTGCGTGGGAACGATTTTGCGCATTGTGTGGTATTTACCAATTTGTACTTGTGCGTGAAAACGTTCCTAAATATAAGAACAGCTGTGACCATGCGTAGGAACAGCATCTAGTGGCAGAACGAGGGAACCGCAATTCTGAAGGTCTCAGTGATCCACGCGTGTTCCTCATCCACTAATTATTCTACCCAATAAATAATTATTTTGGTGGATTATTATTATTGGAGCAAAAACACCCGTGACCCATGGGAATCTGACATTGTAGAACGGCTGATTTCGTGTTATTTTGTAATCACAATGTTTACTCTTCCCATTTTTATGATGTTTTAAATCATTTTGAATTTATTTATCTATTATGTTTTAATTTAATTTAATTATTTTGACCTTGGGAAGCGCCCCGTGGTTTTTCTTGAGATTCGCTATATAAAAGATCGCTTCTTCTTCTTCTTCTTATTTATTATTGGAGGATTTAGCAGAGCAGAGTGCACTCCAGAGGGAACGGCTCTTCCGTGAGCGCAGCGCACTGATCCAATTCCAGTCCAGATTGTATTTTACAAATAAAACAACCTCCAGAACCTCCTCTGCTCCCTGATCATTCACGCGTTGTCAAGTGTCCAGTGTTTCGATCTCGCTGTCAATAAAGTTTTTCTTTTTTGTCCGGGAAGAACCCAGGGAATCCCCTCCCGATCTGAGGACGTAGTGTGACCAAATATGGTTAATTGAGGGCGTTTCTGTATGTAAATGACGTTAAATGTGCACGAGCTCCTGAAAGCGCACAGGTGGGATTTATCATCAGACGATTGCGGAGGAACGTGCGTACGAGAGGCCACCGCATGTTTCATAAATCAGGACGTTGACTGTTCGTACACACATTCTAAATTTCATCCGTAGGAGGGAATATAGGAACGTTTCTACGAACGTTTGATAAATGAGGCCCCTGGCCTCTCGCCGGCCCCGCCCCCAAAACGGCTATTGTCCAATCACACATCGTAGCAACCGTTACTATCCGACAACTCCAAACAAAATGATGAAGCTAAGCCTAATTTACTACTAAGCATTAGCCTCGATAGTAGTCGTGTCTCCTTCGTTTCCCTTCAGAACCTCCTCATCGAGCACAACCAGCAACAGCCAAGCATGAGTGCTCCCCCCGCCCACGGCTGGGCGGAGGTCCGCCTCCCAGACTACCCAAGACCCTTTTAGATAAGACACACCGTGCCGGCAAATCAGCGTAATATTACCTCAACCGTGTGTCTTATAAACGCACATTAAGCCTTGGCGCAACAGCGGGTGGTGTCATGATCACATAATGAAGTAATGCCGAGCTCCGGCCGGGAACTAAAAATGAAAGTAAACACGGGCATAAAAAGTTACATTTTATAAACAGACTTGGCTGAGATGATAGCGATGCAGAACGCCAGGAAATTTTCTCCGTTAGAGCTGCCTGCAGCTCAGATCATCTGACAGCTCACAGCCACCGCTCCTCGGATCCACGCGTCCCCGCACGCCGGATCTTCTCCCAAACTCCCAACTCCTTGTTCCCTGTTAGGCTTCGCTCAGACACTAATATATCCCTCCACTGCATACTGTAACCCTTTTGCCTCGATCTGGATGATTCCATCACGGAAATCTGCGGTGCTGCAGTATTTGATCCGCTTATTGTCGGAGTTGGCAACAGTAACTAAGGGGGGGCGGGGCTCGGCGAAAGGTCAATTGTGTGTTTTTAAAAGTAATCAGAATGTTTACATGACTTCACTCTGACTGGCAGATCCTACCGATGGAGGATCAGAACCAGGAAGATCAGAACCAGGAGAGCTCGGACCCTGTAGTGGCTCTCGGTCTCTGTGACTCCACCCCCCTCCTGTGGCGAGTTCAGGACCTGAGGACTGTCAGGTCTCAGGGTCTGGTGGGGGCCCTGCTCGGCTCACTGCCCAGAGCCCCCAGACAGAACCTCCGACTGGGTCGACCACTGCTGCTGCTGCCAGAGGAGGAGGAACTGCTGAGGGAGCACCACGCTGCTGCCTTTCCCCCACGGAACCAGGTCTGAATGAATGAATGAGTTTTCTGTCACTGTGCAGTGAGATAACGAGTACCTCTCCTGTGAGGTGCAATCCCTTAGAAACATCACACACTGTGTACCAGAGGTAACATAAAATACCAGGCAGATGCAAGAAAGCTTCACAATTCAGACAAATGTCACAAAGGAGGTTGTAAAAATGTGACATCATACGTGATTTAGACATATTAATGTTTGTTACGGAGCCTTAAAGCAGAGGAAGAAACCGGTACCAGAAGGTAGCTGTTCCAACAGCTGGTGGGCAGCCAGAACCGGGTCAGAAATAAACCATTTAATGATTCAGACTCATCAGTACGAACACCTGATTATTACGTCATAGCTGGTTCTCGATGAGGTCATCAGGTTGGGTCTCTGTCCACAGCAGGACTGAGGGTGCGTTTGATTTGTTGTCAGGATGTGGAGAGGGTGGAGCTTCAGCAGCAGTATGAGGAGGAACAGCAGAGGAGTTTCGAGGAGCAAAGCATTCTCGCTCTAGAGGACAGGAAGTCAGCGCTGCGGCGTGCGATGACATCACCACAGTCAGGTGAGAGTGTTCCACCATCCCTCTGCGGTGTTTCAGCAGTCTGGTCCAACAGTTCTGGTTCTGGTCTACAGAATCGGGGTCAGATGAAGCGCTGCAGCGCCGGCTGCTTGACCTGAACCAGAATTTCACCTTCCCTCGCTCGGCCCTGGCGGTCCAGCTGAGCACAACAAGGGCGGGGCTTAATTACTGTCCTGAGGCTCGGGCCTTCTTGCAGGTCAACTGGCCAATCAGAGAGCAGGGCAATGACCACTTTGACACCAGGTACCAGGTGTTCAGAGACTTGTGGGGGCGGGGCTTCTTCCTTACCTCTGCAGGCAAGTTTGGAGGAGACTTCCTGGTGTATCCAGGTGAGACTGAAACTGATTGTGCCTCATTTGTCCCTCCTTAGCTGCCATCCACCAACTGTCTTAGTCATGTCTCCAGGTGACCCGTTGCGTTTCCACGCCCACTTCATCGCCATCTGTCTCTCTTTGGACGAGTCTGTCTCCCTGCTAGACATCCTCGCTGCGGCTCGTCTCGGCTCCAACGTGAAGAAGACTGTCCTGCTGTGCTCGCCAGCGCCGAATGGACCAGTCCACTACACATCAGTACAGTGGAGCGGCATGGTGTAAGGACCGGACTGGACCGGTTCTGTCTGGGATCCCAGACGGAGTCCTGCTGGGTTCAGGGACGTCCGGGATCTGAAGGCAGACCCGAACACCAACGCAACAACGGACAGAAAAAGACGAGTTCTGCTTTAGTAGAACCGCCCCGACTGACTGATGACATCACAATGACATCATAATGTTTAAAAAGATAAGCAAAAAGGAATCAGCTGATTTCACTTTAACTTTATTTAAAAAGGAGGTGAACATGTGAAATAAACAAATCATCCAGATCGACTTGTTTTTGTTTTTTGAGACTAACTGAAACCCGGCCTGGTTCTGATGGTTCTGAGCTCTGATGGACCCACATGAGCATCTCAGTAGAATGGGTCGGTTCCATTCCAGTTGATGACTGCTCCGGCCCACTTTGTTCTTATGATCATCTCCAGGGAAGGGAACCTTTTCTCCGGGTCTCCATCCGGGTCTGAGGATGGCGCCTCCCAGTGGTGGGAGTGAGTATCTGCAGGACAAGGAGAGCAGATGTTGGACCAGGGGAAGCTAATCAGACCCGATCTAAGCCTTATTGGACCTGAAGGGTTCTGATTGGACCTGACGCAGAGCCTCTGTGCTCACCGACGGTCAGTCGGGTCGTTGTTTTCTGAGAGTTCTGTCCGTTGTAGTAGAACAGCTGGAACTGATGCTCCATTCTCCAGTCAGACAGCAGGGACTGGTTCAGACTGAACAGAACTGAGTAGGTTCCATTGATACAGCAGACCCAAACTGGAAACCGGGGCGTCTTCAGCATGCTGCCCACCTACAGACACAGACCTGGTTCGTATGTTGGGTCAAACATTTAACCTTACCTGACCCAGTCCTTGCAAGACAAACCACTCATCTGTTCAGAAGGATTGGGAACTTTCCAGGAGACGGTTCTGGGTCAGAGTAGAATACCTACAGAACCCACCTGTGGGAGCAGCCCTCTGTCCATCTGCTCCCGGCTCCAGTACAGGTAACCCACATCACTACGAGAGAGGATGCCCTGCAGGGGGCGCTCCAGACCATCCTCACTGCTGTCCAGGGTTCCGTTAAAGACCTGAGGAGTGGCTCTGCCCGTCAGCAGCAGGTTCAGCAAGGCCTGCAGAGACACGAGAAACGGCCCAATGACATCGGTTCCCGGGTGAGTCACGTCAATATGCGGGTCAGACGAGACGAGGGTCAAAACCAGGGTCGTGTTATTTTACCTGATGACACACAAAGTTTCCTAGACTCAGGTGCAGGAGGTGTGAGGTGGTGGAGTCCAGATCGTCTCTGAGCCTGTGAGAGTGAGGAGGACAAACGTGAAGTTGATCTGATTTCAGAGCAGCTCTGTTAACCTTGACTGGTCTGAAGCTAAACACGGACCCATCCAGACTTACCTGTAACACCTACAGGTGTACACACCCCACAAAGACACCGAACCCTCAAACCAGAATCAGTAAGAGCCACCTGAGATCTGACAAGGTTCTGGTCTGATGGATTCACTGATGTTGACAACATCACCTTAGACAGAATTCCCTCTTGTCTGATTAAAGGTCTTTCACACGTTTGGTCCAGCGCTTTTCTTTAACCCTGCAGCTTCACTTGTAAAAAACGTCTCGACTCAACAATGCTGTCTAATTTTAGACCAATGTCAAAACCCCTTTTTGTCCAAAAGTAACTGGAAATGACTTCAGAGCTTTGAGCTAAACACCTCTACATCTCACCAAGGCACAGAGAAGACCTGTTCTTGGCCTTCTTTTAACCTCTGACTTAGAAAGCTCTGCTGTTTTAATTGTGTGTGTGTTTTATTTGTTCCTTCAATTATTTACTGTTTTTATTGCTGTTTTTACTCGAGTTGTTCTGTAAAGCGTTTTAATCTGTTAGATCAAGCAGACACGGGTCTGTGCATGTCTCAGTTCAGCCATCTGATGCATTCAATCATAACAATATTTAGGGTTTATTGTGAAAGTCTTGCGTTTCCTGTGAAGGAGCAGGTGAGTTACCTGTCGAGTGTCCGTGAACAGATGAGGCTGTACAGGAACAGGATGATCCCGTGACTCCCCTCCTCTTTAAACTAAAAACACGGAGGGAACAGGTTTTTAAAGAGTTTTGGGTCCGGGGTCCCAGCTCCACCTCAGGAACAGTCTCTGCAAAAACTTCAACTCTTTTGGCTTCAAACTTCAATTTTTAGTGAGATTTTTAAATTTCAGAGATGATGGGATGTTTTCTTAATGCACTCACACACTGGATGTGATCGAGGATGAACTTCCTGACGTCATCCTTCTTGTCAAACGTGAACAGCTGCAGCTGGAAGACAAGGAGGACGGTGAGAGGAATCAGCAGATAACCAGGACCTTTATGAGAAGTGCTGGACGTCCACAGACACGATCGTTGGACACAAGTCTGAGCCGAAGCTCACTGATCTTCTGGGACAACCTCCAGTGCCTCATATCTCCAGACTTTGAGCATCATTCTGGTTCTCTGGTGTGACATAAACCCTAACGGAGGACATGCTGAGGACTGAGCTCTACCTTCTCTGTGAAGTTGTCCAGTTTGTAGTCCAGGTGAGGTGTGATGCAGTAGTCTTTGGTTACCAAGGTAACAGTGGCCTTCTCCTCCTCCCCGACCAACCAGAGGCTGTCAGAAAGTGCAACTGCCAATGCCTTCTCCTGGTCTCCCTGTCCCACATCCTGGAGGCTGTTATGAGATACAAGAACAGTCCATTAAAACCATGGGAAATGTCCTGGAGGGTCATCACAGTCATCATCAGATCCTTCAGACCCTTTTCTCTACATAAACTGCTAAAGTGGACCTTTGAGGTCCTCTTGGACCTTCCTTTGTTCTCTGATTGGACCGTTTGATCTGTTCTTGGATTTGTAAGATGAAAATCTGATCTACGGCTTCATGTGTAAATCTCAGTTGATTTGGCTTCAGGTTATCTCAGGTTGTGCTGGTTAACTCGTACCATCTCCAGTGCAGAAAACAGGGTTTCCGATTTCATGTGACTTCCTGCTGATCACAGGTGCAGGTATCGCCTGTTCTCACCTGTGCAGCGACCGTCTGCCAGAGCCGCTCCTTGGACCGAATAGCAGCTCTCTGATGACACGAGCCTGTATTACCATCTGAATGGCTTGAGCTCCACCCTGAAACACACACCTGAACAGGTGAGACAACAGTGGTTGGTGTAACGCTGCACATGTTGGGCTTTTTGTAAATAAGATCCAGTGTTGACTCGTGTCTGAGAGGACAGGAAAGACCCAAAAGGACAGGGATGAGGGAGAAAGGGATGAGCCAGGATGACCCAGTATGTCCTCCAGCAGTCTGAGCCTATAGCAGCATAACTAAAGGGATGAGCCAGGATAACCCAAGCTAACCCTAACCAGTAGATTTATCAAAAAGAAAAGGTCAAATGCAGTATGCAATGTAAATGGTTCTGACTGGTTTCTGGTCTCTCACCCGGTCAGCTTCCAGCGCGTAGGACAGCTCACTGTTCGCGTCTCTGAACTGGAAGTACGATTTCCTCCACTCGAAGTTAAAAACGTGAAACGTTCCACCAAACAGAATCCTCCTCAGGTTCTGAAAGGAGAAAAATGATCAGTTCTAGACCCACTGATGCTTCTTTTGGACTAGCAGGTGGATTCAAGTTTCCACTGGTTCTGGAGTCTGATCCCTGTTGTGTTAGATAAATGTTGACTCTGATGTTTTGCATCTGAGGTGGATCTACCTGGTTCTAAAAACCACATTTTTAACCCAAAGTCTGCTTTCATCAGAACTAAAACCTCGGAATCAAGACTCTGGACAACAGGACTGTCCACATGTCCTGACCAACAGGAGCAGATCAGTGCAGAATTCCAAACAAACCAGTGTATTTACAAAAAGCTCAATAATGAAATGAAACGGTGTTAGGGTTCAGGTCTGGTGACCTGCTGGAACTGCTCTGATTGGTGGGGTTTACCTCAGTTAGCTGGGGGGTGACCGGAGTTCCTCCCAGGTCTGGGGAGACCACCGATCTCTGGAGGATGTAGCATGGTGCTGGAAGCGTACTGCAGGTGGGAGGAGCCTCCTCCTGCTGCTCCTCCTTCCTCACCTCCATCAGCCTCTGAGACAAAAATCATCTGCTGACAAACTCAACACAGGAAGGCAGTGCCACACCTGGATAGGTCATCATTCAATCAGACGCCATCATCTGTCCTCATGTCTGAATGAAGAGGGACGATTGTGTCTCTGAGGAGAAGACAGAGGATCCAGCTGGACATAAAACCTCTGATGTTAAACCACAGGTCCAGACAGACTGAAAGACCTCCAGGACCCCCATCCGGGGAATCTGGAGGAGAATCAGGGAGCAGGACCACTGTGAGCTCCGACACCTCAGATCCAGAACCATCAGAACCACATGGACCAAGGATTACTTTAGACAGCATGGGTCCGTTCTTTTCTCTCCAGTTTAATTCTGAAGCTCCAGTTCACGATCATCTCAGAGCTCTCCACAAAACCACTAATCTCAATCATCTCAGCTCCAGAATCAGACTGACGGGTAGCAGTAAGTTCAGTTTAATGAAGTAGACTCACGACATTGTAACCAAAAGGGGGGGATCTGTTCAGTCAGCCTCACGTGTGTGTGATTATCTGTCAGGTTGGGTCTTGGACTCTGCCCCTCTCCTGGGACATCTTAGGCCTATCCTCCTCCTGCCACATCTCCTGCCGGTGGGTGGTGTGTCCGTCTGCCTGTGTGGCTCTCTTGTCTGGGTCCAGATGTTGTGGCATCTGCCGGCTCGCTCCTGGTGGCTGCCTGGTGGAGCCTGTGCCCTTGGACTCTGTTGGGCCTTCGCCTGGGTCTGGACGCCCTTAGGTCTCGGTCTGCTGAGATCCAGGCTGGATCCGCCCTGGTGTGGGCGGCTGAAGGTGGGGCCTGAGGGCTCTCTGCTATGATCTCACTATTGGACACTCCTATGGAGAAACCTTATATACACAAGCGCGTGTACACACAAAGGTTCTCATAAGGTGTTCTCACGAGGATGGGCTCAGGTGTTTCAGACATATTAACTTGGGCTGTGGTCACAAATTAATTATTACCGTGTCCCTTTAAAGAACATCATTGTTATTTATCCATATGTTTAGGTCCGTGGCGTTTTTTCTTTTCTCTCTCTGCAGGGTTAGAAGCAGAGTCTCGTACCGCTTGTATTATTTCTTTTTGTTAACTTTCCCCACCTCTCTTACTTCCTTCCTCCTTTCTTTCATTTCCGTCTCTGTGTCTGTTGGGATTTAAAATAAACCCAAAGCAGTTGTAATAAAGTTTTAATATCAGGCGGGCATCGTAGCTGCAGCTGTAACCCTCCACCTGTGAGAGTAAATCTGTAAGGCTTGTTTTTGGCACTCAGACAATTCTGATTACTGCCAGACAGCACATGAAAACAAAAGGCCAATAATCACAATCCCTAGGATGAAAGGAAGTAACCCAACCACTGCATGTGAGCACGAGGGCGACAGGGGGAAGGAATAAGACCTGGAAATCTTCACCTGCTCTCATCTTCAGGTAAAAGAAAGTTCTGGAGACAATCCTCATCCCTACTACCATCAGAACCAAACAAGACTCACATCAGGATTCCTGTTGACTTCATATTGCAGCAGCTTGATGTAGTCTGGTCCACAGTCCATAATATCCGCCGCTGGTCCCACAGCAGGTACCAGTCAGTCCTCCCAGCACGGCACTAGTTACCCAGACTCATGACCAGCCGCTCTGCTGTGACTGGTTCTAGATCATCCAGCTGACGTGGACAGCAGCAGGTAAATGAGGGAGTGAAACCGAATCCATACGGACTGATATGTGATCTGGTTCTGTGGACTCTCAGCAGCTGAAAACAGACCTGGGTGCAGTTCAGTGTCTTCATCAGCAGGGGGCAGCGTGTTCACAATGATTATCAGAATAATGAACTAGAAGTTCCATCTGGACCAGAACCAACTGAAGCTCAGAGTTCTGATCATGTATGAGACAGGAAGAGGAAGCTGATCTCAGACCAGAACACCGATCAGAGTCGACATCTGTCCTGGGACCAGTTTTGGGATTGGTTTTACTGAGACACACACACACACACACACACACACACACACACACACACACACACACACACACACACACACGGCTCCAGCTGTGTGGAGGACGTCTCTGCAGGTCAAACTGAAGCAGCTCTGAATGAATCCACAAAGTCGCTGCCTCTGGCTGATCACCTTCCTCTTTAAAGCAGAGTCCAGAGGTGAACTTATCATCAGTTAGTGAGGAGGTCACGTTCAGGTTGCTGGAGATAAAACTGGAATAGATTCTCATGCAGCATTTCCTGACAAACATCTGCTGTTCTGATATTTTCTCTGTGAATTCGCTCACAGGGAATGAGATACGGATCAGACCCAACAGGGACGGCTGACCCTCATGACCCTCTCTGACGGACAGCTGGTTTGTTCACAACATAAATAAATAAATGTTATAATTAGAATATATTTAGGGTTTCTCACATTCAACAATCACATGGATTTATTAGTATTTAGTGATAATTCAAAACAAGTTAATTATTTTCAAAGAGTTCAACGATTTTTGATCCAGGTCTCATTTAGTTTGAAAAACTTCAGGATAGTGTGTTGGTGATGGCGCCGACTGTCATGGCTGGCCGTCTACCGCTCCTGTTTTTTGGGTTTATATTTGTGGTTCTGAGCCATTTTTTGGCTGAGTCTTACCCTACACTTTCTTATGATCGGCACTTTCTCTTGGATCTACGACAGAAGTTTGAGCCGTTACAGCACCATCACGCGTCGTTTAGGAAATCATTTGGGCATTTGTTTGATGGAGTCCCGGCTTTCCTTTTCTCCACTCACGAGCTGGCAGTGCGCCGGTGGAGGCGTCGGCGACGTGGTAAGCGGGGAGGTGCCCGTGTTAAGCTTCGAGCGTCCCGGGCCCTACACCGGCAAAAGTGCGGACTAGTCAGCTGTGTTTTCTGCCAAAGCCAGAGGGGCGGTGGTGTGGATTGGAGGAACCTCAGCTACCCAGAGCGATTTGGTGCTCAATCTGGTCTCCTGCCTTCATCTCCACCCTCGTCATCTCTACGGATTGCTCTGCTGAACGTCCGTTCGCTGCGGAATAAAACGACTTTTCTGAAGGACTTTTTCATGGATATTGGAGCTAGCCTGTTCTGTATGACGGAGACGTGGGTCCCTCCTGGTGAGTCGGCATCTCTTGTTGATCTCTGTCCTTCGGACTGTCGGATTGTGAATGAGCCCCGCCTCTCCGGTCGGGGAGGGGGACTACTGACTATGTACACCTCAACTCTCCCTCTAAAACCCATCTCTGGCCCGTTGACCCCCTCCAGCTTTGAAGCATCTGTGTTTGAACTTGGACTTTGTCCTCCTATTCTTTTTATCCTCTGTTACCGGCCGCCAAAATATAATTCTGCTTTTATAAGAGACTTTTCTGATCTTTTAGCTGATTATCTTCCTAAATATGACCAAGGCATTATTTTGGGTGACTTTAACATTCATGTTTGTTGTCCTACCAAACCTCTGGTAAAAGACTTTACAGACACTTTGGCTTCATTTGGCCTCCAGCAACATGTGAATGTTCCTACTCATGATCGCTCTCACACCCTAGACCTGGTCTTATCATTTGGACTAAATGTACATGATCTGGCTGTTGATCCTGTATGTTTTTCTGACCACCTTTCAGTTGTTTTTAATATCACTGCACTAGTGACGTCAGCTAGAAGGCTTGCTCCCCGTTATTCTAGGTATATCTCTCCAGCCACGACTGCCTCATTACTGTCCATTATGGATGTTGACACTTTGTCTTCTCTCTCCTCTGCGTTCACTAGGGACGCAGATGGCCTTTTACATTCTTTTAATTCCGTCTGTTCATTGGCTCTAGATGCTGTTGCCCCCCTTAGACCTAGGCACAAGAAAATCACCTCTGACCCCTGGCTGAATGAGGAAACACGCAACCTTAGACGGCGTTGTAGGGTTCTGGAGAGAAAATGGAAGAAGGATGGATTACTGACTTCACGTCAGCTCCTGGCTGATGCCCTTGATTTATATCAGAAAGCTGTCAGAGCTGCTAAGAACAAATATTTCTCATCCAAAATCTCACAGCACCAGGGTGATCAGTCTAAGCTTTATAGCATCATTAACACCATCCTGTCGTTATCTGAGCCTGATGCTTTAACTCCCTCTACCTCCTTGTGTATTGCGCTCCAGGGATTTTTTCTTCAAAAAATTAGGGACATTAGGGATAGTTTGTCACCTTCAGGACTGTCCTATTTCATAGAGACATCTGATCCTCCCATATTTTCCAACTTTGCTCCTATATCACATAAGGATTTGGAGAATTTGATTAATTCTATAAAACCAACAGGGTCCCCTGACGACGTCCTTCCCCCGAAGTTGCTGTGTGACATCTTCTCTACTGTGGATTCTGTTATTTTGAACATTTTTAACTCCAGTCTAACCATGGGATTATTTCCATTGTTATTTAAAAAAACGGTTGTGCAGCCGATCTTAAAGAAGCCTGGATTAGACTATACCAATTACGCTAACTTCCGCCCCATCTCTAAGGTGCCTTTCTTATCTAAGGTCCTTGAGAAGATTGTCCACATGCAAATATCAGCTCATATCGAGAGTAATTCTCTCTTTGATGTGTTTCAGTCCGGCTTTAGGCCGCTCCACAGCACTGAATCAGCCCTACTGCGTGTGATGAATGATATCCTGGTGGCTTCTGATTCTGGGTCCGCTGTTCTGCTCCTTTTATTAGATCTTTCCTCTGCCTTCGACACTGTTGACCATCTCATTTTGTTGGATAGGCTAGAGGCATGGGTAGGTATCAGTGGCACTGCTTTGGAGTGGTTCCGCTCTTACTTATCTGACAGAACTTTCAGGGTCCAAATTAATGACTATTCATCTCCGTGTCTCTCACTCCCTTGGGGTGTGCCGCAGGGTTCTGTTCTTGGGCCTCTTTTGTTTTCGATCTATATCCTTCCCTTGGGCAAAATCCTAGAGAAATACGGCCTTGGTTACCATATCTATGCAGATGATTGTCAGATCTACCTGACCATGAACAACTCGAATGCCATCTCACTCCTAGATAAATGCTTAGCTGAGGTGAGAGGTTGGCTGGCTGACAACTTTCTGAAGCTAAATGAGCTTAAGACTGAAGTTATTCTCCTGGACCCCCATAGTCATACTCACTCTTCTCCTGTCCCTTCTGTTCTCACCTTCAACCCCAAACAGTGTGTGACTAGTCTTGGGGTCAAATTTGATTCAGGTCTCTCGATGGTTCCTCAGATTAATGCTGTGGTTAAGTCTTGTTTTTTCCAACTGCGCCGTTTAGTTCGTCTAAAACCGATCTTGAAGCGGCCGCACTTGGAATCTGTGATTCACGCTTTTATTACTTCACGCTTAGATTATGCCAACTCTATTCTCTTTGGTGTCCCTGGTTCAGCTTTGAATCGACTGCAGGTAGTTCAGAACGCTGCAGCCAGGTTTTTAACTAATACTAACAGACGCACTCACATTACTCCTGTCTTGGCACGTCTGCACTGGTTACCAGTAACTTTTCGTATTAAATTCAAGATCCTGACCTTTGTTTTTAAGATTTTGAACAGTTCTGCCCCAGCATATCTTTCTGAGTTAATTAAACCCTACGTGCCAACCCGGGCTTTGAGGTCAGCTGACCGTCTGTTGCTTTGTGTCCCACCAATGAGATATAAATCACGGGGTGAGCGGGCTTTTATGTCTGCTGCCCCCACTCTCTGGAATTCACTCCCCCTCTCAGTCAGGCAGGCTCCCTCACTCTCTCATTTTAAATCAGCTTTAAAGACATATTTTTATGACATGGCTTTTTCCCATTGTTGATGTCTTTTAGTTTTACTGTGTTGTGTTTTTTATTGTTGCGCCTGTTGTTTTTATTTACTGTGTTTTAATTTTGTACTTGTACAGCACTTTGGTCAGCTGCCATGCTGTGTTTTTAAATGTGCTTTAGAAATAAAATGGTATGGTATGGTATGGTATTTAAAATGAACACCTGTTGAGTTAGCGGCTGATCCTAAGTCAGACAGGTGACATCATCACCTGTGTAACATCAACAGGACACACCTGGCCCTGTAGCGGTGAACAAGAATGAATCTTACCTGCTGTTGATCAGTCTCCATCAAACACCTGAGTTTTCTGGTTTCACCTCAGACTTCCAGGAGCTGACCCCATCCCCAGCATCACCACAGGAACCAGCACCACACACACACCACTCAGCACCAGTCAGTCAACAGGCAGCTCACTTCATGTTGAATTGAATCAGTCTAGCACTGATTCCAACAGGAGCAGAACACTCACCTGCAGCTCCAGGTGTGTTGTCTTTGTCAGAGCTGTGATTGGTTCTGTGCCGCCGCCTCGCCACAGGAAACTGGTTCCTACCTGAGAGGAACCCGCGCCTGTTCACCCTCTGAGTGAGCACCTGTAGTCTGAGCTGTGATGCGTTCGAATGAGACGGGAGCAGCAGGAACACCTGGGCATCTCCTGGCTGCCGGTCAGCGTGTCCTGCAGCCAGCCAGCTGGAGGTCCGATTATGATCAGAGACATCTACCTGAGACACTCCGGGGTTTAAGCCAGCCCAGGTTCTTCTGGACTTCCTATTGAGCGGAGCAATTAAACAACACAACACCAACCCCCTGCAGAACCAAATGGTCCAGTCAGAGCCAACTGATTCAATCCGTCTCCTCTGTCAGCACGTCCTCTTCTGAAGACGAACGGGCCGGTTTGGTGTCACTGCAGGGGACGGGGCAAAGAAAGAGAGCAGTGTATCCCTCGGAGTCCACTTCAGTCTGAACAGATGGACTCACCATGTCTCCTGCATCGTTTCCGCTCCACACAGGCCCGTTGGGATCAATAACGGGATTTGATTATCTAACCAGCTCTGCAGCAGAACCTTTAATCACAGGGATGGTGTTGGTTCCTGTCCAGGACACGGACCAGAGCCTACAGCCCTGCTGGGTGTGAGACGAAGAATCAGAACACACGCAGATGAAAAACAGTTTATTTTTTCTTCTATAAAAGTTAAAAACATCAAATTTTAGCGCTCTAACCCAAACGGTTCCGGTTGGTTTGTGGTTCTGTCCGAATCTCTTTAGAACCTGATGATCTAGCTACTCGTCAACACTAAAGCACATCACGGACTCTGCCTTCCTGCTCTGAAGATCAAACGTGATGACTAGTTGGGTCAGAACCACACTGATCCAGTTCACTTCAGAACTTTCCTCTGAGGTGCTACAGAGGATCGACCCGTCATCAGTACATGAGGTCAGCCGCCCCACCGCTCAGCTCCACCTCCTTGTTCTCCTGAAAGGGAAACTGGACTCCAGCCAGTCGGATCAGAACAGCGTTGAGTCCGTGGAGGAAGAAGACGAGGAGGAAGAGCCAGAAGCAGCGGTCGTAGCGTTCGGTGTAGGTCTTGAAGACAAAGGTCTCTTCGTTGAAGTTGGAGATGCGCTCAGAAAGGTGATGGATCTTCACTTCAGATGCAAACAGGATCATCACCAAGCAGCTGGCCAGACCTGCAGGATGAGCAGAAAACATGAACGACGATGGTCTTAATGAGGTCCAAACCCTACAGGAGTACAGGTTCCACCAGCATCTGGCGTCTCCTCTCAGGATGTTTGGATTGATCCAGAAAATAATCTCTATGGTGCGTCATCTAAAAAGACCTCAGAGACCTTAATGAATGACTGATGTGTTGTAGAGTGTCTTGGGGGGTTCTAGGACACTAGAAAGTGCTATTTAAGTACAGGTCATTTATTATTGTTGATGATTCTGTTTGTGAGCAAACAAATAAAACCAAAATAAATACATTTGAACACGGGTCATAAAAGGCTCAGCTCTGCCTTCCTGGACTGGTGGCTTTGATTTGGGTTTCAAAAACCAGCTGAACCCTTTCACCTGTTGGATCAGAACCACTTGGAAAACCACAGATCTCCTCTGTCTCTGGGTAAATGACTGTTCTGAGTGACTCACAGCAGATGAAGCTCCACAGGTAAAGTCCCATGGGGCCCTGCAGCGTCTCATAGGGTCGTCCAAAGGCATTGAAGAAGAAGAAGCCGGCAGCCACAGAGGAGAAGAGGACCACAATACCACAGAAGAAGATGATGATGATGTGGAGTCCAGCAGGGATCACACTCAGGAGGTCTGGGAAGACTGGGAGGCAGAGGAGAAGGAGAACTGGATGAGAAAGACCCAGAATTACATTTTCAGTTTGGTTTAGATTGTCCAGATCTCATGTCCAAAAACCCGTTCACAGGTGAGAAGTGACCTGATGTTTGACAGTCCGTTTGTTTGGAGGTTCTTCTGACAGCAATCAGAACTTCTCCATCACACAAATGTTTCTAGATCAGAGCTTAATGACACATCCGTGGGGGCGGGGTTAGCAGAACCCCCCTTGCTTGTGTGTGTGTGTGTGTGTGTGTGTGTGTGTGTGTGTGTGTGTGTGTGTGTGTTCTACTCAAAGACTGTATATGTAAGAGGTTCTACTTTGAAAACCCTCAAGCACCCTCAATTTCAAAGCAACAGGAAGTTAAACAGGTGCAAGGTCCTCTCTCTGTTGCACACGCACACGCTCACAACTTGTGTGCGTGTGTGTATGCGCGTGCATGCATGCTTGTGAGGCATGCATGCACGCGCATACACACACGCACACCAGGACTTTTTCTCCAAGACAGATCTGAGTCTGCAGATACACACCAGACCCGGGTCCGGGTCCAGGTCTGTGATCGGAACGGATACTCACATGAGAACCGGGACAGTCTGCCCCCCAGGCCGCACTGCTTCACCCTCTGTCCGTGAAACAGACCGTAGCTCAGGTCGCCCAGGAACTTGTCCAGCTCGGGACCCGTGGCGTTAACGAGTTCGGCTCCGGTTCGGCACAGCATGGCCCCGCGGAGCCAGAAGGGCAGGCCGGAGGCCACGGCGGCCGTCAGAGCGCAGGAGAGGCCGAGGATGCCGGCGGCGGAGAACAGCAGCTGCTTCTGTCGGTTCGGCATGATGGAAGACGATCTGGGTCAGACTGTGGGTTCGGGGACGGGAAAGGTGTCCATTGGGCCCGGAAAAGCCCGAACAGCTCCAGAGAAAGGCCCACTGGTTCTGTCAGAGATCACGGGTATCTGACCAGATCTGATGTCTCCTCCTCTGCTGCTCCCCGTCTCCATGACAACAGGAGGTCCAATTACCACCGGGGGGCAGTGAAGTTGTTATTGTGTATGACCCACAAACACAGAACTGCTAATTGGGCCCGAACCGAACCAACAGCTCGCACGGAAAAGTGGGCCCATCCGGGTCAGTAGAACCCAGCCCCCCACCCACACCCCCCTCACAGGTCCTCTGAAGTTCTGTTTCAGTGATCTAGCAGATCCCAAGGAGTAAAATAGATAATATAAAAATAGATAAATAGGGTCAGTGCTGTCTAACCCTAGAGTCTATAGCAGGTTAGCAGTTGCATTAGTTATCAGTGATTATTAGCAAAGCTCAGTTGAATTAGTTAAACCTTTAAAACAACTCTGAGTGCATTAACCTAGCCATGGTAATTAGTTTAAAGGAATAGCAATATAAACAGATCGAGCATTCAGTAGTAGACTTTATCAGTGATGACCCTGGTGGTGAGAAAGACTTATGTAGGGAGAACAGAACTCCCTACAAATAGGGTGGCTGATCTATGTACTATTGAACTCTATGTGTGCAGATTTATGTGCTAGAGCAGAGCACTCTATGTGTGCAGATCAATGTGTTAGAGCACTCTATGTGTGCAGATCAATGTGTTAGAGCACTCTATGTGTGCAGATCTATGTGCTGGAGCACTCTATGTGTGCATATCTATGTGCTGGAGCACTCTATGTGTGCAGATCTATGTGCTAGAGCATTCTATGTGTGCAGATCTATGTGCTAGAGCACCCTATGTGTGCAGATCTATGTGCTAGAGCAGAGCACTCTATGTGTGCAGATCTATGTGCTGGAGCACTCTATGTGTGCATATCTATGTGCTGGAGCACTCTATGTGTGCAGATCTATGTGCTAAAGCACTCTATGTGTGCAGATCTATGTGCTAAAGCACTCTATGTGTGCAGATCTATGTGCTGGAGCACTCTGTGTGCAGACCAGGGCTCTTACACACGCCCAGTTCTCTCGGTGGACACACTACACCAGAGCAGCTGGACTCTGTTCATCAGGATGAGGTAAGATTTTCCCGTCCGTTCTTTGGAACTTATTGATCCTTGATTAGGTGGAATTCTGACCTTTTCTTTGGAACGCCACTACTGGTCAGAACATGTGGGAGCTGAAGTTTAGACATGGTCCTATTCTGCAGAGAAGCAGGGAACCTGGTTCTGGCTCAGGTTCTAGAGGAACCAGGTCTCTCTCCAGAGAAAACTGTTATTTTTTTATTAAATCATATAATTTTATTTATTTTGCATGAACTGAACTTAAAAGAGCTTTTTTTGCACACACACCCTTCCTGTCCTCTGGCTGTCCATCTGTCCTGTCAGATGGACAGCCAGAGGACAGAACAATTTGATAAATAAAGTTCTGTAGTTACTGCAAAAGATAAAATGTCCAATATGAAAGGCAGAACTGGTTTCACAGGTTTGTCCCACTGGGGCTGGTCCAGAGATTCCCGTTGTTGGGATTTAAGAAAGATGCTGCATGTCAGAAAAGTCCTGATTGGGCTCTGTGGTTTTGTTCAGGGTCTTTGTGGTCCTGCTGCTGTTCTGGCCCAGATGCAGTGCCCAGCTGATGTCCGGGTTCTACGGCAGACTGGAGTCACCAAACTTTCCGGACCCTTACCCGAGAGACATGGAGCGGCTCTGGAACATCAGCGTTCCAGACGGATTCCGGATCCAACTCTACTTTAGTCATTTCGACCTGGAACCATCTTACCAGTGCCAGTACGACTCAGTCAAGGTACGACCCATCCTCTCAGTGTGGTCCAGTACCAGCAACTTGTCTGGTACCAGGATCTGGTCTGGGACTGAAACTGAAGCAGAAATAAGTCACAGTCCAAAGACTCCTGACCCAGAACCAGTTTAACCGAGTACAGGAAAGAAGGGGCCTGGATCAGGAGTTCTGGTGTGGATCAGGAGTTCTGGTGTGGATCAGGAGTTCTGGTGTGAGCTGTGTTTTGAGACTCAGCAGTGTGTGAACAGTGTGTCTCTGGGAGTCGGCGTCCTCCTGGTGCCTGACCTCTGACCTCTGAGATAAGCTGCTGGATGTAAACACATCTGGTTTCGGCATTCTAGTTTGAGTCCAACATGAATCTCAGATAGTTCTTGGAAGTTCAACTTCTAAAACTTTAATGAACATCATCAGAATAAAACCAGAGTGACCGCAGCAGAACCAGAGAGGAGAAAACACCAGTCAGCTGAGAGGAATCCTCAAAGGATTCATCCGCCTGAGAAGCAGTTCCTCCCCAGGAGAGAACCGTAACAATCAGGCAGAGAAACAAATCCAAACTCTGAGTTGGCAAGTTTTCTAACTGAGATTCCTGATGTGGATGAAGTTAAGTTTGCAGCATCAGTTACCATGGTAACAGCACTGGGTTAGAAGAGAAGCAGCCTTGTGATGCTCCAACGGAACCTGAAGCTACTATAAGACTGTGATCCATGCCGGTCTCCCAGTGGTACCATTGTATTGTTGTTGTGTAGGTGGAGGCAGACGGGGAGCTGTTAGCGTTGTTCTGTGGGAAGGAGGAAACCGATACGGAGGCAGTGCCGGCTCAGCAGGTCATCACGTCTCCCAGGACCTCCCTCACTGTTCGATTCACCTCCGATTTCTCCGACGAGGAGCGATACTCTGGTTTTCTGGCTCACTACAGCGCTGTAGGTGAGACCACAACACAAAACTCACAACTGGTTTCACATCCCACAGAGCATCTGCTGCCAGATCTCACCAACGTTTCTTTTCCATGTGAAGACGGCGACATGCTCTTGGTGAGGAAATAGAAATAATTTCATTTAAACCAGTTTTTCCTCAAAGCAACGATTCCAGTTCAGATCAGGTCCAGAGTAGACCTGACTAATAAAAGCAAATCCCGTTTACTACAACCCTGGCTTTATGTTAGGGAACAGGCTGACCCGTTGGACCCAGAACCAGAACCAACTGGGGTCGGACAGAACAGGAACGAAACCAGAGAGAACAAAGTTAATGACAGCCTCAACAGCAAATACAAACATGGAGCCTATAGCAGCATAACTAAAGGGATGAGCCAGGATAACCCTAACTAGACAGGGTGTCTGCCTCGCAGATGGAAGCTGGAAGCTTGTTCCACCAGAGAGGAGCCTGAGAACTAAAGTTCTACCACCGTTCTACAGGTAGAACCTGAACCAGGAGTGAAGCTGCTTCTTAATCTTTATCTCGTCTCAGCAGATGTGGACGAATGCACCGAGCAGAGCAAAGACGTCCAGTTCTGCGATCATTTCTGTCACAACTACATCGGAGGATACTACTGCTCCTGTCGCTATGGTTACCTGCTGCATGCCGACAACCACACCTGCAGAGGTGAGTGTGCTGATGCCTTCAGGGTTAAGGTTAACCTGGTGTCATTGTGACGGTGGGCGGAGCTTCTGCAGACATTTTGGTTTTGGTTTAATCAGGTTTGGAAAGTTTCTGAACCTGAAGTAAGGATGAAGAATTCCCTTTAACACATTTAAAGGTTCTCCTCCTCTAATGTGAGAATCACAGAGAACATGGCCGTGCTAGTTTATCGTTAGCCTGGACGCTTTGTTACGTCTACATTTGTGAGTCACTTTGGATTAAAGTGTCTGCCAGATACATGAATAAAAGCGTAAACATGTTGCTGGAATTGATCCAGTTCCATAAACCAGAGAGCTGCTCTCAGAGGATGGTTGGAGGTTTCAGGATTTGGCCCAAGCTCCGTCTGATAACAGCAACTGATTAGTCGTAAATATTTACACGATGAGCGTGTTTCTGTGTGGAGGCAGCACAGTTCATCAGGTCAGAAATCTGTGTGTGTGTGTGTGTGTGTGTGTGTTTCCAGTGGAATGCAGTAGTGATGTGTTCAGGGAACGCTCCGGCATTCTCAGCAGTGTGGATTTCCCGGCTCCTTACCCTAAGGGTTCCGACTGTTTGTACCGCATCGAACTGGAGGAAGGTTTCAGACTCCGCCTCCAGTTTGATGCTCGCTTTGATGTGGAAGACCACCCTGACATCAGCTGCCCCTATGACTATGTGAAGGTGAACAAACACACACCTGTGCACACACTTAAGTGAGAAACTCATCAGTTTTCTGTGTCAGATCGAAGCAGGAAGGAGTGAATTTGGTCCGTTCTGTGGAAATCGATCTCCAGGAATCATTCAGACCGACAGCAGCGTGGTCCTAGTCCGATTTCACAGCGACAACTCTGGAGAAAACCTCGGCTGGAGGCTCAACTACACCTCTACAGGTGGGCGTGTACCAACACATCCTATCGGTGTAGACCAACAGGTGAGGTTATCAGCATGACCTACTAGAGAAGAGATGACCTCAGATAGGTGATTGGGACACGTCCTAGCTACAGCTGCAGGTACTTTTACAGGTACAAGTCCTAATACAAGTACAGGTACAGGAACAGTTACAAGTACTAATACAGGTACAAGTACTTTTCGAGGTACGGGTAGTTATACAGTGACAGCTACAGGTTGAGCTACAGGTACAAGAACTTATACAAGTACTTGTATGGCTACAGGTATTTTTCAGGTACTGGTACAGATACCACTTCAGGTACACGTGCTTGTACAGGTGTGAACACGAAGCTTCTTCCTGACAGGCTTTTATTTTGTTGGAACAGGTAGTCCGTGTCCTGTCCTTGAGACTCCGCCCAATGCTGTGGTGAATCCTGTCCAATCAGAATACTCCTTTAAGGATCACATTGTGATCACCTGTGAACCCGGATACCGCCTGCTTATGGTGAGCTCCTCCTTCAGGTCTTGTCAGAGTTACCTGTCCAGGTGTGCACACATTGGTCCTGTCTTGTGACTAAAAGAGGTAAGATTGGCTGATCTGTGGTCATTAATAAGTCAGCATCTGATTGGGTCAGAACCACCTCCTTCACTCTGACCTGCTGTAGGTGTAGTAACAGACTCACAGGTGTGGTTCTGATCCAGGTGGCCTGAGCAGAAACTGTTCTGTGTGTGAGTTCTGAATCATAATGTTGTCCTTTTTTCTGGTACAGGACGGACAGTTTTTGGACCATTACCACCTGGTCTGTGGGGCTGATGGGTCGTGGAGCGGCCATCTTCCTCAATGTCAAAGTAAGACCAGGATCTGACCCCAGAGCTGCATCCAGGATCTAAAGCGTCAGCTTTGTGTTTGAGTTGAAGTCATACCTGTAGCTGTTGTTTTCATTGGTGTGGTTATCAAGTTAAAAATGCTGTGCCCCTACTGGTGGAACGGGGTATTGCACTTTCAGGTGTGCGTGTTTTTAGCCGACGATCACAGACTGAAAACTCAACCTGGAAAACAAACTAAGAACAAAATAAAATGTGGATAATGACAAAAATGGACAGACTGCAGTTGCTCTTGAATGTTTGGCAGAAAGTCACATATGGAATGCTTATAATGGAATGGGAAGGGAAATCTTTTGGCACATCAGCCCCACCTTCTTTTCACCACTGAAAGCTATATCCCCCAATATTCCTTTGCCCCAATCCGATGTCCCTGAGCTACCAGGAAGGGTGTCATTCCGTGATGCTTGTTAAAGAGAAAACAGATGGATTCTTCCAAGGCCAGCAGATGTAACAAGTTTTTTTAATGATCTTCTGGAGAGGTGGACCTGGAACGTGTCATCATCTGGTCTGAAAAGGGCTGATCAGGGTTTGAAGCTCTGTTTCTTATCTTAGTGAGTAAATTAGAGCTGATATGGCGCTCCTCTATCTAGTAGGTTTAGAGTCTGGTTACAGGAGGGCCATAATAAATCTGAGATGACATCATCGATCAGATTTACCGCTGCTGCTTCCTCCAGGAGCTCCTAATGTTTCTAAATACACACACACACACACACACACACACACCTGTGTAATAAATCATAACAATTACAAAACCTCTTCACCAAACTGCACCTCACATATATGTTGCTTCATCTCCTCTGTTGCAGTGGTGGATTGTGGGACGCCCAGGAGTGTTAAAATGGCAAATGTGGTGTTCGGTAACCATGACAACAGCACACGGTTTGGAGCGACTATTCATTATGTGTGCAAGGAGGATGGAGTCGCGCTGAACAGTAAGGCCTGCTCTGCTTGACGAACTCAGGTGTAAACGTACCTGTTTCATCACATCGTCAGCGCTTCTCAAAGTAAAAAACAGACGTGACGGAGTTCCTGGTAGAAAGTCTGATGAAGACATTTGTTGGATGCTTTTGCTGAAGGTTCGTTCAGGTGTGGTCTCACAGGTGAATGGGTCGATGCTGAAGGAGAAACCAAACTACCAAGCTGTCAGCCAGGTACATTACTTCCTGTCCGGGTACCTGCTTGTTTACCTGTCTGTTTATGTGAGGTCTTGTCTCTCTGACTGTTCCAGCTTGTGGCCGTCCATCCCGCGCTCTTCCCACTCAGGTGAAGCGGATCGTTGGTGGTCGGATTGCCGAGCCCGGTGTCTTTCCGTGGCAGGTTCTGCTGAGTGTGGACGACCTGTCTCGGGTCCCTGAGGACCGCTGGTTTGGCTCTGGGGCCCTGTTGTCTGAGTCCTGGGTCCTGACAGCAGCCCATGTGCTGCGGTCCCAGCGGAGGGACGGCACCATCATCCCGGTGGCTCCTGAGCACGTAAAGGTGAGAGGACACATGTCTCCTCTGTTTATGTTGTCTTTGTCTCTCATCAGGTGTGCTTGTGTCCTGTAGGTGTTTGTTGGCCTCCAGAGCATCAGAGCCAAACATCTGTCCACCAACCGCTCCGTGGACCAGATCCTTCTTCATCCAGACTTCCAGCCCACCAACTACAACAATGACATCGCCCTGCTGAGGCTGAGCCAGAAGGTGGTGTTTACCCAGCTGGTTCGTCCAGTCTGCCTGCTAACTGATCAACAGGTGATTCACAACAACACACCTGTTACCTCAGGTAGAACATGAGCATCACTACCCGACAGGAGGAGGACAGTTGGGACAGCAATTCAATTCTGCTTGTGAATTTTGACATTTATGATGCAAAATGAAAAGAACAGCTTTTCACATGCTGATGAGGACACTCACCTGAGAACACCTGAGGACACCAAATTACATTTTTACAGTCAATCCCTGGTTTCTTTTTCCAGTGACCTTTGACCTCTGTCTTTTCCCAGGCTGATCTGTCATCCCTGCTACCTAACTCTCTGGGTGTGGTTGCAGGATGGGGGATCTCAAACCCCAACGCTTCCTTCTCCTCTACCCTGACCCCTGACCTCGGAGTGACCTCTGACCTCCTGCAGTACGTGAAGCTGCCTGTGGTCTCTCACGACGAGTGCCAGGCGAGCTACGCTTCACGCTCCGTCAGATACAACATCACAGAAAACATGTTCTGTGCTGGCTTTTTTCAAGGGGGGCGGGATACCTGCTTGGGGGACAGCGGGGGGGCGTTTGTCATGCAGGTGAGGCAGAGGTGGGTGGTGTTTGGGCTGGTGTCCTGGGGGGGTCCAGAAGAGTGTGGGAGTCATAGGGTGTATGGCGTCTACACCCGGGTGGAGAAATATACTGGGTGGATACAAAGCCACACCCACATTGGCCCCTGGTGAGAAGCCTCTGAGGACACCCGTCTGTGTTTTTATCACTTTTTACCTTCATGAAAACTGGTGGCAGAATCACACTTGCTACTCTAGATGGTTTACCTTTAAACAGGTGTGCCAACCTTCCATCGATTAGTTTGGACTCAGAGGTTCAGCGTGAAGCTGTGAGTTGTTATGATGAGTCAGCATCTCACCTGAAGCGTCCTGAGCTTGTTAACCCTAACCCAGGTAGGAGGTGAAAGGCTCTTCAGGTTCTACCCAACCACACACTAACCTAACCCAACTACACCCAACCTCACCAAAACCTAACCCAGTCTGCCCACACTCAAACACGACCCAACCACAACCTAACCTAACCCAACCCAAATATGGAAATCGGCTCTAAAATGACATAACTGAGGTGTCTGATAACAAACGTTAGGATTGGACCCAGCATACCAGTGACTGATTGTACAGGTATGTAATGGTGTTCCACAGGGTCCAGTTTTAGGACCACTCTGTTTTATTCTGTACATCAGTGACATTGAAAGTAAAGTTAAGATTGTCTGGCAGGTTAAATTTTCATGCCCATAATAATGTGAACAGTCTAGGACCCACAGCCAAACAAATCACACGTTAATCAGAGATGACTGAACTCTTCTTCTAACTCGGACTCTGAGTCACTTCAGCAGACTGAAGAATGGATCTGTTAGTCTTGTTGTGGTTCTGGATTATGCCTCATCCTCTCAAAGGCTATGGTTGAGGTGGGTTGGGTTAGGAGCAGAAAGTAGCCGCTGATTCCTGCTGCTTGGACCCGGCTCGTTGAAACATGACAGATACCAACACAAACCAGCTGATCATAAAGTAAACATCTTAGGTTCTATTGGAGTTCTCTCTCTGTCTCTCTGTTTGGTTCAGTTTGAAAGCTTTACTCTGACTGGATCTGGGTCCCGTTCAGGTCCAGTTTTTGCATCGTGTCTCTGATCCAAGTCAGGAAGTTTCCCAGACGGGTGTAAACGCCAAACTTCCCCTTAGCAGCACATTCCTCTCCCCAGCTGACAACTCCGGTGAGAAACTCGGTTCCTCTGTAGTGAACGATGAATGGGCTGCCGCTGTCACCGCTGCAGGCGTCCATGTTGGCGTCCAGGTAACCCGCACAGAACATGTTGTCTGTGATCACCTGCAGGGTGCACAAGAGGAGCAGGATCAACACACCTGGAGGACCGTCATATGACTCAGACTTCAACCTAAACCCAACAAATGAAACACTGATGGATTAAATGTTGATTATTTCTACTGAATCTCAGCTCAGCGTTTTTTGTTTTTTTTTATAAAACCACCTGCTGCAGGTGTCAACACATTAAAGCTAAAAGTCAAAAAGCCTCTACGCTGCCTTCTGCAGGTGAGGCGGCTCTTCTCAAGTCAAGTGGACCTGATCACCTGGTCAGTGGATGCTGAGCAGATCTGATACCTAACCACCGGCAGCGTCACCTTCCTCAGAAAGCGAGAGGAGCGCCCCAGGTACCGAGTGGCCCCCCAGCCCGTCACCACACCCCGGGTCTCGTCCTAAACACAAACACCCAGTCAGCCCGAAGACCTTCATCACACAGTTACACATCTGACGTCAGGTTACCTTCAGTAGGTATTCAGACAGGTGGGCATCTGGCAAGCAGGCGGGGGTGGCCGTGAAGCTCCTGAGGACTGGCTGGGCCAGGTAGAGGAGGGCGATGTCGCTGTCAAAGGTAAAGGAGTGGAAATGTGGATGGACGATGACCTTCTGGATCTTTATTGTTTGCTCACCTGGATCAGGACGTTTCTTATCGTAGTCCCCTAAAAAACCCAAAAGCAGAATTATTACAAGTGTGTCTAGGCTTTACTGCTCCCAAAAGGAACACCTCACTATTCCTGACTGCAGATAAAAAGCTGAATAACAGTAAATTTCCTAAGTTCTTCCGGACCAGCAGCCTTCAAAAAACCTCAAAACCTGCCAGAAAGTTTCCAAAGACCACAAGTTCTTCTGCGCCAGAGTGAGAGGGACACATTGCTGCAGATTCAGTCGAGTTGAACATCAGGTTGCACTTTAAACCATCACCTATAGTGATGTGGTCTGCAGACTGCTCAAAGCAGTGGGCCGCTGAAACCACCCACTGATCCGAGATCAGGGTCCCTCCACAGAAACCAAAACCATCCGACCTGTGGATCAGAACCTGGGAACCCAAACACGCCAGTCAGATTCAAACCTGACAAAAACAATGAAAGTATCCAGCTGCTTTACAGCTGTTTGTGTCTGACAGTCACACCTGCCATGGGCTCCCTCCTGCTCTCTCCAGGTTGCCTCCAACAATACGAGGGCTTAGCTCCGCCCCCTCCAGCTCCTCCTTTACACCTGTGGAGCTAGATGTTGGGTAAGGTGTTGAGAACTCCATCGGCGTCTTCGTGGTGTTCTCGTGAGAAACCTCGCTGACTGTGGAGCTGTTGTCCAACACGTGGTCCATCTCCATGGTAACATTGGCATCCTCAGAGGAATCAAACAGGGAGCGACCATAGTAGGCCATCGGCCCCTGGTGGCGACCACAGGGGAACTCAACTGGATGAAGAGAGACATCGATAGGAGTCTAGATGTAGTAAAACCATCAGATGTTTTACACCTCTGGCTTCATGAAAATACTATTAAAATCATATAATGATAACTGCAAATTAACCAAATCTACAGGTAAAAGGGGAAACCAACCTTGGATGACTACGGGATTAAAGAACTAGAACCCATGAGGGTAATTCACTGGGTTCTGTATGAAATTGAAATGTGTGATTTGTTTGCTTGTATAAAGCCATATATATAATGTTGATGTTAATATTGTATATTTTGTGAATTGGACCCCAGGAAGATTAGTAACCACTTCAGTGGAAACTAATGGGGATCCTAATTAATAAACAAATAAATAAACAAAGAACGCGTGTGCAAAAAAGAATAATTTATATAGGAGTTTTTTAAAATTGCAAACAAGAGAAGCAGAAGATTAATATAAAAAATATAAAAATAAGTTGGTAACAATAATTAGAAAGCAAAAAAAGGATTATTATGGTAAACTATTGAATCAGAATAAAAATAATACAAAAATAAATCAAAACTATGTGAGATTAACTGTGGAGTGCCACAAGGGTCGGTCCTTGGACCAAAACTGTTCATTTTGTTTATTAACGACTTGGTAAATGTATCCAAGGTACTTGGTATCATTCTGTTTGCAGATGACACAACACTGTTTTACTCGGGATTGGATATTAAGGAGGTGGCGAAAGTGATAAACAATGAACTGATTAAAATTAAAAACTGGTTTGATTTAAATAGATTGACACTGAATCTTAATAAAACAAATTTCATACTGTTTAAAGATAAAAACAACAGTGATGTGTCATTGGAAATAGATGGGACTGAAAACACAAGGGTAAAAGAAACAAAATTGAGTGTTTATTGACGAAGACTTGACCTGAAAATCACATATTAGTTACATAAAAGGTAAAATTGCCAAATAAAGTCAAGTTCTTACTGACTAATTCTGGTTTGTTGGCATTGTACAATTCACTGATTGTTCCATACTTGACTTATTGTGTAGAAATCTGGGGAGCAACATACAAAAGCTATACACAACCCTTATTTATTCTACAGAAAAGAGCTTTGAGAATCATCAACTATAGTGGCTGTAGAGATCCATCAAACCCGTTGTTCATCAAATATAAATTACTGAAATTTCATGATTTAAAAGACTGGAAAATCTTACAAACTATGTATAAAGCCAACTTAAGTACTCTGCCAACAAACGTTCAGAGGATATTTGTAAAGAGAACTAGTGATTATATGCTGAGAGAAACTGATATGTTTACAAAACCTAGAATTAGAACTCAAATTAAGGAATGGAGTATGTCTGTAAATGGTGTTAAATTATGGAATAACCTTAAAAAGGAAATTAAAAAATCACTGTCATTTAATATATTCAGAAAATGTACAAAATTGAGTGTACTAAGTAATTATGAAAATTTTACATTAAACCAATGGTCATGATCGCTCTGGAAATAAGAATAGGAAATACTTCACATTAATCTGTATGTGTGTGACAAATGGAAACTGTGGATCATTTTTTCTGGGGGCAGAAATTATAAGATGTTTTCTTCATTCTGCTCCTTTTCATTCAAAGTTGAATTTTTTTGTTATGTATATCTTATGGGTTAGATGTTTTATTTGTTTTTATTTTGAATGAAATAAAGTTGATTAAAAACAAAAAAAAGGTCAGCCAGGTGTGTCTCAGGTCAGATGTCACTGGTTACCTGTTGGTGTGCAGCTCTTTCCATCCGTCTCCAGTCTAAATCCATCAGCACACCCACACTGGACTCCAGCGCCACCTTCCAAGTTTCTGCAGTACTGCAGGCAGCCTCCGTTTTTGTAACCACACTCAGAGACCACTACAGGTAACAGAAGCAATTACTCAGAAATCTCACCTTTCCCTCAGGCGGTTTGTGTCTTGGTACCTGAATTCCAGGTGTTGTTTACCTGAGTTGCAGACCTTGCCGTGGTACATAGGTGGACACAGACACGTGAAACCTTCTCGGTCCAGAGTGCAGATGCCTCCATTCAGACAGGGGTTGGTGCTACAGGGGTTCAAATCTACAACACACACACACAACACCTTCACCAGGAAGTGATGTCACCAGGAAGAGGTCCTTTGTGACTTTTAAAAGTAAATAAACAGTTTCAGGTGATTCAGTTCTCTAAATGATGAAAACAGAAACAGGTAATCTGATGATAGGAGCAGAATAGGAGGTTTGAGTGAGGCCCCTGATGGACCTGGATGGGGATGAGGATGAAACTCACTTGTGTATCGGTACCAAAACTCCATCTGTGGATGAGAACATTAGAGCTGAGGTTACTGTTAAAAGAGACTCAACACATCTACAGTCTGGGTCAGAAAAGCTGCTGGTCCACCTCAGACTCAGTAGAACACCCAGATGGTCTGAACAGATCTAACCAGGTCTCAGAACAGGAACAAGTGAATTATGTGGCTTCTACCTTCAGGGGGGTCATACCGTTGTCTCGTGGGTCTGGAAGATCTCAGCAGCCTCCTCTTTTGAGCAGAGCTCCTCATAGCACTCCCTCTCCAGGTCTCCTGGCAGCAGCTCCTCCAGGGAGAAGGAATTGGCTCTGCGCCTCCTGCTGGAGGAGTGCAGCAGCTGAACAGCATCTTGTGGGTTGAGGAACACTGAGAGAGAATGAAACCGTTACCTGGAGACCTCTGCTCTGTGGTTCAGGGTCAGTCCTTACAAATGATTCTGAAACCGTTCAGAATCCGCTCACACAAACCGGTCTGAGTTATTTTCAGAACTGTCAAGTTGATCAGGTGAGCAGGAAATGATGGAAGTTTCTCAGAGTCTCACCTGAACATTGTATCAGCAGGAAGCAATCCAGCAGACCGCTCAGCGCCAGCGCCGTGGACAACATGTCCGTCTTCTGTCCTCCGGCGTCTGTCCACTGGTGAAATGGGGTGCAGAGGTCTGACTGATGGATTGATGATTAACCGAAACTCAAATATTGAAGCTCAGCAGCAACAAAATAAGCTGATTAGTTTTCCCACCACTGCAGGTGAAGAGTCACCAGCAAAGAGAACAACCCACTGCTGTAGTCCCATCATTATTATTATTGTGTTTATGCATTGGACAGACTCTTTAATCCAAAGCTACAGAGGCGAGGCAGCTAGGCAGGTAAAGTGTCTTGCTTAAAGGCACAATGGCAGACTGAATAGGAAGATGATAAACTACAGTGTAGCCACAGCTGCACTGGGGCACAGGCGCCGCTGGTCCCTCAGACCACCACGAGCAGGCAAGGCAGGTTGAGCGTCTTGTCCAAGGACATGACTGCAACAGACTGGGCTCAAACCGGCAACCCTCTGGTTATGGGGCAGGCACTCAACTCCCCTGCTACTGTCACCCTGATGGGAGAACAGGGGACCTGTTCATTGCTGAAGGTCAAAGGTCACAGTACCCTCTGATAGGGGCTGTTCATCAGCTGGAAGACAAGCTGCAGGACCAAATGAGCCGGTGTTGATGAGGCTGATTTCAGAGCTGGTGACAAAATGAATTCAGCTCAAAACGATGGGTTTAGATGGATCTAGGTGGAGGTGGGAATGGAGATGGGTTTAGGTGGTGGAGGTGATGTTTTTCAGCTGCTCTGAGGTCAGAGAGGTAACAGAAGAAGAGGCCACTGAGTTTCTGCAGAAACTGTTTATTTTCAGGTTGCTGTACTTACAGTAATGGTCTGCAGGGGGCGCACCAACAACCACAGCATGATAAATTACATAATAAATATACAAACTAGTCAGTGTGCCCTTGAGCAAGGCACTAAATAGGACAGGGGGGAGTTACACACATCTGCACTGAGACATCTGGATGTTTTCATGTTTTAAGTCAGAATCATTGATTGAGAAAAACGTGATTAATCAATGATCAGATGGAACATTGAGACCGACAACAGGAAGTCTGTTTGCACGCACGCACACACACACACACACACACACACACACACACACACACACACGCACACACACACACACACACACACACACACACACACACGGGTTAGGGTTAACGGTTACAAGCTTAACTGATCTCTGATCAGCTGTATGACGTGTCTTTAAGGCAACACATGATAAAGTTTCAGTCATAACCTGAAGTCTCCTATCAGGACCCATCAGTCCTGGTGCGGTACCAGACCCGGTCCAGTTCTCTGGTGGGTTCCTTATGCTGCAGTTCCATTAGTACCTACTCAGCACAGATCGACTTGATATAACTAAACTCAGCAAGGTTCGGGTGGAGTTCCACTACAACTGGGTCACGGCTCTGGTGGGTGTGCTCGTGGTGGTGGTGGTGGTGGGGGGGGATCTGTACATCACAGACCAGACATGGTAGCAAAGTCAAACATTCTGCTCAGTCTCTCTGTTTTTTTCAGACTCTGAACCCGAAAAAGCTCTGGAGCACCCGGTGACTCCACCCATCAGTGACAGATGCTTGCTAACATCGCGTCTTCGGCCCGGCTCGGTACCAGGCAGCCTGGTACCTGATACTGACGAAAATCCATCCAACCGAACCGAATTGAGTCACACCGAGTAGGTTCTGATGGAATCGCAGATTTAGACACGGACATCTAACGAGGTGAGAAATGGTTCTGATATGGGATCAGTCGGCTCTCCTCCAGCTAAAGCCGAACTTGGTCGAGGTTCCGAGAAGACTCTGGATCCTGCTCAGATCAGACTCAGGCTGGAAGTCCTAGTTCTGGGAACCTTTGAACAGTTTTGGACTCAAAACCAACAAAAACCACAAAATGTGAAACTCACGCTGGTCACACAATCTTTTTGTCCATGACATCACTTCCTGTTTCCTATGATGTAAGGAAGTGAGTCTGTCCTCCAAAGGGTCTGAGTCTGTCCACTCGTGGCTAAGTTTGTCCTTTAAAGATCAGACCACATGGACCCACCAGCTCTTTCACTAGAACCTGAACTTGTTGAGGTGAGATCAGATCTGCTAAAACTAAAAGACTTCTTAAACATCTAACGGTCTTCAGAGCCAGAACTAAGGTCTGGATGAAGGAACTGATTGAAGGCCACAGGCTGGTCCAGACGGGTCGGTTCTGAAGGATCTTCTTTGGGTGAGATGAGAAGGCACCGATGGATCTTCAGACTGGTCCACAGGTGTTTGCCAAAGAGATATGTTTTGATTCTGGTCCCATTACTTTGAACTTTGGGGTTGGGTGAATGAGGTGGAGAACAGCAGCAGGAAGTGGTCTCTGGACAACGAGACCACACAAGGAGACAGGTGAGACCTGGACCACATCCCAGTTTACTGATTAATGGATCAACACCAACCTGCTGCTGGTCAGACCTCGCTGGCAGTGCTGGTCCTAGTCAGCTCCCTGATGCCCTGCAGGATCCTCTTCATGTGACCCACCTTAGTCACCCCCAGGTCCTGAAGATGAAGAGGACAGTCAATGAGATGTACAACACCTTCATCCTCCACAACACCAAGTCTCCATCAAAAACTCACTAACTGGACCAAATGTCCACCAAACACCCCAGAAATGTCCTCACCAAACATCTGTCCATGGAGCAGCAGGTATCTGGCGACCTTACCTTCAGGTCCCTTCTCTCCAGGTGGATGAGCTCCGCTCCACGGACATCATGTCCAGTAAATATGTCCTTATACTCAGAGAGACAGAGAAAGTCCAGCCATGCTCCCACCTCTTCGGTCCCCCACTGGTCAACTGAGACACCAACAGGAAGTGATTCAGATGGACAGGAAGTGGTTCAAACACAAAGCCCTTAACCTCCTGAGTGAGAGACCGCTCACCTGGCAGGGACAGGGTGGAGGACATCTCTTTGTTCTTGATGTTTTTGTCCTTCTTGAACTTTGGGACCAGACGGAACTTACCGCTCCGACTGCGCTTAGAAAAATCCATCAGAGGACCCTGAAGGAAGAAACGTACACCCGGTGAGGTCAAGACAGAACCAGGTTCAGAACCAGGAGTTACCCTACAGAACATGAAAGGCAGAGGTCTACCTCGTTGTCCAGCGGGTCGATGACGAGACACAACCAGGGGACATCAGACAGCCGACGTAGCTGCTGAGCCACAGAACCCAGAGCTGCATTTAACTGTTCCTGCTGCGGCGGGTCCAGCTGCTGCAGGACAACAGAGCATCTGTCAGGGCTGCAGGTCAAAACTAGAACCCGGACCAGGTCATCGACCCAGGAGGGTCAGAGAGGAACCGGGACTCCTGCAGTTCAGAACCAGAACATCTAACTAACTTACCATGGACATCTTCCCAGCCAGGAGCAGTTCCGTCTCACTCAGCAAAGCTTTGACGTTACTGACCATCTGAACCACTGAGCTGCAGGTCAGAGCCTGAAAACACACAAAGACTGCTGTTAGATCCAGTCCTACCGACCCAGGAGGACAGGACGGGGTAGGACAACATGGGACAAGGTGGGGCGGTAGGGAAGGACTGTGTCGAGGTGTCCTGTAAGACCGGATTCATTCATCCTAGCCTAGGGATCAACAAGGTTGGGAAAAGATGAGCTGGAATGCTGTGGGAGGTAATATTAACTCCGCCCACATTAACGCATCACACATAGAGCTTTAGGTCCAACACAACGTCCTCTTCTTCCTCAGGAAGCGTCTCTGTGTGTGTAGACGTGATTTAAGATGGTCCAGAGAGGAAAATAACTTGCTGTCTGGGTTCAGAACCGGTAGAACCGTGAGACTGGTTCTGTCCGGTCCTGGATCTGAACTGGGCTTCGAACACACCAGGGCTGGTCTGCTGTAGAGGACAGGAAAGAGGTCTCACCCCGGGACTCTTGGCATACACCACGTCCATAGCCTTGGAGCTGGCGTTGACGGCGTGAGCCAGTTCCTGTTCCATGCTGTGGTGAGACTGGGCCACCTCACGGATACTGGAGACACCAAAGACAGGGACAGAGTCAGTGGGATGGGTGGGTGCGGTGTGGGTGGGGGGTTTGGTTCCCACCTGAGGATGAGGGCTCCGGCCGCCTGACCAAGCTCGCTGACCCACGATGCCTCTTCCTCAGAGACCGTCTCTGGCTGGGAGGACTGGGCGGACTGGGGGCGAGGGAACTCACACTTCTGCTTGTCCTCCCAGGACTTCAGGGTGTTCTCAAAAGCCTGGAAGACACACAGACACACTGGAGACCAGACCAGGACCAGAACCAGAACCACCAGACCCAACAGACCCCTGCAGAACTTACTCGGTCTCTGGTCAGGGTCTGGGTCCGGTTCTTATGGATGATCTTAATGTAACCAGGAGGCTGGATCCAGGCCTCCCCGTCCACCTGGACCGGGACGCCTTCGTCCCCCAGGATGGTGATCTTTACTGTCCGACACTGAAAGAGGAAGATGGGGTCAGGGGGAGAGACAGGTGGACCGGTCCCTGTCTAACGGTCCAGCACTGAGACAGGTACCTGGGCGATGCGGTGGTGCTGCAGGTTGATGACCCTTGACACCGCCATCTGCATGCTGCCAAAGACAGCGACGACCTCCAGGATCTTATCGTCGAAGGACGGAGCTGCAAAGGTCTGAAAGACAGAAAGACGCAGTGACATCACCAGTCAGCTGGTCTCAGGGTGCCCAAACCTTTTCACCTTCTCAGCTCTGGGAATGGCTTTTGATGAGTCAGCAGTTAAGAGGTTTTGCTGGGGGTCGACTCATATAAACAGGGCGACAGACAGGTGGACAGACAGACAGGTGGACATGGTTCTCACATCGTCCTCCTTGGTCCCGCCCCAGAAGTTGGTTCCCCCCGCGTAACTCGGGATGTTGAGGACAGCGATTCCTTGCAGACGAGGCAGAGGGATGGGACGCCCGTCGCACTGCAGCCAACAGAAAGGCGTTACTGACCTTTGACCTTTAGCACATCCTAAAAGTGAAGCGGCTCTGGTTCTGACCTCCAGCAGGACTCTCTGTTCCAGGTTCTTGTAGGTTCTGTGCAGCAGCTCTCTGGTTCCCAACACTCCGTACCACATCATGTTCTTGGTCCGACTCCTGAGGAAACAAACGGACCAGATCAGGGTCTGGACCTTCACCGCTCCACCAAGAGAAGAGAGGGGGGTTAAAGCTAGGGCAAGGAGGCCCAGAAGAGTCCAGAAAAGGTAGGGGGGCTAGGAGGAGGAGCCCAGCGGTTCCAGGCGAACTCCTGACCCCTGAGCCACCGTCGCCCGTTGTTGTTTGTTTGTTTTTGTTATTGTTGTCTCTGTGGTACCTGCACTTTTCTGGGTGCTCGTCTCTCTTGTTGTTGAAGTCCAGAGAGATCTTCGCGTCCAGTCCGATTCCAAAGTAGTTGTTCATGACACACTTCTCTGTATAGCAGTCCCTGAAACACACACACACAATGTCTTCACCGCGCAGGTAAACAGGTAAACAGGTGTGCAGTCAGAAGCTCACATGTTGTCGGCGTCGCAGCTGAACGGGTCGGCGTTGACCAGCAGACGACTGATGATCGAGCTGCTGGTCAGAGAGCCTAAAACACACAAACATGGAGGTCTGAAAAGATAACACAGGTAAATCACTAAGGAAGACACCAGAACCCATCTCACCTGGATAAAGGATCTTTGTGTTGAGCATGGGCATGTTATCTCTACTTCCTGTCTGAGCAGGAAGTGAAGCGGAGCTGCCCCGTGACAGGCTGCCTTTACTGATCAGCTTCTCACAGGGGGTTTTACTGGCTGAACACACACAGGTGAGGCAGACAGGTGAGATAAGAACATGACAAACCTCATGACTTCTCGGGAAGGACTCACCTTGACGGCTGCTGCGCTGTCTGGAGCTGTAAGAAGACTGCAGAGACATTTTGTCGTCTTCCATGTCCTCCTCCTCCTCGTCTTCCTCCACCAGACCCACCTGTGGCTCAGTCCGACCCACGGAATACACCTGCTGCTGCTGAGTCTGAGCATTCTGCTCGTCCACAGCTAGAACACACACAAGCACCACTGTCACACCTGGACTGACTTTCGCCCACCTCGCGGTCAGGTAACCCACCTTTCTCCGTGTGCTCGATGATCTGTCGGATCGCCTTCTTCAGGCTGTTAGCTCTCAGCATCAGCTGCTCTCGAGGTTTAAAGATGGCTGCTGTGGCAGGAGTTGTCCGAGGTGAACCGGCAGGAGAGTTGGACATGATGTAAGGAGGAATAGCAGGACGGAGACGAGGAGGTGGGTGGACCACCTCCAGCTCCTCCTGACCTTCAGCAGTGGTCCGGCGAGGAGAAGAGGGAGGTGCTGATGAACCCTGAGACTCCTCGTTCAGAGTCTTCAGCAGCGAGTCTAGTTTCTCCTTCAGAACACCACACTAAAACACAAATATGACTCATGACACAGCAGAGACACCTCTAGGGTTAGACCAGATCCCAGAACAGTTTTGAACTGGGCTCGGTACCTTCTTGGCCATGGCCTCGGACTCCTCTGAACTCTCCGTGTTCCTTTCATAAGCTTTCCCGACCCGAGCCACAAAGTCCTTCACCGTCTCACACAGGACCCTGGAAAAGTACAGCAGCTCTTACAGAACTGTAGGTGTGCTGCAGGTAGACCCGTGACAGCGAGGACGCTCTACCTGGCAGACGAGATGACGACAGAGTGCTGGTCTGAGGTCAGGATCTTCGTCAGGTGAGCAGCTACTGAGTCCTCGTAGGTGAGAATCTGCTGAACCTGAATCAGAGCATGAAAGGTTCTTAGATCTGTTCCAGGGGAGGAAGCAGCTGACTCCAGGTAATCAGCTGTTTTTCAAACAGGAAGTGATGTCACACTACCTCAGAGTCATCGCTGCAGTCCTCGGTGACCGTGGAGGTGGAGTGTTGTCGAGGAAACTTCGTCTCATAGACCATGATGCTCCACCTGAAGGATGGGGTCAGGAGGACAGGTGTTTATAGCATCACCTGGACCACAGAACACACACCTGTCTGAACCGGCTCACCTGTCTAACATCTTGGTGCTGGCTCTCTCCAGTTTCTCCAGTATCTGAGGCAGCTGCGTGTCGTCGTCGCAGGCTGAACCCCAGCCCAGGACTCGAGCCAGATCGTTCCCGGTCCCCAGAGGGAGAACGCCCAGCTGACACTGAAACAAGGAGACAGGTTCACCTCGTTAAGCTCGTTAACCCTGAGGTGAGTGGCTAACCTGACACCTGGTACCTGTTTGTGCAGAGTTAGAGCATCGATCTCAGACAGAACCCAGCCGACGCTGCCGTCTCCTCCACAAACCAGGATCCTGAACGTGTCAAACTTCTGAAACAATCGCAGGCTGAGGGACAGACAGATTCATCGTCTCTACTCGCCTACTCCACCTGAAACATGCTGTCAGTGTGCTGCTTACCCCAGGTGAGGTCCGCCGTTCATGAGGTCAAACACCTGAGCTGGGTTCAGCAGCTGTTTGAAGCGTCGCAGGAACTTCACGCCCTGATTGTCTCCGCTTTTAGAGTTAACAAAGACCAGCAGAGGGCTGGTGCAGGACGGAGGACAGGACGCCTTCCAGAAACCTGGACACACAGTCATAGACATGTCGTCTTCTGTAGGGACAGCCTTTGACCACCGGGGACAGCCAGGAAGACTTACCGTCAGAGTCGATGCTGTTGAGCGCCGTGGGAGGGATGATGGACACTTTGCACTGACCTAGAGGACACTTGGAGGACAGCTGGTCCTTACAGCCTGAGTGCACCTGCAGACAGAGCACCCTGACATTCAGCACACCTGAGCGTGTGTGTGTGTGTGTGTGTGTGTGTGTGTGTGTGTGTGTGTGTGTGTGTGTGTGTGTGTGTGTCTCACCATGGCTTTGCACCAGAGACACCTCCAGTCCTGGAGCCGGAGGACACTCCCACATGTCTTCTCACAGACGCTGCACTTAGCCGACACTGGGAGATTCCCCTCCAGCCACTGGTGAGGCATGGACACCTGAGGAGATCAGGTGACCTTAGACATGCCTTTATTAAAACAACAACCTCTAAAAGGTTAAAGTCAAACATTGATCATGTCCAGCTGGGATCCCTGAAAACCCCAGAACCAGGTCCAGACAGGAAATAAGTCAATCCAGAGATTTGAAAATCTAAAAATATTGAAATGATATAGATTCAGTCAGGTGTCCAAACTGGTCACCACTGTGATGACATCTGAGCTGACTCCAGTCCCTACTAGGGTTAGTTGGTGTCAGACTAAGACTTGCTTCTAAAGGAGTAATCAGATTACCTTTTCAAGGTAACCGTGGAAACATTGTTAACTTTCACAGAAGAAGCTTTAGATAGTTAACATTTCTCCCAGAACATAAACGTCACCCTGACCTGTCCATTAATAAACACCAACATCATCAGCATAAGGAGGAAGGTGAAAGGTCAGAGGTCACAGGTGGAGGGGTGTATGTGTGCCCTACCCCGTCCTCGTCCTCAATGATGTCCTTCCCGATGGACGCCAGAGTCGTCCACTTACAGTTGTTGGTGGCTCGGACCGCACAGCGCTTGTGAGCCTTAAATTTACACACTACACACACACACACACACACACACACACACACACACACACACACACACACACACACACACACACGTCAGGGACAACATGACTCTAAGGTGGTTACAGTTGTGTTGCGTGACTGTGGCAGACGAGGAGGGTGGCCGGTCTCCCCCCCCCCATTTGCGTGATTGTCTCGCTGTGTACCTTCACAGGACAGGCCGTGAGACGTGACCCCCGACAGCGCCTCCCTGCACACGTTGCAGTATGTAGGTCTGGCGTGGGAGCAGGCGTACCAGTTGTGCATCCCACTGAAGTGGTCCATGCTGTACTGGGTGGACTGGAAGACAGGCACACAAGTGAGATGCAGGTTCAGTGATCCACCTGGCTAAGATGCTACTGGGACCTGGTCTCACCTCGTAGTTTTGTCTGTTCTGCACGCTGCGCAGCGCCAACATCCACTCCTCCATCTCCTTCCTGTTGTCTGCACACAGAATGAGGCGCCTACAGGGGGTGATCACCTGGAACACACATGCAGGTGACATCAGCTGACTAACCAACCTATACCTGGACCTGGTCTAAGATGAACTCTTTTGGAAACTGAAAACAAAACGTCCACACAAAATATCCTCATCTGCATCCACCAACCAGGATCCACCAACCAGGATCCACCAACCAGGATCCACCAACCAGGATCCACCAACCAGGATCCACCAACCAGGATCCACCAACCAGGATCCACCAACCAGGATCCACCAACCAGGATCCACCAACCAGGATCCACCAACCAGGATCCACCAACCAGCATCTACCAACCAGAATCCACCAATCAGGATCCACCAACCAGGATCCACCAACCAGGATCCACCAATCAGGATCCACCAACCAGAATCCACCAACCAGGATCCACCAACCAGGATCCACCAACCAGGATCCACCAATCAGAATCCACCAATCAGGATCCACCAACCAGGATCCACCAACCAGGATCCACCAATCAGGATCCACCAACCAGAATCCACCAACCAGGATCCACCAACCAGGATCCACCAACCAGAATCCACCAACCAGGATCCACCAATCAGGATCCACCAACCAGGATCCACCAACCAGGATCCACGAATCAGAATCCACCAACCAGGATCCACCAATCAGGATCCACCAACCAGGTTCCGCCAACCAGGATCCACCAACCAGGATCCACCAATCAGGATCCACCAATCAAGATCCGCCAACCAGAATCCACGAATCAGGATCCTCATCAGGATCATCGTTCAGAAAACTGGGAACCCTGACTCCATAACTAACGGTTCCAAATAAGGTTTTTAGGGTTTCTAGGATGTTCAAAGAGTTCCAGGACTTCTGTTTCAGTGCGAGGATCCCATCAGAGTCTAGAGAAAAGCAGCACTGTTGCAGCATCTGAGGACGTGATGTGTTTCTGGTCCATTTCCTATTCAGATGTTGAACAATGAAGCTGCTGTTCTCCAGAAACAAAAATAGACCCAAAAGGAAAATATGTGGAAACTGACGCAGCTGGTTAAGGCCTTCTGAGGATCATGTGTCTGTATACTGCAGCTCCTCTGGAGAAGGACCAGAGGAACTTCTTACGTAAGTTAGCAGAGCGTATTTATCAAGAACCTTTCACACACGTGGGCAGCGTATAATAAAACATAAAACAGTAGAAAACAGTAAAACCAGCTAGCCAGAGCTGGGAGGCAGTCCGGTACCAGGAACCTCTAACAGGTTCTGGGTTCCTGAACCGAAACTGTAGGAGCAGCTTTGTGTTATCATTCAGAGCTCTGTGGGTAAACCAAACCGAGTTAGAATGAATCCTGAACTAAATGGGAGGTTGGACAGGAGAGATGTGGGAACACTAACTGGATCAGGTCGGTAGTCTGGCTGCAGTCCTGATCACCTCGGAGGTGAGAGAGTGGACCTGTCCTCGCTGCAATAATCTAAACATGATGTTACAAAAGCATAAATAATCCTCTCTACGTCAGCAGATTAAAGCATGTTTGAGACCATGTTTCAAATGGCAAAAGCAGGAGAGAGATAGATTTAATGTGTAGAAACTGAGCGGGAATTAATCAGGAATGTGGTAAATCACACCCAGATTCCTAACACTGGGAGTGGGGGAGGTGTGGGACATCCAAGTGGAGCGATGCTCATGGTCTCCGTCTTCCTGGTGTTTGAGGCGAGATCATTACTGGAGAGACAATCACTGACATGGGCTGAACACTGGACTTATCGAATCAAAAGGCTTAAAAGAAACATATCAGGACTTGTAAAAAATTCTAATAGAATTCTGGTCTCACACAAAATGGTCTCAGCGGTTTCAGCACCTCCAGAATGAGCCGTTTCAGGGCTCTGTCAAACTGTTGCTGGCCACACCCACCCATCCCCTGATTGGCTGCTATACGGTGAGGCGCCCAAATATCTAGGAGGGGCTCAGAGTAGAGCTGCTGCTTCTCCAGCAACAGCAGGGCCAGAGGAGGAGGTGATTCTAAGCTAATTTCCTTTATTGTGATGTCACAATCGGGGACATTTTCAACCGGCTCGTTTTAAGGCACATAATACCTGAACCCGAAACTGACAGAAAACGAATAGATGTCTTTTTATTCATGTTTGGGGTGTTTATAAAAGCAGTAGAGACACATGGCAGCACAGAAAGATGCAAAAGGTGAGTTTAGCATAATATGTCCCCTTTGATGCTCTGGAACTCCAGAGTCACATGGTTAGATGTATCATCAGTCTGGATGTTCAAGGACGCAACAACAATCATCCTGTTTAATGACTGAAGATAAAATGTAAGTGAGCCGGTTGAACGATAAATTAAAACGCCATGCAAAGGTTTAGCTCTACCAGTTTTTAGTCATCTAAATGAATTCTAGCTGCTAGAAGAAATCTTCTGGAATAAAAATGTTAAAAATAACAGAAGTTCCACCTCATCAGCTAGAAGTTCAAAAAGGTGTTAAACAGTGTTTTCATGCTGCAACGGTTCAGATCAGGAGCCTAAAGGACCAATCAGCTCTTACCGTGTCGGGATCCTTCAGAGGGTTTTCCTTCTCCTGAATCTGGTTCTGGTCCGCTGCTCTGACCGACTCGCTGTCTCTTCACTACTGTCTCACACTATACCCCCAAGCCCCCCCGCCACACACACACGCACAAACACGCCCACTTCCTGTCTGCTGACGTTGCAACACAACAAACACACAGAAAGTTTGTGGGAAAACATCCTGCTGGTTATAAATACACTGTCTTATGACTAATCTCCTCTCTGACACACACACACACACACACACACACACACATGGAGCAGACTGAACTTATTTCATATTCTGAGTCAGGCTGAAGCCTTTCAGCCGACTGGTGGAAGTTCCTCTTTAGGAAGCAGACCTGCTCTCTGATTGGACCTGCTGTCCCCACACACCAGGTCAAAGGTCACAGTGAGGGAAGTTTGTGTGCAGAGTTTTACACCCTTCTCTTATTCTTGTTATAGTCTCCACCAGACAGGACGGTGTAGCTGAAGGAAGTCAGGACTCTATCCTGACTCTTCGTGTCTAAACGGCCATTTTTGAAGCTTTTTATTAAATTTGCTCCTTTTGGCCGACGTTTGTTCTGCTTTAAATCATTAAAGTGACCAGCTGCAGGTCCAAATGGTCACAGGTGAATCTACCCGTTGCTCCTGAGAGCCAGGCAAGGAGAGGAGGTGTGTTTTTATCCTGCCTGGGTTTGACGCCCATCAGCTTCTCTGGTTTGTTCATGTTTGCAGCTAGTAAATATTTTAGGACTCGAGTATTCTTTTGAGTACTCAGATACATGAATGGATTCCAGCTGCTCTGTAGTACACGCACGTGTCAGGGTGCCATTAAAGATCAAATACATTATTATTTTTTAGAAACACTTTCATAAGATTTCTGTTGAAATAAAACCAGCCAGTGATCAGATCCATCAGCTGTTTGGGACTCATTTCTTTAGCTATGATGATAAAGTCTCCACAGACGCAGACAGGTGAGTCAGAGAATCACCTGAAAACTCTTTCCCCCACTATCAGAAACTATTCCAAAGTTGACGATGCGTGGCTGATTGATCATGTGATTGATCTGTCAGCTGACCATGAGCCAAAGCTCCATACATGCTGGGACTACTTTTTACGATGGATGAATCAGCTGTGAGGACTCACCGTGAAGCTGTTGTTGACGTTCTTGGTGCTGGACTCGGCCACACTGGCATCCGTCAGGTCCACCTCATCAAAGATGATTGACTGCCGATGCAAAAGAAATCAGCTGATTGATCAGATATCAATGACCTGGATCCAAATCAGGTTATCATTTAAAGTGTGGGACAAGTGTAAGCTCCGCCCTAATTCTACCTGAGGACTCACCTTGCTGGTCTGAGCGTAATACAGTGTCCTTCCTCTCAGCTTGAAGTAACGTCTCTTCCAGCGCTGAAACGAGTTTGTCTGTTTCAACAGTGTTCCCTCCTTCAGCACCGTCTATGAGGGGGAGGAGCCTCATTACCATCATCACCACCATCATCAACTCTATCGTCACCACCATCATCATTTTTATCATCATCACCACCACCATCACCACCATCATCATCGTCACCACCATCATCATTTTTATCATCATCACCACCACCATCACCACCATCATCATCGTCACCACCACCATCATCACCACCACCATCATCACCATCACCACCATCATCATCATCACCACCATCATCACCACCACCATCATCACCATCACCACGATCATCATCATCACCACCATCATCACCATCACCACCATCACCTTCATCATCATCACCACCACGATCATCATCATCACCACCATCATCACCATCACCTTCATCATCACCACCATCATCTCTATCGTCACCACCATCATCATTTCTATCATCACCACCACCACCATCATCATCATCATCACCACCATCATCACCATCACCACCATCATCATCTCTATCGTCACCACCATCATCATTTCTATCATCACCACCACCACCATCATCATCATCATCACCATCATCATCATCATCATCATCACCACCACCATCATCACCAACATCATCACCATCATCACCACCACCATCATCACCAACATCATCATCACCTTCATCATCATCATCACCATCATCACCACCACCATCATCACCAACATCATCACCATCATCACCACCACCATCATCACCAACATCATCATCACCTTCATCATCATCATCACCATCATCATCACCACCATCATCGTCATCACCACCATCATAATCATCATCATCACCACCACCTTCATCATTATCATCATCATCACCATCACCACCACCATCATCGTCATCACCACCATCATCATCATCATCATCATCATCATCACCATGACATCATCATCACCACCATCATCATCATTACCACCACCATCATCACCACCACCTTCATTACCACCACCACCACCTTCATTACCACCACCACCACCTTCATCACCACCACCATCATCATCATCACCACCACCACCTTCATTACCACCACCACCACCTTCATCACCACCACCATCATCATCATCACCACCACCACCTTCATCACCATCACCTTCATCATTATCATCATCATCACCACCATCATCATCACCATCACCACAATCATCATCATAACCATGACATCATCATGACCACCATCATCATCATTACCATCACCATCATCATCACCACCACCACCATCTTCATCACCACCACCACCACCTTCATTACCACCACCACCACCTTCACCACCACCACCATCATCATCATCACCACCATCATAACCACCACCACCATCATCACCACCACCATCATCATCATCGCCACCACCACCATCATCACCACCACCATCATCATCATCGCCACCACCACCATCATCACCACCACCATCTTCATCACCACCACCATCATCATCATCACCACCACCACCATATCCATATTCATCATCATCTCTATCATCATTAGCATGATGTCACCATCAGACTGTTAAAGGCCCTCCATATATAATGGTTACACCAGTCCACATGTATCTCTGTGCCTGTCCTTGAATGTTTTGCACAAATGTAGATGTGTAAATTACAGTTTATAGTTTATTCCAGCTGTTTTTTTTAAACAGAAACACACCTTCTACCTCCTCATAAATAGTGCAATATTCTACATATTCTACATATTGACCTGTGCAAAATAATTTTACACAGGTCAATACATCCCTACTTAAAACTCTTTTTCAGTCTTTATTTGCTGCTTTCAACTAGTTTTTTTTAAATTTATTTGTAATTTTTGGGTTTAAACCCTGTGCTTGTAATTTTTCAGAAATGCACCTGCACTAACTGAATAAAGTGATGGGAATCTGAAGCCAGTGTTGCTTTTTTTCATTTAGCTGCTTAGTGTTGGAATTGGGTCAAGTCGAGGTAGAAAATGTTTCCGTCATTTAGACAAGCCTTTAATTGGTTAAGTGGATGCCTATGTTGGTAAACATGACCCTAACCCTGGAAGTGCAGCTGGCCCTGGCATCTGAGCAGAATTTAAAGCTCCTACAGCTGAGCCTGCTCTGAAATCTGGTTCTTTATTTCATTTAACTAGAACCTTGTGATTTTTATCTAAAGAGGAGCTATATTAAAAAAATCCTTCCTTCTTCTTCATCTTCTTCATCATCCCTTCATAATGTGACCTGATGTCTTCTAGCGGGGACAATGCCTCCCGAGGACTACACCCTGATGTTGTCCCTGATCTAAACACAATTTGACCCTAGTCAGACCCATGTCTGCTGCCTTTAGGGACCATAGGACAACAGAGCTGTGTGAGGTGTTTATGTCTCATGGCAATTACATGAATCCAATTATAAATCATTATATAAATGAATTAATTCTCTTTAAAATATCAGAAATAATGACTCCAGATTTTTGTTTTGTGTCCGCTAATGAAAAAAAAAAACAATCAGCACATAAATTAATTCAACTTTTATACATTTTTTTGGTTTTGGACAGACAAAATATTTGTTAATAACAATAATAATAAATAAAATATAACAATGTTATCAATAATAATAATAGTTGTTATTATTATTATTATAACCAGTGCATTAACGCTGATGAACCCGAACAAAAGAGCTGCTTTCGCGGACAAACAAGCCGCAGGAGTTCCGTTACATCTCTGAAACTAACGGAGAAAGTAAGACAGGTTCCGGATGCCTTCCATTCCGCCTCTAGTCCGGGACCGGTGCCGAACCCGAATAATCGATCCCGCTAAACGGAGCGGCTGGTTTGAAGTTGTTACACTTGTAGAGTGTTCGGGTAGCTCGTTTCCGGTTCTGCGGCCCATTTTTATCCTTTACCGTCTGTTAGCATTACGCAGCTAACCGCTTATTTAAACAAAAGCACCAGAAACAAATTCGTATTTCACCTGAACATGACCTACAACGGAACATTCGTTCATTCGGTTCCCATTTATATCATTTACCGGCAGCGTTAGCGAGGTTGGTGTGCTCCTTTTACCGAAATTAACCGAGGTCCGGAAGGTAGAAACATTTGGTCCAAAGTATATTTGACACACGTCAGCTTTAAACTAATTTTAGCCTCCAAAAGACACCCGTTCGAGCAAAGCGATAATTAAAGTGATTACTGGTGAAAATACTTCCCGTCTTTAATTCGGCATCTTGAAAACTAACGAGCAGCTCATGTTTTGGCTATCGCGGTTTTAAACTCTTTGAAGCCCCTCCAGTGGGCAGCTGATGAGGGGGAGATGTGCTTAAATATGACGGTAAATAACCCAGGTAGAGCTAGTTGTAACCAACAAACTCTACCAAACCAGAAAGCCAATACTCGCACTTTAAAAACGTTTCCAACATCAGACAGCAAATAAACAAGCCTGAGCTTTTTTTGGACAGAGCGGAGCAGCCGGGGGCTCTGTGTGGCCCAGTCCGATAAATGACCACTGAAGGTCCGCGATAAAGCCCCAACTTCTCACCCCTCGTACCTTGCTGCGGATCTGACCGGACGTAGACACTTTCCGAATTAGTTTCTGCGGAGATCCGGGCTCCTGCTCTGGCTCACTGTCCGATGACTCGTCCAAGCACCGGGCCGCGGTGGACTCCGGTCCTCCTGCCTCCGCCATCCTGTCATCAAACCCTTGGAAGGAGCCGAGGAAGCAGCGCCCCCCAGTGTTGGTCCGAGTGCAGCGCAGCACAGACGGTGAGATGAGAACACTGCCCTCTTCTGGCGGAATGATGAAATTACAACAACCCCTAAAACTAATTGTTGAAGACAGGTGTCGATGGTGGTCAAGGTCAAACTGGACGGACTCAGCACTGTTCCAACAACTCAAATTCCTGTGAAATCTAGGAATATTTTACTTTGTCTTTTGTCCCACAGGTGTCCACAGGGAGTCCTTCTGAACCATCTGCTCCGTCTGCTGGTTAAAAATTTATTATTGCATTCACCCCAGAAAGCAACATATTATGGGTAGTCCTCAAAGATATCAGTTTAATGTCTGACAAAGCAATATATATATATATATAATTATAATTGCTGACGATAATCTATCCGTCTGTGTTTACTGACTGTTGGGTTTTATGATTTTTAGGTTTGATTGCATGCAGGTATTCCCATTATCAGTGAATCGACCGGTTTCCTGGTTATTTACAAAGAAAACTCACATCCTGTCACACCGTTTGAAGAAACCAGATTTTATTGACTACATTGCAGATAGTTTTATTTTCAGCAGACTTGATTTGTTGTTTTTCTCATCTTCTGCAGATATTTATGTTCTCACTAGTAATTTCTCTGTTATTCTGAATAGAACCAAAGATTTCACAGCACATTTAAACAGCAGTGATGTCGTAATGCTAATTCCATCATGTTCAATGGCCACACGAAACTCATTACAGTCACACTTAATTCACATTTTAAAAACTGTACAAGTTGGTCAACAGAAATTACACTTGATGAATAAGATCTCATAAATTAGACTAAAATCTAACTAAATTCTGCTAAAATAACGACTGAGTCAAGATAAAATTTTCTTCTTTCATTCCATAGTTTTTCACAATTAGGGAAGGGCAGCACAGTGGAAGTCACTTAACGTTTTTGTTTGTTTTTACGGTCAATAATAAACAGAGACAACGTGCAGGGAACTGGACTAACTGGTTATTCCTCTAAAACCCAAGAATACAATATCAATATTCCCCCCATGGTGGTTGCTTACTGGGATCAGATGGTCTCTGTGTCTGTATTTGAGAGTACTTCTGCTGAAGTACTCTCATGTATATTACAGAGTATTCCTGTAGAAGTCCTTTTGTTGTGTGGAAACAGATTAATCTGATTATAGAACATTTAGATGTGAGTTTGTGAGTTCTGCTGTGCTGTCCTGGTTCTTAGGGTATGGCATCACATTTTATTATATCACTTACATACAAAGAATCAACACATCAATGTGCTCCGGGCTCACGGGCCTCCACAGCAGACCTGATCTGTTCCGAGAGTCTGAACCGGCTCCACTCACTCTGGGTTTTTTCTGATGAGCAGAACTAAACAGGTGACACAGCTGCAGGTAAACTGTTGGTCAGGTCTGAACCTGGAGGCAGCCATTATGGTTCTGGCAGTGTAAAGGTAGACATCAGTTGTTCTGATGTCAGTGTTTAAATAGGAACGACCATATTCAGGCATGCAGAATCAGATCAGGTCTGGGCTAAAGGTTTCCTGAATTAGAGCTTTTTCCTGTGCTAAATCTTGATGTCCATGGCAGCTGGTTCCTCAGGTTACTGAGACACTTTGACACGGAAAGTGACACGACCCAGATACTTGTCCCGATCATCACTGTTACGTAGGTCCGATCCCTCAACTTTACACTCCACCGTCTGCTCCACGTCCAAGTCTTCTTTAGTCAGCAGCAGCTTGACAGCTACAAGTGGCTGCACGTATTCAGACTGTAACACAAACCAGCGGGTTCTGGCTCTGATCAGAGACACTAAAACACAACTTCTGACTTAAATAAATACAAATGTTCCCCATCTTTTCTCTCTGTATCTTGGTCCTTTGATATTCTGCTTTGACTTACTCTTTTATGGCGGTGCTGGGGAAATAACCTCTTACTGCCCAAACTAAAATAAACATTAGCTAATTATTAATTGATATATTTAATTTTTTATAATTAACAGACAGGAGAACAACGATTCATCTCCAAAACGAACTCTTCCTGAAAATTCTTCAGCAGTCGTCATTTAGAACCATAAAGACTGTGGAAAGATGGAAGAACTCTAGACTGGGAACAGCCCCCTCTGGTGGCTTGACAGTGTTACAGCTGCCTAAACAGTAATCAAATATTTACTTACATGAGCTTTTTTGCCGTAGTACGGAAAAAACATTTTATCCAAGCGGCCTTCAGATGGGAAATAAAGCATCGGTAGTGGAGTGTCTCTCTATGGGCAGAGAAACAGAAATACAGATCAGTCAAGTAGAAGTTATGTTGTTATAGACACATACAATACTGTTCTAGTGATGGATGGATGGATGGATGGATGGATAAATGATTGATAGATGGATACATAGATGGATGGATAGTACATATTGGATCAATGGATGTATGTATGGATGATTGATGGGTGGATGGATGGATGGATGGATACATGTTGGATCTATGGATGGATGGATGGATAAATGATTGATAGATGGATACATAGATGGAATATAAATGATGATGGATGGATGGATGGATGGATGGATGGATGGATGGATACATGTTGGATCAATGGATGGATGATTGATGGATGGATGGATGGGTGGATGGATACATGTTGGATCAATGGATGGAAGTGAGGCAGCATCTGAGGTAACTGTAGAACCTCATCTGTGTTTGAACTGTTTTGATGCAGTTGAGCTTTCAGAGTTATCAAAAATATTAGCTTCATCTAAACCTTCAACTTGTATTTTAGACCCAATCCCAACCAAATTATTTAAAGAAGCATTTCCTTTGGTTACTGCCCCCATTTTAGATATAATTAACCTATCCTTAGTAAATGGATACGTACCGCAGGAGTTTAAGGTTGCTGTAATTAAACCTCTACTTAAGAAACCTTCTCTGGATCCAGATGACCTAATGAATTATAGACCAATATCTAATCTCCCATTTTTATCTAAAGTCCTTGAGAAAATAGTGGCCAGTCGAGTATGTGAGCATCTAAACACTAATGATCTGTTTGAGGAATTTCAGTCAGGTTTTAGAGAGTATCACAGCACTGAAACCGCATTAGTGAAAGTTACAAATGATATTCTCACGGCCTCAGATAAGAATCTTGTGTCTGTTCTGGTCTTGTTGGACCTCAGTGCTGCTTTTGACACAGTCGATCACAATATTCTCTTAGAAAGGCTTGAACATGTTGTAGGGATCAAAGGAACAGCGCTAGGCTGGTTTAAATCTTATTTATCTGACAGATTTCAGTTTGTTCATGTACATGAGAAATCTTCTTCATACTCTAGAGTTACTTGTGGAGTACCACAGGGTTCAGTACTTGGACCAATTCTTTTCACTATATATATGCTTCCAATTGGTAAAATCATTAGACAACATGGGATAAACTTCCACTGTTATGCTGATGATACTCAGTTATATTTATCCATAAACCCTGATGAACCTAATCAGTTAGGTAGATTACAGGCTTGTCTTGAAGACATAAAAATCTGGATGACTCTAAACTTTCTGCTGTTAAATCCAGACAAGACTGAAGTTATCATCTTTGGACCAGAACCTCAGAAAAGGAAACTGCTTAGTCAATCACCTAATCTAAACGGTATTAAATTAGCCTCCGAGAACAAAGTAAAGAACCTCGGTGTAATCTTTGACCAGGACATGTCATTCAAATCCCACGTTAAACAGGTTTGTAGGATTTCCTTTTTCCACCTTCGGAATATTGCTAAGATTAGAAGCATCCTTTCCAGGAGTGATGCTGAAAAACTGGTTCATGCATTCATTACCTCAAGGTTGGATTACTGCAATTCATTACTATCAGGAGGTCCACAGAATGTAGTCAAAAGTCTTCAGCTGGTCCAAAATGCTGCAGCTAGAGTTCTGATGAGAATTAAAAAGAGAGACCACATCTCTCCTGTTTTAGCTTCCCTACATTGGCTGCCTGTTAAATTCAGAATAGATTTTAAGATCCTCCTTCTCACATATAAAGCTCTTAATAATCAAGCTCCATCATACATCAGTGATCTGATTGTTCCATATGTTCCTAACAGAGCACTTCGCTCTCAGACTGCAGGTTTACTGGTGGTTCCTAGAATATCTAAAAGTAGGATGGGAGGCAGATCTTTTAGCTATCAGGCTCCTCTACTGTGGAACCAGCTCCCAGCATTAGTGCGTGAGGCAGACACCTTGTCTACTTTTAAGACTAGGCTCAAAACTTTTCTATTTGATAGGGCTTATGGTTAAATTCTGATGTTAGCCCAGGTTTAGACGAGTGGGGAGCAGAGGGAGGTGGAGTGTACAGAGGGGACTACTGTCGTTAAAGACTTCTCCCTGGCCCTGCCTCCCACATGCCTCCATCTAAAAGGCTAGGTTATCCTGAGTTATCTCTGTAGTTATGCTGCTATAGGCTTAGACTGCTGGAGGACATACTGACCACTTTCCACACTCTGCTACTCTCTTCTACCACCACTCTCTAACTGCATTATTTCCTGTTATTCCAGCTGTTAACTTTATTTTCTCTCTAAGTGTTTTTCTCCCCAGAAGAAGCTACACTGGCGTTCTGCTGAGCTGTGGTGGCCTCATGGAGGGGGCCATCGGCTGGCACACTGCTGCCAACCACCTAACATTCTCCCTTTCCTGATATTACATCTTACTTTCTTTAACATAGAATGTGCTACTATTAGTTCACCTATTGAATTAATTATAGATTCACTCAGATAAAGACAATAAAGTTTCTCTTACTCTTACTAAATAGAACTTCTACTAAGAAATCACAGTGTAGCCATAGAAACACTACTTGATATATGTGGTGTGTGTGTGTGTGTGTGTGTGTGTGTGTGTGTGTGTGTGTGTGTGGGTGCGGGGTGTGCCTGTGCCTGCTCTGTCTTCTCAACCCCCAGTGAGCCGTAGCGGATGGCTGCTCATACTGAGCCAGGATCCTCTGGAGGTTTCTTCCTGTTAAAAGGGAGTTTTCCTTCCCACTGTCGCTAAATGCTTGCTTAGTATGAGGATTGTACCAACACAATGACACTAGTCAGTGTCTTGATGCAATCTGCTGGGTCCCTTATATAGGAAACTTTTTTACTGATTGGCTTATGAACTGAACTGTATTGGAATGTTTACTTTGTGAAGTGCCTTGAGACGACTCTTGTCGTGATCTGGCGCTATATAAATAAACTGAATTGAATTGAATTGAATTGGATGATTGATGGATGGATGGATGAATGGATGGATGGATACATAGATGAATGATAACGAGGTTTATCTCAGGGATGAATAAATGGGAGCTAGGTACGGCACTGAAGCTAAGGTGCTTTCAGTCTGTGGCAGGGACAGTTCCCCCTTACCTCTCATCCCTTTTGGAGAAACATGCCCATCAAGATCTCTCTGTTCTGCTGCTGATAACCTTCTGGTTGTGCCAAGGTCTAAGTGGAGATAGAGCCTTTGCAATAGGCTGTGTAACTGCCTACCATGCTAAATTAAACAAGCAACATCTTTGGGGCCTTTTAGAGCTAAACTAATGTAATATTATGGTTGTCTGAGTCATCCTAGATGTATATATGTATTGTCTCTTGTTGCCTCCTGTCTTTTAATTGGATTTTAGTGTCTTTTCAACTTTTGACAGTGGACTTAAAGTATTTATTTAAGATAATTTTGTACTTGGCCTTTTCTTATTTTTGATGAATTGCTCTGTTTTATTTTTCTTTTAACTATTGTCTGTATTTTATTGTGTTCAGCGCATTGGGCTGACTTGAATGGTGGTGGGAAGGTGCTACATAAAGCAATAAATGATTGAATGAATGTATGTATAGATGATGGATGGATGGTTGGATGAAGGATGGATGGATTAGATAGATAGAATGATTGACAATCGGGCGATAGGCCGAGCTGTTTGCTGATCATTTTTTTACGAGTATTTTTTTGCCATATTAATAGTGTCGGATGGAACATTACAAACTTCCATGTCAAATCCGTCTTTTTTGCAACACTAGTTCCATGGGAGTATGCATATTTATCATCATTAGAAATGATTCTTGTGATTTTAATGATAAATGGCAATCATGGATACAACCATGACTGTAGACACCGTAAACACTTGTCAAACCACTCCTAAATTCATAATGTTTGTCTAACTCACCATTCAAAACCTCTTATCATTGACAGAATAGAGTCATCTTTACATCCACAATGGTCCAATAAAAGTATTTCAGTAAAATAGTCCACAACAAGTCTTACGATAAGTTATAAGCACCAATAGGTCATTAGGTTCAACCCCTATTCCATGTGTAGCTCGAACCAATTGCAGTGGAGTATGGTGTTGATTGACGCATCAAATAGCCAATGAAATTCAAAACACAAAGATCTCAAGCATAAGGAACCCTCATGGCCTGCTTCCACAAACTGAGTGAGAACGATTTTGTTTGGTGAATCACTCCATGTAGTGTGTGTCAGCTCCACAAAATGTCTGAACCTCACCTGAACAGATACATCGCCCTACATCAGTTTTAGAACAGACGAATATCGCTTTGGAAAATTTTAAACAGTACTGTGGAAAATTTTTAGGCAGGTGTGGAAAAAACGCTGTAAACAAAGACGATCAAATAGTTAACTGAAGCAAAGGGTTTTTTTTACTTAATGGGTCTAAATTTTTTCTTATTCTTGCCCATCTGGTCCCATATGTGTCCTGGTGGGCAGGATTAGGTTGAGGGAGGAATTGACCAGCATCCTTTCAGTGCCTTGCCTCAGGCACTTCAGCATGAGACCTGAGAGGAAAGGCGGTATTGGGACTCACCTTGGCAGTGCAGTTGATGTAGGGGTCTCCTTTCGGTTTCAGGCCAATGACCTGCAGACAAACACGTCCAACACAATGTAAAGATACCCACAGCTCCAGTCCAAAGGACTTTTTCTCTGTTTGTACCCTCTGGAGTTGGGCGAGGGAAGAAGCACTGACCCCTGTATGCAGGGCATTACAGTAATCCAGCCAAATGGTGACAAAGGCGTGGATTACAGTTTTGAAAGACTGCTTGGAGGACAGAACAAGTTTCACTTTTGCTAGCTGGCTGGATAAAGCTGGATTTAACCACTGCCATGATGGGAGTGTCAAATTTAAGCGCAGGAGTCACTTTGACCCCTGGTGCGTACACTGAGCCAAATTATTTAGAAATCATTCCTAGAAAAATCTGCCACTGGTCACTGGATGGGAGGGTAAATGGATTATTTCTTGATGAGCATGCCTTCTCATTGAAGGCAACAGTCCAGCAAAGGCTCCTTTTCTCTAAGACTCAAACACAACCAAGTCTCAGAAGACACTAACAAGTCACAAACATCTCAGCTTGTTGAGAATCAAATGCTTTTTCACATCCTTCCATCCATTTTCCTCCGTTTCTCCGGGGTTGGGTCGCCGGAGCAGCAAGCTAAGCAGAGAGGCCCAGACTTCCCTCTCCCCAGGCACAGCCACAGCAGCACTTATGGTGTTTTTTCCTCTGTCTCCTGGATAAAGCTTCATTTAAATGTAGGCAGACTGTACCCGTGCTGCTTGGCTGGCATTGTGTCCCTTTGCTAGCGATCTCTTAATTAGACAGAGACACTGAACTCTCAATTACGTTTGCAAAAGACAAACAGCCCATTGGTGAATTTGAGCCTGAATTTCCTCTGAGAATATCTCTGTGAAAACTGACATTTGTTGATATTTTAGAAAATAATTTCTTATTTCTAAGCAGACACTGAAGGAGAAATCATTTACTGACCCGGTTCATCTTGATGATGATGCAGGGTTGTCCCTCTGCATATCCAAAGCTGGTATCAGGCAGTCCAGAGCACTGACGCAGAATACTCCGTTTGAACTGACAAACCTTCTTTACAGGCTCTTTATCTTGTTCAGTGTATTCGCCCACCAGACACAAGTCATTGCCATCCTGGATGCTGTCGTTATATTCTGAAAAACAGTGTGATATAGGTGGATTTATTTGGCCTCGTGCTTTTATTGTAAAACCACCTTAAAGCATTTTCCTGTTCCTGTTGTAAGAAGGTGAACATGTCAGAACGTAGGAGCTCTGTAGTTTGTTTACTTGAGTTCATACGTTTCATAAAGTGACACAATGACATGTCGGTGCTGTTTTGTGACTCACGCTGCAGGAGATCGTGCAGCTCTCCGATGTACTGCTCGTATTTTGATGGGTTTGTTCTGTTGTAGAAAATTTCAATAGCATGAGGACGAATCACCAAACCTGAAAAACACCAAACATGTAGGAGAGATAAATGTGCATGAATAGAATGTTAAAATGTTAATGTTAAACAAATCTAAGTTATAGCGTTAAGTGACCTGGACTGGCCAGTCGGTCCTGATGTTGCGGAACGTTATCATCAAGCGTCTGTAACATCACCCACATGGTTAGGGAAAACATCCCCGCCAGAAAGCCATAAAAGACGAGGTAGAAGAGGAGGATGAGACCTGGAAGTAAAATTCACAGATTCAGTTCTTCTAACCTCAACTCTGCTCCACCTTCAGCGTAGCTTTGGGAAGTGAAGAGTTAACTTTAAAGTGGACCTAGAATGCAGTTAATCAACCATCTAAAACAGCTTTGAGCCACTAAAAAGCATCAGAAATGTTCTTTTGGCTTTCATCTGTCCCAGGAGTCCTTATACAGGCCATTCTAAACCCCCTAAACCAGCCTTGCTGTGAAAAGAGCTGTTGATCCCTCCCACTCGGCCAGGACATGATAATGAGCTGCTTGCTGATTGGTTGCTTTCCCCAGAAGGCCTCAGACACTGGAGACATGCAGGTTTGTGGAGGCGGGGCTCCCATATATGATGTGTTAAGGAAGGTTTTCTCTCACCTTGTTCAACTTTCTAATTTACATAAAACGTAGGTCACACACGGCTTTGACTTTTTAACACGAACAAACTTGTCCCTCATTCTCCTCCACCTCTTCGTGCACTCAACACCTCTAAACCCACGTTTACCGTCATTTCTGTCCACGAATAAAACGCTTGTTGCATATTTTTATAGTCCTCCAGCCACGGGACCACACTGAGCGTTTTTCGGCCGTCTCACACGACTGTTCATGTCACACTGTGAGAACTCCAGAAAGGTGCCACACTGAACGGCGCAACCTTTCAGTGAGCCAGACTGCACAACGTCTCGTTCCAAGAGGACATGCTATGTCACGAGCGCACCCCCCGAAAAGCATACGTTACAGATAAGCACTACAACGCTAAAAAGAGAAAAAAGCACCACAGTAAACACTTTTTAGTGCCAGCTCATGACCTAGCTCGTCTTCCTCAAAGAGGAAGAATTGATCCGCTACATATTTTCAAAACCCGCATGGCCTCAGACTCCAGCTGCGCGTCTCCTTTTCCCGTCTTCCAGCTAAACAGCTGATCTGTCTGCTGGACATCCATCCTTCTCATCCTCCTTTATACATAAAAAAAACACTAAACTACAGGGAAGTAACTATCTATCTGCCACAAATCGCTCCAATATCTAAAGTTTTGCCGTCAATGTCTGTCTCAGTGTTTTCTCCGCTCAGTGACGTGCATCTGCGTTCCTTTTGACACCTGCTGTCAGATCGCGCAGCAGCCATCCTCTGTCCCTCAGCAACAAAACGCTACTGAACCCATTCTTAGTTTAATTATTTTAGTATAACTCCGGTTTTATTTGGGCTATTAACAAAAATAAAAACTGGTGTGTAGTTTATAATCCGCATTTTAAGCATAAGTTGAAACGGAAACTCAGAGAGGCGGAGTCTTGCTGCTGCGGTGTCCCAAAGGTGTGTTTTCATTGGTCAACTGCAGACAGGAGTCGTAGGTTTTCAAGCAGTGCTTGAAGACTGTTGGAGAGTGTCTTCTTTCTAATGAGACTCGTATCAATGCATATACTACACGTAGGCTATGACTCACCTGTACATAACGAGTTGAGCGCAGCTGAGCGTTTTTTTTTTCAGCACCCCCTGCTGAAAATATGTCCCCGCGGCTATGAGTAGCTCAGGAGGTAGACCGAGTTGTCCAGTAATTGGAAGGTTGCAGGTTCAATCCTGGCTCCTGGCAGAGAATTCTGCTGTTGTGTCCTTGGGCAAGACACTTAAATTCTGCCCCTACAACTGAGCTCTGTCTATGGGTCGTGGCCAGACTATGTATTTACATCGAGCTTATAGCCCAGCCAGCACACATAGGTGGGCCCCATATGGAATGTGGGCAAGCTGTATGGGTCCCACCAGGGTTTGTCTGCCATTTTCCATGGTTCCACAGGGGATTTGCCCGTGTTTGAGTCAAACCCTCTGAAAACCCACGCGGGGCCCGTTAAAATTTATGTGGGCAAAAATCTTCCTGGGCAAACCCCCATGGGGCCACCGTGGAAACTGCGGACAAACCCTGGTGGGACCCGTATAGATTCCATGTGGGGCCCACCTATGTGTGTTTGCTGGGTGGGATGGCTCACCAGGCTAAAAATGAGGTAGAACTTTTTGTAAATGAGTTCTATTGACATTGTTGGATCATTGCGCCCTCCCCTTGAAATAAATGTGATGAATGTTGTTCCACTGGCTAATCGGACCATGGAGGAACTTAGAACCACGGATCTGATACAAAAGGGGGTGATTGTGTGAGAATAATTCCTCTGAGGATGTGGTGGGAAAATGATCCAGCTGTGATGAAAACGGATGATGCTTCAGTCAGATGGTGTTTCTTCGTTCTAGTGAATTATAAAGTTTTATAATCTATAACGTGACCTGATAGGTTTGCTGACTGATTTTCCACAGGTGAACATTAGCACAGGTGTCCTTCTCAACGCCACCTGAGAGATCTACCGTTTAATTACCGGTCCGGTGTCACAGCGGCTGGAATGTGCGCATGCTCAGTGGTGTGAGGTGAATCGATGAAGCTTGAATGAACCTGAAACCAGAACCGAATCTTCTGGGTTTGAAACAAACTTCTAATATAGTCACAATATGTTTGATGACCTGAACGGAACACATTATGTCTCATGTTCAGAAAACATGAAAAGACCCGAAATCAGCTGATTGTGAATCAGATTGGCTCGTTACTGCGGATCAGGCCGCAGTCTTACCCCAGCTGCTGGCGGTTCGGCCCAGAAACTCTCCGGTCCGGGGGTTGTAGATAAAATCCTTCCAGGATCCCTTATTCTCATCTTTTTTCTTCTCATCTTTCTTCTCCTTTTTCTTCTCCTTCTTCTCGTTTTTCTGCTCCTTTGGCTCCTCGTTTTTATCCTCCTTCTCCTCCGCCTTCACCTCCTCCTTCGCAGCATCCTTCTCCTCCCCCTGCGCCTCTTTCTCCTCCTGGTTCGGTTCCTTGGCCGGCTCCTCGGTCGGGTCTTGGTTCTGGACCTGCGAGTTGGACGACATGCTGGTTCGGCGGGTAGAGCCGGACTGATCCGAGCCGGGCTAATCAACAGCGAGGTTAAAGCGCTCCGTCAGATTTGTCAGCGATGCTCAGCCTAGAGCCGCGCGCGCACATACACATACACGCACAATGCACGCGCACACACACTCACCTACACACACACGTCAACACACGGACTGCTGCAGAACAAGACACATGCGCAGTACGGAGGCTCGAGGGTGTGTGTGTGCGCGCGCGTGTGTGTTTGCGCGCGCACTTGGTGGCGGGCGCGAACAGAATTTGTTACAAGAAATTTTCATTAATTACATAATCATATATAATTATATATACTATATATAATATATAATTATGTATAATATATATATTATATAATTATGTATAATATATATATTATATATATACATATGTACAATATATATATAATTAATGATGCTTAATGATGATGCTTCTATATATGTATGCAATTATCAATATTGTGCAATTATATTAATATTATAAAAACAAATAGGTAAAATGATGTATAGCTTGATAATATCAAATAATAATAATAATAATAATAATAATATGACCAGTGAGAAATCTTAGTTTTATTTTATGATATAATCATGAACAGCTGTTAGAAAAAAAAGATGAATTTATTTAAATTCTAATTTAACTGGACGTTATGTAATCACACCAGAGGTGAAAGACACATGAACGCAACAATCCCAGTGGATAAACCAGAGCCATGTCTCTCTCTCACACACACACACACACACACACACACGCGCGCGCGCGCGCACACACGCGCACACACACACACACACACACACACACACACACACACACACACACGGCAGGAGGAAAGGAAACAGGAGACAAGTATAGATCGATGTTAAAACCAGAACCTGATTTAGGTCAGGCGGGTTCTGTCCTGAGCTCTGAACCAGCAGCCTGTCTTACCCCCAACACCCCCACCATGCCAACAGACTGTTTTCCCATTAATTAACACCTCTGTTATGAATCTGATCATGGATCTGTAGCTCAGGCTATAGTGGACCTATTTCCATTGGACTAGTGTCTATACTGGTCTAGCCAGAATTCTAAACTGGTCCAGACGGTCTACATGTATTTCATTTTTCCATCCCATATGGTTGATCAGAGTCCATTTGGCACAACACAGGTTGAAATCTAACACATTTGTCTTCCATATTTGTCCAGATTGTCCAGATCTGGAAAACAAGAAGAATCGACTTTATTAATCCCACAGAGAGGAAATCCACTCGTTAAGGCAGCGCAGAGAATAGGAAATAATAGGTAAATACTCAAAGGCAGATGGCAGAATATTCTTTTCCTGGTCACGACTTGCTTCCAACATCCTATTATCTTTCATTTAGAGCAATTCCATTTAACAGAAAAACAAGTAAACTAAACACTGTAGAAAACCATTTACCCCTCCTCATCAGCAACAATGGAACAGAGTTGACCCTCAACAACCTCCTAGAGGCGATATTGTTTTTGTGGCTGGTATACACCATGGTACACCTTACCGTTTGTTGGTGTCAGCTGATGCTGCGACACCTTTTCTACATGTGCAGTATTGGCCTCAGTGATAAAGTTGGTGTACTCCTTATGAACACTTCTATCTTTGTTAAGTCTCCTTTTCAGACCGAGGATGTGCAGCAGAGCAATGGAGACATTGTTTGGCATCAAGAGTTCCTCCTTTCTGAAAGGCAGATCTCTGAAACCTTTTAAACAAAAACATTCACTGTTGTTGGTTGGATGGAGATAAAACCAGTATGTGGATCCTTCAGGTGGTTCTAAAGAAACGTGTTTGGATCATTGTCCTCTTTAGTGACCAGAAGGAAACTCAATCAAACTCTATATGTAATTTATGACATTTTGTGCCAATTTGAATGAATCTGCGAGAGGATTGTTAAACTGTGACATCACAACATGTGAGATTATCCAACATACATGAACAGAAACATGCTGTTCTATCTAGCACACACACACACGAACACACACACACACACACTGCCGTCAGCAGCAGGGGGAGGAGTCAGCAGGCTGAGGATGCTGTCCGGTTGCCGTGGTTTCAGCCTCCTGTTTCTTGTGGCGACCATCGTGTGATGCTGAAGGGTGTGTGAGCATGACACTGTGTGTGTGTGTGTATGTGTGCGTGCATGCGTGTGTGTGTGTAAACTGCGATTATTTCAGCTGTGAGGATAAATGACGGGACATCGAAGGAAAGGAAGGAAGGAAGGAGCTGTGACAGGAAGAAAGGAATGAAGGAGGTGTTGAAGTGTGGATTAACGCTGCTGCAGAAAAAAATCAGAGTCATCATTTTCTTCGGAGTTGCAGCAATCTGAGAGAACGACAAGAAGCTTCATCACTCCATCTTTGAACCGAGGGAATTTAAAAAAAGGGAGGAGGAGACACTAGAGGAGAAAGTGAAGGAAGGATGGAGGGAGTTTGAGTCCTGGCTGATCCTCAGGTAAACCTCATGTCAGTTCTTCAAGCCTCGATGTCTCACGTTTCATGTCTTCATCGCTTTGGTCTTTCAGATCTCGATTTAGTTGACCCCAATTGAAGAAAATCTGAATTTCCTGTCTTTGAGCTGCTTGTCTGGTTCAAAAATATCCGGCATCTTCACCCTGTTTGTTTCTAACCTCAGAATTTTCCCTCAACGTTTCCCACTAACATGGCCGCCATGTTTGACCAAACCTCAAGACAGAGTTAAAGAAAACACCCAACGCAGCTTCTTGTCTAGGATGGGATGTCTGACAAAACAAAACAAATATGTAAAAACAAACAGAAACGTTTCAGGTTCAAAGTTTGAACAGGAAGTTCCTCGGTCTCGAGCATCTTCCTGTTTCATCAGTTGTGCTGATGAACAACATCCTGGGTCACTTCGGGGGTTTAGTGTCTTTGTGAAGGAGAAAAAAGATTTCCTTAAAGAAACTCAATGTATGAAGCAACCGAATGTGGGACTAAATGTGTCTGAAGTGTTCAGGTGGCAGAAACACACGTCTCCTTGGTTCCTCCTTGGGTTCCTTGGCTTCAGTCCTCGGTTCCTGTTCTTGTTCGGTTAGTGCAGAAACATATATTTGTTTCAGGAAGAAGATGTGGAGAACATGGAGAACCAAACATGCAGATAGAATCAGACTCAGCTCTGATTTTCTGTTCTCTTCCATGTGTGATCTGCAAATCTCCACAGAAAATGTCTTCAGCTTTTATTCCAAAGATCTAATTTGCCTCTGATTATAAAACTCTGGAGGTCTGGGTTTGAGTCTGCAGCAGATCTTCCTCCTTTCCCTCTAATCATCTCTCCTTCATCATCTGTGTACAAGGAAGCATTACATCATGCTCCTCTGAGAGATGCTGCTGTTGCTAGGTTACCTCTGGCTCACTCCCTCTTCCAATTTTAGAAGGATGCTGAGAGACAGAGGGGTGGGGGAGGGGAGAGAGTTAGAGGGTGAGTGAGAGAGAGTTTGTTTGAGAGATAGGAAGAGAGAGAGGAAGGGGGAGAGAAGGAGAGATAGAGATCAGCCAGGACACTCACTCACACACCAAACAGCTGTTTTTACAGGTCTAATGTGTGTAAATCAGTCACATCCAGCTGCTTCACTACAGTTTTTGACGTCTATGATGTTTCATCTGAACAACAATCATTTGTATCTCACTGGAGGTTTTCTCCAGTCCTGCAGCTCAGCCAGAGGAGGAGACGAGACACTTTGCAGCTCAGACGTCTAAAAGAGGAACCACAACCAGTCAGAAAATCGCTTTCTAACCATCTGTTAGCATTAGCTTCCTCTGTTAGCTCAGGCCGTGAGGCATCATGGTCTATCTTTATCGGTGTAAGACAAGGTCTGTTCACGACTTTACCTGGGCCAGGTAAAGAGGTTCTTGGGTTGTAGAAACTCAGCTTTAAACTTTAAAAAGAAACAAAATTGAAGATTTTTGAATTATTTTACAAAAAAGACAAATTATTAAAGTATTTTACCTGTAAAACTTTAAAAGTGTTTAAAGTATTTCTGATTCCCTGGCACATACCTGTATTCTTAGTCTCTAGGAGGACATGTGTTTCTAGGACCTAGAGATGCATACCTGTCCTCCTTTTGACACACCTGTCATCCTAGAAACACATACCTAGAGACACACACCTGTCCTCCCAGAGAAACACACCTGTCCTCCTAGAAACACACACCTGTCCTCCCAGAGAAACACACCTGTCCTCCTAGAAACACACACCTATCCTCCTAGAGACACACACCTGTCCTCCTAGAAACACACACCTGTCCTCCTAGAGACACACACCTGTCCTCCTAGAAACACACACCTATCCTCCTAGAGACACACACCTGTCCTCCTAGAAACACACACCTATCCTCCTAGAGACACACACCTGTCCTCCTAGAAACACACACCTGTCCTCCTAGAGACACACACCTGTCCTCCCAGAGACACACACCTGTCCTCCTAGAAACACACACCTGTCCTCCCAGAGACACACACCTGTCCTCCCAGAGACACACACCTGTCCTCCTAGAAACACACACCTGTCCTCCTAGAAACACACACCTGTCCTCCTAGAGACACACACCTATCCTCCTAGAAACACACACCTGCCCTAGAAACACACACCTGTCCTCCTAGAAACACACACCTGTCCTCCCAGAGACACACACCTGTCCTCCCAGAGACACACACCTGTCCTCCCAGAGACACACACCTGTCCTCCCAGAGACACACACCTGTCCTCCTAGAAACACACACCTGTCCTCCTAGAGACACACACCTGTCCTCCTAGAGACATACACCTGTCCTCCTAGAAACACACACCTGTCCTCCCAGAGACACACACCTGTCCTCCTAGAAACACACACCTGTCCTCCTAGAGACACACACCTATCCTCCTAGAAACACACACCTGTCCTCCTAGAAACACACACCTATCCTCCTAGAGACACACACCTGTCCTCCTAGAGACACACACCTATCCTCCTAGAGACACACACCTGTCCTCCTAGAAACACACACCTGTCCTCCCAGAGACACACACCTGTCCTCCCAGAGACACACACCGGTCCTCCTAGAGACACACACCTGTCCTCCTAGAGACACACACCTGTCCTCCCAGAGACACACACATGTCCTCCTAGAGACACACACCGGTCCTCCCAGAGACACACACCTGTCCTCCTAGAAACACACACCTGACTGTTATGTGTTATTTTTGTGTGTTGCTGTTTTAGCGGTCCTTGTCCAGTATTTAGGGCAGCAGGAATATTTTTATTAATGTGCCTTATCGAGAGAACTTGACTTTTGGTTGTCTCCTTTCCACCTTCTTCTAGATATTTGGGGAGTCATGACATCACAGGAAGAGACTTCTTCTTTCAGGAGGTTTTTTCAGTATGTGGAGGACAGTGGACTTCAAACATACGATGGTCTGGTGATCCAAAACGCCTCGGACATTGCCAGAGAGAGCGACCGCATACGGAACCAGACCAACTGGACCTACCTGCAAGAAAAACACCAGAAGAAGAGACGGCAGGAAGAGGTCATCAAAAGGTAAAAAAATCACCAAATCTCAAAGTTCAGATGCTGATGTTATCAAAGTTCTCCAGCTGCTTCCCATGAACTCACAAAGGAGTTAAATCTGCTTTTACCTTGAAAGGTCAGCCTGCTGTTCCTCAGAAATTGCAAGCAAGAAATTATTTCTAATCAGTTTGTAAAAGAAGAAACTTACAGCTTACTGATGCTGTGTCAGATGTTGTGTCCTTGGGCAAGGCACGTCACCCTGCTTGGTGGCGCCTGTGTACAGCAGACACAGTCAAACCACGAGGAACCATATCACCTACTGACCATAGAACAGCATAATCAAAAAACAAAACATGATCTTTCAGACGGTGACGATACAAAGTTCAGGTCAGTTACTTTTTTCCTCCAAGCTTAATAAACACCAGTACAGTTCAGAACACACAACAACACACAAACTAAAACTCTGGTCCAGGAGGATCTCTCGGTGCTGTTCAACAACTTCAAACAGATTCAAAGAAATAACCAAACATTGTTTCTTCTCCAGGATTGGTGAGGATGTTCCCGTAGCAACAGATGGAGCATACTCGGGAAAACATTTCAGAATGGGCTTCATGACAATGCCAGCATCACAGGACCGGCTGCCCACATCCACACAAGGCTT